>OZ024908.1:16176404-16432824 GCA_964017125.1 Flabesymbios commensalis
TAAACTTTGCGCGCTTTGTTGATGTAAAATCGGCACCACTAGCAGATAAGGCGTTGAGTATTCTGAACAAGTTAACCGTGATAGCGTCAAATTAGATGTGAATATCGCCATATTTGTGGTTGTATGCAATGTTGCAGCAATTGGTGCCTCGACTGTTAATCCAATAAAGATAATCATTTCATAAACATAACCGATAGATGCCCATTTGTCTTGCTTATATAAAGCCTCATTATGACAGTCTGGTGTTTCTCTTTATTAATGTCTCGCCCATCAAGTACAAGGTCAAGGACAAATGATCCTAATTAGTCGCCACGCGGAATATATTTGGTTTACTCCGGAAATGTTCTTATAGACTCCCCACAGTGAATATATCATATCGACTTGTATTGTGAGACGATAGTGCATTACATCAAAGGGCCTTGTCCGTCCATCCGTAAAGATCGAATAATGTGAATGAGTTAGATCTGAGATCGACTTGATTTGATCTGAGTTCGACGTTCTAAATGTTATTGCGTCTAGATGGCAGTTTCATTTATAGCCTTATGTGCACAAATGTGGCACACAGACCCGTTTCTTCATTTGAATTAACTCGCCCCCTGTTGGATTGCCCCTTGTGTATTTATTTATTTTAAAGCTGAAAATACTTCACTCTAATTTTCATCATTTTGGCAAATTCCATATCTAATAAACATCAGCATTATTTTCGGATTAAAAAGCTCGATATCTACAGCGTATCCCAGCAAACACGGGATACGTTGAACCAATGCTGGAGTGGTGCTGTGCCACCGCTTATGACGTTGGCCAAGCATCCAGCCACATTAGCAGAACGTTTGACATAGGTCAAAGTACATCTATTAGTTTTCTATCGCTGAAGATGTGTGAGACTGTATCGTATCATTTCGTACACATAATACCCATAAGACACAAGACGTTGAATCAATGTTGACTTAACGCTGGTCCACCGTCTGCGACGAATGACCAACGTTAAACCAACATCAAGTTCTGTAGAGTACCATCAGATTGATAAATTTGTCATCATTGTTGCGCATACCTAGTGATCGAAACTGTTAAAAGGCCATGAATGTGTAATTCTGTTATTCTGCACTATGAAGAACTTTTGAAATTATTAGAGTGTGGCATACTCCCGACTTCAGGCTCCCGATTGTTGCGTTATTGCCACGATATGCGAAAGGCGCCGTAAAGAAATACAGGTACCCCAGGCAGGCCGTATCGGTAGCTCATTCGGTCCGGTACTGGGCTCGAATCCCGGCCGGGTCGGATGTTTGTCATCAACGGTGTGCATATACAGTGTTTCAAAATGTTCAAAAGCCTGGTGTGACAATGACAATGAAGTTTATGACAATGACGATTGTGATCAGTAAAGAACTATTGAACCCATCCGACTTTGGGTTTCGGTCTGTTTCGGAATTCATGCCGCAGAGCACTGAAAACCGTAAATCCCCACATGTAAAAACCCACCACCCTGCCTGAAACATGAAGGATAACAAAGCTATCAGCCGATTAGGATGGAATGAAGATAAAAAGTACAGACCTGTAGAGCAGTGTCAACACCAGCGAGCACCTACAGGTCGTCAAACAGGTCGTCAAATCTCAACACTTCAAACACACGACCGGTGTAAGACGCGCTGGATTTGTTTTTATGAAAACGGGAGAGACAAAGGATTTTTGTCAATTTGAAATCATCATAAATGCCTTAGTTAGCTCTTTGCGATTCATTTGAATACTTATGTTGTGGGTATACGGCCATTATACATATGTGTACTCTTACAGTGAGAGGGTCGACTTTCGACGTCAGAATCTGACGTGTAAAGTCATGCTAAAACATTGTCGCCATAAATTATCCGTCAGGTGTTTCGATGGTGCCAATGTTAGCTTATAGTGTGCACAAGATACAAAACTGCTTAGCACTTTGGTAAAATCGAAATAGCCGTCACCAATAATATAACCCAAGACATAATTAAACAATGTCTCCAAGGATAATAAATGGACTTATGTGTAGTGCATCTGAATGCAATTAGCTTAAAGACTCGTACTAAAACTGTTCACCAGCTCTCTGACCTTGGAAATTTGACGTCTCTGACAAAATGTGATATATGGGTTGTAGAAACGAATTGGTTAACTTATCATTTCATACACCTGTAGAGACTACTCTGGGATATTTATCATGGTTCATTATGTTTTTAGACAATACTTACATTCAATACTTAGTAACCCTCTGTGCAATACTTGCAATGATCATGATGCTGATCCACGCACATGTCTTAACACGTGATAATAACTGAACAGAAGGTGACCAACACAAACAAATAAATTAATAAGTCTCTGCGAGATTGTACTGTGATAAATGAATGCCTGGGTGCAGGTGCATGAGTACGCAGCGGGTGGTCCTGCGCGAAAATAACGTCCATATACTGGTTTCAACCAGGGGGTTTCAACTTTATCTCGAACTCGCTGATTTGACACCCCATTCCTAATATAAAGCGATTCCTAATCAGGCTCTTCACCGGGATTCATGACTGGCGTGTCTGTCAGGCGCTGCCGCTGCTCCAGCAATGCGCCAAACCCCCCAATCTCAATGCCTGAGAACAAACATATACATACAGAGCTGGCAAATTAACTTATCGTTCTAGCTGGGTATAACGAGAAACTGCGTACAGTGGGTGAAAACTATAAATATATCATACTCTGAACACTCGGAATCATAATTTATAATCACAATGCAATTCAAAGTGAATGAAAAAGGCTTGGTTACATCAAGTACAAATGTATAATATATCGAATGAACGCAGAGCGCTGTAATTGTCTTCCTGAAAATCAAGCAGTTGCTTTTGTTTGAATTCGTACAACATAGACTCGATGAGTGTTTTTCAGCAGATTGGAATTAATTCCAATTTAAAATGCTTTTTGTTTGACACACGCGATAATATATCTCGATATCATATTCGACTCAAAATAACACAAGGGAAAATAATGTGAAGCATCACTAATTAATTTTAATTTATATGACCTTGTTTACAGTAATCGATCAGATTAAGAAGCCAGAACCAGATTTGTTATAAATACCGGGTCGACGGCCGCGAGGCTTAGTTTTTGCACAAAATAAAATTGTAGCAACACAAATATGTATTTAGTCAGGGCCCATTTTTCAAAAAGGGGCATTCTTAAAGTTTGTAAGGCATTTCTTAGTAGAATTTGTCATGCAGTTGTTTTCACACAATTCGGATATGCTGATTCCAAATCTGCCCCATGCCAAGCTCTATTTTTCGTTTTTCCTGTTCAAAATTGAAAAACAAAATGGCCGCCAAAATAGCAGATAAAGTCTCAATTATCAGGATTATACATCATGTCTGGGTGCACAGCGGACACACAAACTTGACTTTTGTGTTCAAAATACCATTTTTGTTTCGAGGAATTTCATGTTCCAAGACCTGGTCAACTATCACACAAAAAATCCAAGATGGCCGCCAATAATACAGAAAGTACCATAACGTTTTTCTAAAAGTCATAGAAAGTTGATTTTGGTGACTAAATATAGCTTTTTAATACCAATAAATCTAGTACAATACAGTTATAACCTCTAACTTTTATATTACATGTAGTTTCAGGGAAAAATCCAAGATGGCCGCCAAATATACAGCAAGTACTATAACCATTTTTCTAAATGTCGTAGGAAGTTTTTTTTGGCGCTTAAATAGTTTTCTAATACAAAAAAATTACACAGCATGAAAAAACTTAACTTGAACTCCCATGATAAATGTAGTTACGGGGAATGCAACAAATATGATTATTTAAAAACAACACAATAACTAAGAGGAAATTGCACAAAAGTAGCTTGTGTTACTTTCATCACTGTAGCTGCATATGCTTGCTGTGTATATCTCAGATTTGCATGAATGCCATCATCTTGCATAATATATTGATCATATATTTGTGCAGCTTCGGAATTGATGTAGCGACTCCTTGATAGGACGCCATTGGCTACTTTCTCGTGGTCCTAATTCACACTTAATCAAACTAAATGTGATAGTGAGCAGGAAGCTTTTACACGAGTAAAATGCAGTTGTCCATCAATGAAGCTCCAACCACAATCTCATAGATGTTTATAATATTGTTATCTGGCCAGACCTGTATTTATTGCTAAGGGCTGTTCCAGTAAAAATCCGGGCTCCCCCCACGGACGGCAATGGAAAAACCACCCCCACCCCTCCCGGAAATCTTGGTCCTTGGGCCACCACAGAGCCTGGATTTTCAGAGTTTTTTAGCACCACAGTCCCCGGAAATCATGGCTGAACATAGTTTTCATCTACCACCCTCACGGTTTTTTGTGAACAGGGGGGAAATATGAAACTAATATTAATTCTCAGGTCTACAGCTTTGATATCATTTTAATACAGAAACAATGCGATTGTCAACACTGCATTTTGTATTTAGGCTATGTATTAGGCCTACAATACATGCCAGAAAAGACGCCCACATGCACCACGGATTCCAGTCTGCTGACTAGCCTACCACCACCCACCGCGGAAATAGTTATTGACAAAATACCACACACACCGGAAGAGTCTCAATTGAAACCAACCACCCCTTTCGGAAAAAAACGATCGCCATCTATGGGAGGAGCCCGGATTTTTGCTGGAACAGCCCTAAACAGGCCTAAAATACAACGGAAACAATATCCACTTTTAGTGGCAGGGGTTATTGACGAAGATAATACATTGAAATACTCCAATTGGCTTAAGTTCTAGTTCTAGGTGTTTATGAATTAATTTAAATGTCTTTCTTTTAGAATTAATGTGCTGGTGTTGTGGAAGCCATAGAGACGGTTGAGTGGTACGATAAATATCCCCAGTTCTAGGTTTACACAGCTAGGCATTGCTATGATGAGAACGTTTTGAAAGCAGAATGAGCAAGTTTACATCAGTTCCTACGACCACCACATTGTCAGTATCTGACAGTTTAATTGCCGTAATACATTTAACGTCCCATCATGCACCTCAGTATTTTTCACATCTAAATACCAATGTTCATTGAATAGTTGAATGGCATTGTTCTTTACCAAAAGTGGTGAATTTGAACATTGAACTGAAACTGTATTGCCCTCCTCCCTGATTCTGTACTTTATCCATTATATATTCATCTGAGATAACATCGCAGTGTGCATGGAAATGTGTTTGATGTAGGATACATGTGTCTTGCATAGATTATTAGATGATCAATGTTTATTACAAAAGAATATAATAGATAAGTAGGCCTAATAAATACTCTGTATGAATGATAATTAATCTACTATGTTCGGAGGAGACATATAGTTATCAGGGACCTAAATATCTTCACGTCCATCATATGATTTCATCACTTTATATATGGTAAGACTTATTGTCTTTGACATGGATACCTCTTCCTGCAAAATAGGGTGGTAGCTCCCATACCACTTCAAGACAAAACTGAACCTGTTGGGTTATTGTATATTATCTGAGAGTATGAGCTTATATCTAATTAGAAGCATGCATGACCAGAACCTACTGATTCCTCATACATTCTACCATATCACGACCACATCTAGAAAGTTTCTGTATTTTATGTTAATCGTCATAAAGACATCCTCATCGTGCTACGAACGGTATTATTGGCCCAATTACCACATATTCTGCATCATATCTTGTTGCAATAATGTACCCAATAATCTTTGGTGACTTGTTCATGACAGTCTGTAGCATTTAGTTGCCAAGACTAGGTTAGTTACTAACATCTCCTGAAAATGGTGTATGTTCATACTATATTTATAAAATAAATTCATCGTCAGTATTTTCAACATTACCCTAGCGTGTCCTCAACCATCAATAGTATATGCCCAAAACATATAAAAGTCAACTTCTGCACCAAATTACAGATTTCCGATATCGTGTAACTGTATTTTATCATAGTTATTAATGGTGATATCATCTATCTCATTCAAGTTAGGGGAGTATAAATATGTGTAGCCTATATTGCGGTTTTGAGTGGATCTCTCAACCGATGGTTGGGACTTTATTCGTTCAATTATGTCTGAAAACTGTGTTATCAGCGCATTACCAGGCTTTAGTACGGTGCCTATTCTGATCAAAAATATAAAAATTAAGATGATACTATTAGCATGATTATGTAAATTGTCAATCCGATTGAGAAACATAATTTTTATGCGATGTGTACGTTTTAATCAGCACAATATACCTAGTTACTAGAATCATAAGCTGTTAAATTTAAACGACTTTTTGTCTCAATAGGAACGGAACATGTATGTGTGTCATTATTGCGATGGTTATGCAGACCACTTTGGTGGATTAACTTCATGTTTTGCTTAACCCTAGTTAAGTACAGGGCTTGGGCAGGAGGGTGCCACTTGTGGCCAACGCACATTTAAATTATTGATTTCTTCCTTACGGTACTGTAAAAACACGATGCAGATGGATATCACATAGGCCACATACTAATAGGCCTAGAACGGATATATGGTGAGCGACAGGTTATCTATATATAATATATATATGTATATTATAATATTTTTTTGTCAATAGCCTTAAACATTTTTACAACATGGTTGATATTACGTTTGTTTCTCTCGGCTTCTAAATGTGAAATAATGACTTTATCAATAAATCATTATTATTACACTGGCCTACGATGTGTCGTTTTCCTGGCGCAACATTTGTTTTTTCCCCCATAACTTAGTGAAATATTGATAATAGATGTTATCACGGCTCTGAATTGGATTCCCGGGTGTGAGAAACCTATATGTAGACACCAAAAAGACATCTCTACGGTATTTGAAAGCAAAGTTATAGTACATTGCCTTGCAGTGGCGGCCATTTTGGATTTTGTCCTTTAGCGGCAAACGCACAAGGTGAAATTCAGGGGACTTTAAGTATGTTGCTCAGGTGGGTTTTAATACACCGAAATTATGCTTTTATGTTCATTGTAAGCCAAGCCGTGATGTAAAGTTGAAACATTTTCACTAATTTTGGCGGCCATTTTGTTTTTGAATTTTGAGTAGGAAAAACACAAAATATAGCTTGGCATGGGGCAGATTTGGAATCAGCGTTCCCAAATTGTGTAAGAACAACCGCATGCCAAATTTTACTAAAAAATGCCTTACCAAGTCAGAAATTTCGAAAATGGGCCCTGACTAATTACATATCATTGTGGTGTCGTCCATCTTGGATTTTGGTTAGATTTAACATCTCAGCAATGGTCAGATGCATGCTAGATCGTTTTATTACGTGAACAGCATTGACAATAAAAATGCAAGATCCTCTGAGAAAGAAACTCTCTGGTAAAAAATGATATGCTATGTTGAATTAAGCGCTTGCCCATGCTGTCATCAAAGCCACATCCACGAGCCGATAGGGAGAGATTGATCTGGTTACAGAATAGCGCTTGCCCAGCTAACATGATAAGTTGATCCAATGTTGATTTAATGTTGGGCCACCGTATTGGACACTGGCCCAAAAATAAACCAACAATGGTTGAACAGTTGTGATTTTTTTCTATTTAATGTATTTTATGGGCTTAATGACTGGAGTAGCCGGCCGTACAGACAGTTCACGTGCCATATTAGCTGAGAAGTCAGTGTGGTCAGCAGCCGTGTTAAATGTGAGATAAGCTGGCGCCATCTTACGGTTGGGTGACCGCAAAAACAATTTATAGGGTAATATAGAGTACATTTCGTTTTACAGCATTCCCAGCAAACGCGAGACGTTGACATAATGCTGGTTTAATGTTGGGTCAGCGTCGAAGACGGTGGGCCAGCATTAATCCAGCATTGGGTCAACGTATCGCGTTTGCTGGGTTGTACTCCCAATGCTGCAGTATTGTTTGCGATGATGTCCCAACATTGAAACAAAATAGGCCTACTGTAAAATCTAAGCCAATCGATTTAGCTGTGCTTTTTCGGAAAAGTATCAAATACACCCTACTTAGGAGTCAGCATCAGTGAGAACCTGGGATGGGGGGATCACATCTCCACAATTGCGAGTAAGGTTTATTCCACACTGGGCTTCCTGAGGAGGAATTTAAAGGGATGTCCCTGTAAATTAAAAGAGATTGCATATTTTTCAATGGTTCGGTCACTGTTGGAATACTCTTGTCCTGTATGGGATCCGTACAGGCAAGGTGATATTGATACATTAAACATAATGCAAAGAGCTGTTGCACGTTTCGTAACAAGCAACTACCAGCGTAAATCAAGTGTAACAGCTCTAATCAAAGATCTAGGCTGGACTGACTTACAAACTAGAAGGAAGAATTTCAGGCTAACAAGCCTGTACAAAATTTTATGCGGATTAATCGCTGTACCTGTCAGTGACCTTTTAACCCCAGCAGACGAAAGAACTCGTGGTGGGAATAGAAAATCATTCCAGCACATTAGAGCTAACACCACGCTGGGACAAAATTCTTTTTTTTTACAAAACCATACCCGATTGGAATCATCTTCCACCAGCTGCTATTGAATCCAGATCAATAGCAGCTTTCAAGAGCCAACTGAGCGATTAGTCTGGTCGGCTGCTCAGCACCATCCCTCCACCTGATACTCCATTGAGGAGGACTGTGGAGTCACACTATTGAAGACTTCGTCAGTGGCCAAGATCACTTTTGTAGTGGCTGGGATAACTTGTAAAGTGGTTGTAATCACTTCTTCAGTGGTCAGGAACAATTTTTGTAGTTGCTGAAATAACTTTAGAGTGGCTTTGATCACTTCACCAGTGGTCAAGATCACTTTTGAAAAATGGCACCAGAGATTGTAAAAGTAACAACAAGCATTAATACCATGTAAAATTAACATGCGCGAGAATTTTTGATTGTATTCACAAAAAAAAACGTTGGAAATTGTTCATATCGAGGGATAAAATACGAACTTAGTGCTTTGTTATACACTTCGTATTTAACAGAAATAAAAAGTTATGTATCTATGTAAAAGCCCTTCATAGTGACTTTCAACTGATTTCAAAGATGTTTGTTTATTTTTTTAATTTGGGTTTTTCTTTTTTGTGTCGATATATACAGTTTTTCAAACAAACAGACGGCGGCCATTTTGCATTTTGTATTTTTTATATAATAGAAGTTTTTTTTATAAAACATATCTCTAGTTTTGCTTGATGTCTATTATTTCGATGCAGAGTCCAGTAAAATGCACAAAATTACATATAAAAAAACAGATGGCTGCCATTTTGCATTTATATTTCACAGAAATTGTGTAAAATTTCAAAGCACACATAACATCCAGGCTTATTCATAAGCATATCTGGATTAAAAAGGTGGCCCGAATGTGGATACATGTAAAACACGTTTGATGAAATGGTGTTTCTCAACGTGGCTGTTATTGTTGTGGATCTCGCAGATTTTTAAAATTAAATTATGTTTAGGCATACACGAAGCTATATTATTTTATGAAGCGGAATTCAATTACCGTTCATATGCTATATAGTAGTTGCTGATCGGCTTACCAGAACAGAAAAGAAATATATTCAAGTAGCCCCACCCCCTTATTTAAAATTGTGAGACGTTGTTGAAAACATTATTTAGAATACCTCTATATAAGTCGTCGAAATAGGGTTTGCATCCCTATATTTTCAATGTTAACATTCAATTTCGTTGAGATGTGAGGAAAAGGGGTTACGGTCAGTTTTAGGGGCAGTACCGATAACTAACTGATGCTTACCATGAACTTTGTTCATGTTTAGACACTTCAAATCAAACAGACTTAAGCTTTTGACAGTGTACTACACTGCTTCTTCACAACGTCAACATGTAAGTTTTTAATGGTCAATTGCTGGACTGGTTTAACTGTTATCTTTATAGTTCATGTTATTATATTTAATTCAATATTTTGGACCACTGGGGCTTGTATAGATAGTACAGTACATGTACTGTATAATTTATGTTTGTGGTGGCCCAGCCATCTATTTTTATTAGGGCAATGATTTTTACAGATTTAGCTATTATTGTGTGAGACGTAGCATTTGTTTGTGTTGATGGCAAATTGATTAATAAATAAATATAGATGCTCCATCATGAACTCGGATACATATCCAAAAACCTGTATATTTTGTCATGACACCCATAAAAACAGAAGAGATGCTTATCAAAGCCACATTTAAAGATTATGCAAATAATAGCAAAATGATAATGCAAATGATAGCAAAAACAATGTGGAACATAAAGAATTAGCGAAAACCAGAATGGAAAAGGAGAGTGATTATTCTGCAGTCAAATTGGTTTTAATTGGATCGAAAAACACCAGCCATTTGATGAAAAGTAATTTGACACATAGACTACTGACAGACGAAACAATGTTATAACAATCACACATTTGGCGGCCATTTTGCTTTTTATGTCGTTAATTTATTGTAGAAATACTTCCAATTCTTTATTCAGTACATTTGTAAGCATATTGGTGACTCATATCACTCCCTTTTATTTCTGTGTTAAAGTCGGTCATTTTGATTATCCAGAGTAAACAAATTGCGTGTGGCTAGTCCAGACCTTATACAAGATTGCGGTACAAAATCTTTTGGTGAGGAATTTGTTTCAGTTGTTCTTTTTTTTCCCTGACTGTACGCCTGATATACGACTAGGAAGTGTATGGTAATGTATGTGTTTATTGTTTATGAGCTTGTCGTCATGTTTGCGTTCCAGATATTTCACTGGTCATTCAGACCGTCATTTGACGTGATTGTTTATGTAGGCCTAGTCCATTAATTGTTGGTCATAAGCTACTCCATAATTCTGTTTTAAAACCCTTTCACGCCTGAATTTACCATTGTCATCTCCATCCACTACAAGCCGCGAATTGCTGTCGCAATTCTCGACTTGTAGTGAATGAACATGTCTTGAAGCGGGTGGCAAGTGAAAAAAATATATGGTTATTATCAAAACAGTTCAACAAAAATTGCAATTCCAAACCCCTAAGTTTTAGGAGATTAAGACATTCTTCATACATGCGAAATTGTGCTTTGATACATCGTGAGTGTTGAAAGGGTTAAGAGTTTAAATTGTTGGTGGGGTATGTCTAAATCTGAAGATTAGTGGTGTCCGGCAGCTGACCTTCCTGTTGCGGTTCTGAAAGGAAGCGGAGACTAATCCCGTAAGGAACTGGATTATTATAAATTACAGGAACACCCCAGCAAACACGAGACGTTGACCCACTGTTGATTCAATGTTGAGCCAACGTCGAAGACGGTGGGCCAACATTGAATCAACAGTGGGTCAACGTCTCGTGTTTGCTGGGAACCTGCCTCCGGGCCCCGGATCCTGGACAAATCTACCTGGGCATAGAGCTGGCTGGGTGATGAGCTAACAGTATTTAGCCACCGCATTATACCAGTAAATACAAGATGCTCAGCCAATGATGTCTTGATGGTGGCCTTCGTCGGTATGCCGACAGTATAGCAACATCGGGTAAATGTATTGTGTTCACTTGGATTTTGGTATTACGCTTCTGTGTTGATTGATTTACAATGTGTGTTGATTGCTATAAGTAGGCCCTATGTATTGTCCCTGATGTCTATTGTGTGTTGATTTCTATGAAGCTCTACCTTCCCTGATGGACAGAGCATTGTGTCTGTGTGTCCACACGTGTTGATTGGTTTGAGGATTATTAGCCCTGATGTGTGTGTTCATTGATTTAAATCTTAGAGCAGGTTTCAAAACAAAGAAAATGCCACCTAAATTGATACAATAGAATTGTTGTGGATATGGTGGTATAAAGTTGTCTTTTTCTTGATGGACACAGTGTATTGTGTCTGAGAGAGCTGGTGGGTGAGTCAGTGAGCAAAAATATCAAGTAATCTTCAATTGTAACTATTTTTTGATAATAAATACCAAAGGATCATTTCTGCATTTTTTTTTCAATTTACCTATGTCTTTCTATATGCCTCAATAAATGTTAAATACTACACCAGCCAGACATGACGGTTTTTTTTGCCGGGTAATGGTTATTAATAATTCATGTGGACAAACTGGTCAGCCCCGCATCCGGTGTCTTGTTATAAAGTATAACCATTGTCAAAGCAGGCAGTTTTCTTTCCTGTGACAAATCTATTATTCAGACGTGGCTCTCCTTCAAGCACGTCCCCCATTTCCCCTTTTAGTTTTACGAGACAGCATTGTTTGTGACCTGATAATTCAATTTTTTCTCTATTTTGCTAATGTTAAGTATCGTTACGTATGTTTTGGACACAAGTTTTTTATCTTAATTACAAAGAATGATTGATTTAAAATTTATATGGCAAATTAAAAAAAATATATATATATATATTTCAAGTTATTTTAATTTAAAAATTTATATCAGTAGCTATATCATGTACTATTGTATACTTACATTAATTGCTTTGGTCCAGATAATAATATGCTCTCGCACTTGATGGGTAGCTTGTGTGACTGAGTGACCTCTTGCAATAATGTTTTTTCAGCGGTCTGTCAAGTATTATGATATATTCCATGAGCCTAGTGAGTATATATTTTAAGTCAAAGGGGAACACAACAGTTTGGAGCGATCACTAAAATATAATTGGGGATTTTTTTTGTTTGTTACATTTTTCTTCCAATTTGTGTTTACGCGAAATTATGTGTGCTATATCTGGAGCCATTTTGTTTAATTTACAATATTATCAAATTGAAAGCCATATATTCTCCCAGGCTCCACGCAGTTTTTCAATATGAGATCACCTGAGACCACGTCGTAGATATGAGCATACTCTGCATTATTGTCAGCCAGCCAGTACAGTCTATCGTTTCAGCCCATAGCAAAAAACAACATTTCAAAATGGCGCCCAAAAATCGTTTTTTACTATTATTTCTGGCGTGTTTTGTTTATAAACCTGTGTATGTTGTGCATACTATTGTTGGTTCTCCATATTTTTAGACATCAAAGACGGGAAAGCCGCTATGTGAAGATTTCCAAGAAATTAATCTGAAATAGTTAAGAATATGCATACTTAAAGTTTAAGCTAATGTATTTTTATGTGTTGTTTTAGTAGTCCGGGAGCACATATTTGCAAACTTACTTTTGTTCAGCAGTAAAATAACCAAGTTTGACTAGATACTCAGAAATCAGAGTTTGTGGTATCAAAAAATCTTTATATGGGATTTTAAGATAGTGGGTATATTGTATGGAACTGTCTAAAGCCTTGACACATGAGTACATAATTTACAACATATATTTGAATATTCTATCAATTTTCAAAATTGTGGCACATTGAAAGCGTAAGGTTTTTAATGGTTTATATTTATACAGAAAAACATAATAATTAATATGTCGTGAAGGTCAATGAGGATCATAACCTTATGAAACAGTGGTATTAGCACATGGTTTGGAATTATGCTACCCATACTTTAATGTGATATGTTTTGTAGTGAAATAAACCCACTTTTGACTTCATAAAAATGTAGTATCTAGAATAACCTCAACTAAAACGTACAGTCAATTTTTTGTATGAACATTTATTGTAGGGCTTCTTCAATCTGGGAGTGTATTAATATGGCATAATCTGAAAAATGGAATATGAGTTATAAAATTGGCGATACCTTTGTCAGCATCCATTCAAATGTAAATATTCTGGAAGCAAAACGTAAATCGTTTAAGGAACTGTATATTATACGGAGAGCAACAGCTACAATTACTGGGTTATATAGGTCAAGAAAGGTCAAAACAGCATACGAGGTGTCATTTGTTAGATTTTCTTGTGATCGCTTAGATATTATTAACTTAGATATTATTTGTTCAGAAACAGGATTAACGATGTTTGACTTGATGATTCGACGAAATAGGGCCTCTAGAAAAAACAGGTTGTGTATAAAGTCAAATTAATTTCTAATTCATGAAACTACTTTCTTACATTCGGAGTAATTTTAAATGGAATAGTCTCCATCAAATTGTAGCATAAATACCTAGAAAATTGACAATTTTGCATTAAATTGAACTCTTTGCTACCACAATGTATTTTTTGTTTAATGGTGAAATTTAAAGGAAACAAATATTTGTTAATAAAGGTCAGTCAAGGTTAAAACAACATGCCACAGTGATCTAAACAGGTGGGTTCTTTCATAACGTTATTTTATATTGACATAATTTCACCAGCATCAACGCTATAAAGCGGTTTAAATTGAAAACAATCCTACATAGCCTGTATAGTTAAATCGTTTGATAAATAATGGTTTAACCTGTTTTGTTCCTTCTGCTGGATATAAAATTGCATAGTCTGAATGGTAGAGTGTAATGAAAGCTTTGACAATATATTCGCCAATTCGCAATAACATATAGTTATTTATTTATTAAAACGTCCACTTTATAGAGGGGAATATCCGAAGAGAAAAAAATGTGTATCAATTGCTTAATTACAGGAGTCAGCAAAGGCCAAAACCTCATCCGGCAAACACATAAACATGTCTTTTTTTTTATTTTTACCATTGACATAAAAAAGCTATCCAAGTTCAACAGGATGGTATAAAAATAGATGTTTCGGAACAATCTCACGTAGCCTGTATAATAAAATTGCGGAATAAATCATGTTTTATTCCTTCATTTTCCTTCTGAGTAATGAAAGATTACATAGCCTCAATCAAGAGTGTCATGACATCATTGACAATATATTAGTCAACACTGAATAAAATTTAATAATTTTGTGATCAAAACGTACAGTTTATAATGTGCAATATCCGAAGTGTTAAACACGTATATCACTTAAATTGCCCAATTACAAAGGGCCAGCAAAAGCTCTTACCGCAGCGATCTATCTAAATAGGTGTTGTTTGTCATCATACTATTTATACTTTGATATAATTTGCTAACCATCAAAACTAACAAAGGGTGGACTTTAATTCAATAAAGCCTCTAGAACAAATGTAGGCTGGGAAAACAATTAGATTAATGTACAAATAAAGTTCAACTGCATTTTTTATTTTGAAAATATCAGATTACACAACATTAAACACACAGTCGAAATAATGTACGTCGCCATATTATAATTAAAACTAAATACAATTCAAATAACTTGATACCTAAACGTCAACTTATTAATGTGGAATATTTGTACTGTAAAAAAAACAGTTGTTAATTATAAAGTAGAGCAAATGTACAAAACGTATGCTACAATGTTCTAAACAATTGTTTTTCACCAATTGCTTACTTTTTTGTGTGTTGAAATATTTTTCTCGACTACAAAACAAACCAAGGTTTGACAACATAAATAACAACATGAATCATCTCATAAAACCATCTGACGTAGCTGTTTATAACTTAAATAGAACTATAAGTAGAGGTAAACAAATTGACATCAACGCTAGATGTTCTAAAACTTGATTTAAATCGAGCTAACTATCAAGCAAAATTGTGGATCGCTGAGTGTCAACATGACATTGTTGTGAACGTCGGGTTGCCAAGGATGGCATGTCACCTATAAGGGCCTGTAGTTAGACTGGTCTACTCTACCTGCTGTGTCATCAACTTGTGTTGAGCTAGTGGCTTGTGAACAAAATGCAAATCTGCCACCTATTGAAATTAATGTAGTAAATATCATAAAGTCTGTATTCCTGCATGCGGATGTAATGCATAGAATAATTATTGTTGCAATCCCATGTCAAATAGCTGTTGCTGATATTGACCTTAATCAAAATGTGATAATAAGATATGTACATGTAATTATAAAGATAATATCCATGTAAACAATTTTCTTTGACATAACAGTCCACTTAACAGAGAACTAGGTTGATTTTACTTGTTTTATTGTATGTTTTATTACTTGCGCACTACCAAAAGAAATTTGCGCTTGCAAAAAGATCTGGCAATTAACTTGTAGGTTTAAGCTTAGTGTGTTGTATTTATCCTAGTAAATGTATCATACATTGTATAGCTGTGGTGATGAACGAGACATGTTTTTGAAATGTATGTAGATCACTTATGATTATGGAGGTTGCAATGTAAGGCCTACATTGTGTTTTTGTTAAAATTTTAGTCTCAAAGGGTTAGAATATGATAATAAGACACATTAAATTATGGATATTATCCATGTAAATATTTCGAATTGCCATTCAAAATGTACTTAACTAATATAATATATACATCACCAAAATAACTGTTGGTTTGAAATCGTCTTTGCCAATTAAAAGTGCAAAAAAAACGAAATTTACGAAATTCAGGCTCCGTGACCCTCTAATCATAAGAATCCATATATTGCATTAACGACTTGCATAGTTATTGGTGAAGATATACCATTTTTAGCATAATAGTTATTGTATGTAGCGATTATCTTGATTTTTTCTACCAAAAGGAGATACGCAAAACAATGTCAGCCACCCAGATATTGTTCTTAATTAATTACTGAACACATTTCTGAAGTTAGTTTGCTTGTAACAAAGATATGGCATCACTCCCTGGCTGACTGGCTGGATAACTACTACGTGTATCTTACATTTGAGTCTGCAAATCTAGTGCATACATTTGGACCAAATTTTCAGTGTGGCAGAAGGACTATATTGTCAATATGAGAGAGTCTTGCCCAACTTGGAAAAGTCATGAAAAAACAGCTCAAGCTATTTTATACACTATGGTTTAACACTTTTAATTTAGAAATTGTTTAAGTGACAAATCATTTGCTATTAAAATTTGCTTTTTGTACTATCTGTTTTTTTTCAATTAAGTTTGCATTTTCATGATATCTGAGATCAGGCTCACTTATTTATTATTATTTTTTACTTAGAAAAGCTGTTGTGCACTGAAATCTATTATTTTTTGTATTTCTCCATTGAAGTAATCTACTGCTCCTCACCCACTAGCTATAAATTTAATATCGTAATTGGTGGCTGAATCGTGTTTATTAACTTGCTACCGAAGAACAATCATATATGGAATGCCTCAAGTGGGCAATGCAGAAATACACAGATAATAGCCCTAGAATGCATATCCAACAGCTAAATATGCATACTGGGTTATGCTAATTATTTTACAGACTTAATGTTAGCTTCAAAAGAATCTCAAAATGTCAAATACTGATACAACACTTAGAGTCCAGCTTCCAGTACCATAATTTATGAGAATTAATGGATCCCGTTTGAAATTACTGTTTATATATTTTATTGGATAATTACCTTTTTTGTCGACTGATAATGTCAATTATAATAAGTCAACATAATACCGAGGTTAAGGGGATGGTTTGACACTGTGATAGAGCTCTCTCAGGGACCTATATGCGAATGGCTACAACACAATGTTCAATTATTTTCAGTCTAAGAACTGAAATTTCATGTCGCATAGGTCTCTAATGGTCTATTGGATATACTATTTTTTTACGGAACTGCTGCAGTTTAATAAATAAAAATTCAGCCATTTGCCCACAGCTAGAATTTTATTGTTAACTTTTTTATGAATCACATGCAATAAAAACAAATTAAAATAACCTAAAAATATATTTTTTGGGGGAAATTGCTCAATCGATTTTAAATCAATCATTCTGTGTAATTAAACTCAAATCGATCCCTGGTGTTCAAAATGATAAGAAGTGATACATAACATTCACAGAATTCTGTGAAACACAGTGACGTCACTCGGTGAAAACAAAGTTATATAAGACCCCTCCCCTATACTTCTTTGTATTAGGCAGCTAGGTGAAAAATACTTTTCATCAATTTCTCAAAATTGCGTTTTGCTTGGGACTTTTCAGTAGTGCTACCATGATAGATCATGAAACCTTTGTTAACAAGTTGTCCAGAATTCCGTTGATTTAGTGTCAAAATGACTCCACTGATATGGTTTTAAATTCATACTCACCAACCACACATTCACATTTATATAATTTATAATAATTGCTTTCCGATGTCCATTTTGTAACGCCTCACTAACTATTTAACAGCGAAATTAATAAGTTGAATTATTACCGCTGCCTCGATCTACAACCTTAATTGGATTAAATTTATATTATTTAATTTAGATAAATTGGAGTGTATATAGTTGAATAACCAGAGCCTAATGTATCAATTACTTTCATAAAATAAGATTAAAACGGCCATTAATAACGTTGAACCTAATGACAATAGTTGCGACTAGCACTTTATCAAATATTAACATCGGATGATATGCAAACAGTGTTTATTTGAGTGCGTTATAGGGGAATACAACACTTGTTCAATGAAGGAGGCGAAAACTTTCTTTATAGAACATGTGTCGTATTTTACATATTGCACGAACTGTACTTGCTTACAGCATAACAGTTTGAAACGCTTAACTATTTAACAGCGAAATTTATAAGTTGAATTTGTCGTGGGAACAGCGTGGGAGCCGACTTAATATGTTAGAATTTGACAGATTCTGACGTCTGAAGTCTATCCCATTAAATACTGCATAAGTAAAATATGTAATATCCGTAGACCCATAAAATAGGTATTCAGATAAAGCGGACATAGCTAACTAAGACATTTATGATGATTGCAAATTTAAAAAGACTTGTGTGCGAAATGTGCGTCAACACGATTTAGCCTGGATTGGACTAATAAAACAATAATTTATCAGGTTGATTATGGTGATGTTTTGACCAACTCCTCTCTTGTTGATGTCACCTGGGGAGATCAGGTTAAGGCTGTGCTCGTCCGTAATTACAGACGCCTTAGCGTTTGTAAATTGCTCTAAATTGCACAACCGATCGATTTCGCAATGAATTAATACGTTCTTATTTCATTAATGATTCATATATTAGTTGATAATGACACATTTGTACATCTCAGTTGAATGATGCATCTATATTAAACTTCTGGTCTTTATCAGTATAGATGAATTGTTGTTTGAACAGTGTCACTCTCTCACTTTTATATTAGCGTGCCGTGTTCACCAGCAAACGAAACACGGATGATATGCAAACGGTGTTCATGTAAGGTTGTAGAACCGCATAATGTAACCGGACGTAAAATGTAACCGGTTACATTATACGGCGCCGTATAATGTAACCGGTTACATTTTACGGCGACTGGTTACATTATGCGGTCAAAGCGTCAACGTATAATGTAACCAGGGAAAAAAGGTGCCATACGACCGTATAATGTAACCAGTGCTGTATAATGTAACCGAGATAGTTTTCCAAAACGTATATGTTTTGGGGATTGTACTCTGGGAAGTTCTATTATAACTAGTATGTTTAAATTAAACTGAGTGAGTGGTTATGTTTCGTGTTTACTGGGAAGGGCCAATAGTGGAGCTTAGGCACCCACGGATGTTCAACGATAATGAAAAATCTGTCTTGAAATGATTGAATGGCTGGATGGATATGAAGATGGATGAATAACTGGATGGATGGGTGGATTAATGAACGAATGAATGCATGAGTGAATGAATAATCTGGCATGATAAGGCATGACAAATTGTTGCAGTTTTTTGTAGGTTGGTTCTAGATTGCCTGGACTATAATATACCGATGACACTGTCAATATGCATGACATGAGAGACGCATAACTAATTACGGCTCCTTTTTTTAGAGGCTTAAAAAATATCATGGTTCCAATCAATACATTATAATTTAATTATTATTTCAAATGTTTGAACTTACTTTTTTTATTTAATGAATGACCTTATTCATCAGCTAGAGAGCTAGCCGTTATACGTTGCCACGCGGAGCGAAAAGGTTTATATCTGCTTACGTTAGGTGATCATAAATCATGTATATTGCCTTTTGGATTTGCAGAGCAGTACGGTGCTCTTGTGATGAATGACAATCGACATGTAGGCCTATGCACCAACCTATAATACCATTAAATATTTGTTTTTTATCTACGAGAAAAAAATGTGAGCTATCAGATGTGTTCACAAACCTGATGTGGTGGCTTTGCGAAAACAATCAGTCCAAATTAAAACGCAAATTACATTTATATCGATGTGGATATAAATAACTGTTGACATGCCATCAGTGATCAATGAATCAATCAATTTTAGTTTCTTAAATAAATAAAATGCCCTTTCAGTGTGGGCAAATGCGTTCAGATCCAATAAAGCACGGATTATGAAGTATTATGCCTAACATATCTAGTTGTTAAATGTTAGAGTATTTGTCATTCATCTGAAGCTGAAATTCGCGTCACCAGCGCTCGTTTCAAATGAATGAAAAATGCTAAAGAACAATGCAGCACTTAAACAGTTAAACAACTTTAGTTATTTAAATACATAGACCTGATTATGGTTTTCGTCTCCATCGCTATTCATCACAACAGTAATAATAGTTTTGTTCATCCTTTTTTCGATAGTAAAAAATAAGTCGTAGTATCGACCTGTGAGAATGTAGCCCTTCAGACTATAGACCTGTCAGAATATAACATAAACCTGTCAGACTATCGACCTCCTTGTCGAACTGTAGACCAGTATCTGTGCCACCCTTCCTGTCCCAAGTGAACATTTAGTGCAGGCACTTTAATTTAAAAAAAAATGATTATGCCCAATCAATGCCGGTTTATCTGTTATCGACATGGAAAATGTCATTCTTCGATTGCTGATCGATCAAGCAAACAGAAGGAATGAACAAACGAATCAGGAATACCGACAAACAGGGGGCAAATAATGGAAAAAATAACGAGCCAACGAGTTAACGCATTAACGGGAAAATGCCTAATGAATGAAAGAAACAAATGCACTAACGAATGAAAGAACGAACGAACAAAGAAATAGACGAACGGACGGACAGACAAGCGATGAAGCCTGCCAGACGGACATTAAAAATGAATGATTTGGGTTTAGGCATGGGCACCCCCTTTCCACAACCACCCCTCACACTCTTCACTATGTCGTGTAGAGGGGGAGGGGTGGTTGTGGAAAGGGGGTGCATATATCTAAACTTGGTCAGGAGAACCTAAAGATGGTGAGATGAGGATTCGAAATTCGAGCCCTGGTGGTCCTTTCCCAAACACGGTACATGTACCTTAGTCCAGGGGTACTAGTCTAAAACTCATAGAAACCTGGAACAAATTCGTAACAAACTGAAAATTTCAGCATATATTGTTGAGACAACATAGAAAAACATATCAAAAGTCCTTTAAGATCCCCCTGGTATTAGTTCCCGAAATGGGGGTAATAAGGGGGTAAATAGGGGTAATAAAGGGAGTAATAACGATAACTTTAAAACTATTTAATCTGGATTCATAAAAATTGTATCTAAACATATGTTTATTATCCTGCGGAATCCATTAAAATATTTGGATTAATTTTTAGCCACCGTTTCATCCCCAAAAGTGGTAAATAGGGTAAAATAGAGGTAATAACCATAATTTATGATCTATTAGACCTAGATTCATAAACTGTGTATCTAACATCGGATATTTTTTTTTAAAACACTTCTAAAATTTGGCGACCTCCCCTTAATTACCAACAACATTTTTTTATATCATTTTTTAACCACCCTTTCCTCTCCATAAGAGTTAAATATGGGTAAAATGGGGGGTGATAACCATAGCTTATGAACTATGGGGTCTAAAGTTACAAAAAATTGTTTTTAAACATATGTTTTAGCTCCTGAGGAATCCACTACAATTACTTATCTCAACTTTTAACAACCCTTTCTTTCCCGAAAGTCGCAAATAATGGAAAATTATGAGAATAACCATAAATTTGACGGAAATTCATAAAATTGGTATTTATATATTTGTCCTAGCATCAAACAGAAAAGTGTAGGCCTAATTGAAAGAAAAACCAACCATCACCATTTAATCTCAAAAAAACGGAGTTGTATATGATGTTGTATTAATTTTTACCAACCTTTGCATTCCCAAAAAGTATTTTCATGTATAATGTAGATTGTTAATCACATAATAAAACAGTTAATTCGAGATTATTTCAAAGATCTTAAACTTTTAAATTTTAAACTATTAAACTTTTAAAAACGGTTTCATAATTTTTTCTCGAATGCTAAAATATATAATCTAGATACCAATTTTATGAATCTAAGTAAGTCAAATATCGCTCACATCTTACCCTTATTTACCACTTTTCGGGATGAAAGGGTGATGTTACAGCATCATATCCTTTTGTTGCTGGTTGTCGCATAAGTTTAAAATGCTTTTACATTTTCTCCCATGGTAAAACATATCCAGGTAGGCCCAAACAATTTTATAAATCTATGTAAAATAGCTCACAATTTGTGGTTATTATGCTATTTTTTTGCTTTGGGGATGAAAAGGTGGTAAAATAATAATACAAATGATAATAATAAACACCCGGGTATGTTTGGATACAAATTTTATGAATCTAGGTCAAATAACTCATTAAGTTATGATTATCACCCCAATTTTACTTCTATTTACAACTTTTTGGAGGAAAGGGTGGTTAAAAATTGTTATAAAAAGTTGTTGCTGGCGATTAAAGGAAGGTCGCCGAATTTAAAAAAGTGTTTTTTGCTTTTTTCGCTAGATACACATTTTATGAATCTAGGTCAAATAGCTCATAAGCTATGGATATTATCACTATTTTTCTTATTTACCACTTTTGGGGATGAAAGGTTGACGAAAAATTAATACAATTTTTTTAATGTATTCCGCAGGTGCTAAAACATATATTTAGATACAAATTTTATGAATTTATGTTGAATACTTTTAAATGTATTGTTAATACCCATTGTTTACCCCCATTTACCCCTTAATACCCCAATTTCGGACACTAATACTAGGCGGATTTTGGAGGACTTTTAATATATTTTTCTATGTTGTTGCAAGAACATATGCTGAAATTTTCAGCTTGTTACGAATTTGTTCCTTATTATTATTTAATAGCCCTGGACTACCTCTCGGTCAGGGATGCTCTCCACGATATTGAATCTTTACGAGTGAGCGAGGAAGATATATCTTGTTTCTTTGAAACCTGGATGTCAGAGCGAGGTGGGAACGAAACCCACGATCTCCAACTTTCCAAGCAGGCAGCTAGTCACAGCACCAGACCTCCCGCAATCATATGACATAATCTGAGGTACAAAGGTAATTTTGAATGACACAAAACCTGAAACCGAAGTATATAACTCTAAAATTGTAGGCTTTAACTTAATTAAACTGGCCCACCCATGTTTTGTCTATCGCTTGAGCCATATCTGGTTTGTCTCACATAATTTAATTAAAGACACGTCACTGAAAAACGACAAATATAAATTTACACCGCTTTTGATATATGGTCTCACCACACTAAAATAATAAAAAGCCGAAATCAAGGCAGGTGTCTACTAATGATGAAAATATTTCTAATGCGGCTGTTCCAAACTTTAATTAAAAACAAATGCAAAAGAGGTTACACTTGTGTGGATATTTAATCAGTACACTATGTTTCCTTCATACAGAATATCATATATAACTGTTTCGTGATAAAAAATTAAAATTAAAATGATGTGTCTGGTCTGTAAAAGAGGGTATGAGTTTTAGCCTAATTTGACCTGTGGTGACATTCTTACACGCTAGGGGGTGTAGATGAAAATCTGTCTGGGTAGAAAACCCATATCGGATATTTTTTTCGAAAAAAACACAGCCCATGCTTTATCATGATATGCGACACTAGATGGTTGGGAAGGCGAAGACAAGTAAAATCGGCCCTTGGAATTGAGACAGTTCACATGCATAAATTTCAATGGGACTGGCATTTAGGGTGGTGGGACCATATGATAAATTGATTTCAGAAATAAGTAAATGCAGACATGTCTCTTTTGAAAAGAGTACTTGGGCTTCCGCGAGCTTCGGCGTGATAGGAGCAGTGCTAAACCACTACACGAGGACCCAGTCCTGATTTGATTTGGAGGATTAAAGTACTGCAATGAAAATATTTTACTACCATCAATTAGTTTTAAAAAGTGCCCTTTTATATCAAGACTGTTTTCTCTTGGATAAATTGAGGCTAATAAAAGGAGCGGTTACATTATACGTCAGTGCTGGTTACAAATTACGTTTTTCCCTGTGACCGCATAATGTAACCAGACGCATAATGTAACCGGTTACATTATACGTCTGGTTACATTATACGGTTTTACAAGGTCAATATTCCAATCTCATGATTATGGAAAAAGACAGCACTCGTCCAATGAACACGGTGTTAGCCTTTAGGCGAACACCTTATTTATTGGACATGTACTGTATTTACCCATATCGCACGAATAATAAAGTACCTTTCTATTTTCTCACACATGCCATAACTATCATGCATTACAGTTCAAAGTTCAGCTAGAGTGAGATATGGGCTGATACCAACATGCGTGTGAGAATTTGCTTTTTTGCTCAACACTGACGGGCAATCATGTGATTGCTGACTAGGTTCTATATTCTATGTCCGTCCCACTGGCTAGCTCATTGGACCCACAACTACTCTCAAGGTGTCAATACAATCACTATAAATGGCAGAAACGCGTAATAATAGCATTGTGCCTCGATTATTGATTTTACAAACATCTTACAATATATACGACGCTGAACCAGCATCAAATCAACATTAGATCAAAATCGCGTGTTTGCATTGACAGCTGATCATTAAATGTTGCTTTATCTTATAAGATAATAATGTTTCAAGTGTGATAGGCTATTACAATCTCTATGATGGTGACTTTGGTGTCGGCCACGTATCTAACGTTTCAAATACATTAGGAAGATAAAGTGACTAGTGCTTCTGTTATTCAACTGTCTATTTCTTGCCCCTAAAAATGCTGCAACTGTGTGTTAAATCGGCCATATATAGCCTATATATCTTCCTAAAGTTTGCCTAAAGTTTTGTCATTGAATCCCATATCTTAATCAACCTCATGTTCATTACCTGTGCAAAATAACCATTAGAGAAGCAGCATGACGTCTGATTTTTAGGTTAACAAATACAGTCAAATAGTTGTGTCTTCTTTTTCTCCACAATATTGTAAGGATTTTGGATTATTCCAGAAATCTGGAGCTACCATAGAGAGAAGTACGAGATGTCATTTTACATTTTCTTGGGAGATTTATGCATGCTGACAGTTATAGTAATTCACATAAGCAAACAGGTTGATCACTTTGATCACACCAATGTTTTGTTTAATTCAGAGTCTTGATTTGAAAGTAATTCTGCCTCTAATTTTGAACTAATGCATTAAATGAAGGAGAGTTGTTACATGACAGATAAGAGGCTGAAGCACGATATCCGACCAAGTCGGACCCGTGTAACCACTCCAAATATATGAGTACGATGCAAAATCATAATCCGCCATGACAGTGAATAATGTTACGGTAATTCTATCAATAGTGCGACGTTAATTCTATTAGTCACTACTAATGGACTTGCAGATAGTACCAAGGCCGTTTACATTGTCGTCAGGGCTTTGTGATGAACAGAACCATTATTATACCAGCTAACACATAACAGAAGAGATAGACACAGGTTGCTGCTGATAGCTTCCCTAAAATACAACATGTTGACGCAGTGTTGGATTAATGTTAGGCCGGCGTTGCCGTTGATGGGACAACTTGACCCTTTCAAGCATGTATTTACCATTATCATCTTCATCCACTACAAGCCGCGAATTGCTGTCGCAATTCTCGACTTGTAGTGGATGAAGATGACTTGAAGTGGAAAATTAAAGAAAATTGCAATGTATTGGTGAAAGAGTTTCATGGAAATGTTCGTTCTAAAACCCTTGGGGGCGGGGGCCCTATGGTAGTGGTTAGCACCGCTGCCTTTCACTCTAGAGTTCGGGGCTCGGTTCCCGGTCTCCGCGGTTTGAAATAAACAAAAATATTTCTTCCCCATCCACGTGTGAAACTCAGTATTGTGGGGAGCCTCTGTGACCGAGAGGTAGCGTGCTCGGCCTCAGACCGCCAGGGCTCGACTTTCGAATCCTGTGTCTGGAGGACAGTGTCATCTCAATCATCTCAACATCCTCAGGAGGTTCTCCTGGCCCAGTTTAGCCTATATGTGCACAAAGGTGGCCTAAAGCCCGATTCAGTTCATTTCATTTCTAAAACCCTTGGTTGTGGGAAAATTAGGTATGTTTTCAGGGATGTAAAATGATGCTTTAATGCATCATGAGGGCTTAAAGGGTTAAAGTTTAAAACACACCAACACGAACACACTATTTCCTCATTGCCAAACCCTTCGCGTTGGAGTGTTTTGGCAATGATATTATATATTGGGTCAGCGTTTAGTTTTTACCATGTTCTAGTCATGTTTTTGGTGTGGATCGTGTTGCTTTGTCGTTGGACTGACGTTGTAGACTGTGTTCCAACATTAAAACTGAACTGGATCAGCCACTCATCGATTTCTATTGGCTCTTAGTAATAAAAGTGTAAAAGGTAATATTACACATAATATATGTTTTCCGGGCCAAAACCATACAACAACCTACATCTTATTCAAAATAGTAGCATAAAACACTCAGGAAAGCGTGGAAACTTATAAAATAACTTCAAGTAGAAACTAAAGTATAAACGTGTGTCTGTTTGGTGATTTAGTGGTTACAGCTACAGCCTGTCACGCTTCCCGGTGTTAATTTTTCCTCTCGCTGTCTACATACATCAAGGACACACAATGTCTCATTCCGTAAACAATGTAAAGACATCCCAGTAAGCGCGAGGCGCTGGACAAATGTTGACTTAATGATGGCCAACATTGAGTCAATACCTCATGCTTGTTCAGATTATACTTCTACAATGAGTATGGTTTGATACGCAGAATATTTAAAGCTTCGTTAACGTGAAAATTGAGTTTGCGTTCCCATCGATGTAATTGAACCAATGATGGATGTTGTGTCAGAAGAAAAGCTGTCATGATTGGGGTTATTCAAATTGTAATGTGACGTGAAATGCTTCAACAACCCGACTCTGAGAAAATGAGATGAAATTTTTGCTTATGGAGTTATTTTTGTGATGAATGAATTATGAAGCTTGTTTGTGCCTGATGTGTAATCGATATAAGCCGTGAATAGACCTGTCACAGCAGCTGGTCATGCGTTATTAGGCACAATGGGGTGTGAAAAAGTCATACATGTCATAATACAAAGCAGGCAGGCATTTTTTCCGAATAAATCAGGCGTATTTATCTTCATGACGAGTCTTTCCACGACGCTGCAAACAAAATAGTAATTGGAATAAAACGTGTTTATTTTCTCCTGTGTGGTTGTTTAAGGCGTTTAACCCTTTGTCTGCGGATCACGACTATAACCGTTTTTAATCTGTTTTATTAGCTGATTAAATCGCCGTTATTGTGAATGAAATGAGTGTTTAAAGGAACTCCTTGGGATGAGACATTTTCAATTTTGTCAATTTTGAAAATTAAATTTATATGAAGCTATATAGCCTACTGATTCCAACTAAAAATACAAAAAAGTCAAAAACAAATTTTAAAGAGTGAAATAGCTATATTTCCAGGTCGTATACTGCCATACAAGCAAAACAAGTCAGCAATATACAGCACTTTACATCTCATATTCCCACGTTTTGGACCGTGAGATCAGAGCAATCGCCGCTAATTGGCCGCTAATTGTCAGGACATGGGGGCGATACACCTGCAACACTGATTGTCTGCTCAACGCTGGGCTGACGGCATCAACATGTGGCCCGATGCTGTAGGATCATTTAACTGCCCTTTAGCAAGTGTTTAGGTATACATAAAGTTTGATTGGGTTTTAAGCGGATTCATAGAAATGTTGATAAAAAATATTTTTTTAAATCTAAAATATCTGAAAAGAATAAAATAATGATCTGGGGGATACACTACTTCATTATGAAAATGAAGTAGTGTATCCCAAGGAGCTGCTTTAAACATCAATATTTGGGAATGTTTGGTGTTAAACTGAACAAATATCAGTCATTTTCAGCCACTTGAAGTGGTGGGTCGCGATAGCGAGACACAACTTCAAGTGGGTAAAAATTTAAATTATTAAATTTAGCAGGAAAAGGGTTATTAATTATTATATCAGATTTATTTCCCATATTGCATGACAATTATAACGTGCTTTATTTTGTCTCTTGGTATACTGTGTGAATCGTGTTTGTAATACTGTAAACTTTTTATTGAGTCGGATATAACTGGATAAGGCACAATAATTTAAAATAATACATTATTTCTGAGTATTTCTTGAGCTTTGGGTAATGATGACCGTTAATTTAACCCTTTCAATCCTGAATTTACCATTGTCATCTTCATCCACTACAAGCAGCGAATTGCTGTCGCAATTCTCGACTTGTAGTGGGTGAAGATGACTTGAGGTGGATGAATAATTTAAGAAAATTGCCACATATATGTAAACCAGATTCATGGAAATTTTCGTTCTAAAACACTTGGTTGTGGGAAAATTAAGTCTGTTTTCGGAGATGTAAGATGATGCTTTAATTCATCGTGAGGGCTTAAAGGGTTAAGCATATTGCTCTGCTCAAGATGGAGTCTCCCACTATGTGCGTCAAAATGACGGACAGTTGACCCTTATTTCTTGAGTCTTGGGTCTACGGTCATTAGAAATATGTTTACTCTTACAGTGTGGGGGTCGACTTCAGTCGTCAGAATCTGAAGTCGACCCCCACACTGTAAGAGTAAACATATTTCTAATGACCGTAGACCCAGCACATGGATATCGACTTTAGTCGTCAGAATCTGAAGTCTACTGGCGTCAGATTCTGACGACTAAAGTCGATCCCCGCACTGTAAGGGTTATAGCACTAAGCACGGCTGTAGTCATTTTAAATGTTTTATTTGCGATTCAATCACTGTTATTAGGAGGGTGAATATACAATTTAAGGGGTCTTTCAATCTGTATTTTTGAAAAAAAATAAGTCGCTTCAAATTATATATACTAGGGTCAGATATTGAGGGTAGGGTCTATGTGATACACAATTAAAATATCAGAGCTTAATCTAAAACAGATTTCAAAAAAAATATGTGTTCTTGTGAAGGACCGTAAAAATAAAATGTCAACTCAGCAACGAATTATATATATATATTTGATCATTTTCAAATTTTAAAGATCATAAATTGCTTTGTATGAAAGTTTAGTGATATGTTAGTAGTTATAACACTTTTTGAAATAAAAATTGCAAAGACAGAACAGTGATTTTATTGTGAAATTATATAGTTGCTGAGTTGACCTTATCGTTTCAGAGTTGAAAAAGCACGATAATTGCACGTAAAAGTCATGTTTTAAGCGCATCTACGAGATCTCTAAACACCTGAGCCCCATTTTCTGAAAAAAAAAATGGTTCATCATTATAAAGACAAAAAAGAAATGGGATCATAACAAGCCTAATTTGAAAATGTATTTCGGAGGTCATTGTACAATACATACATGCCAATATGATGAGGGTAAATTTGATTTAAAAATTTAACTAAGTGTTATTTGTAGTTTTATTTATGTAAACAACTTCTAAAATACTCTCTCACTCTAATTCCATCAAAAACAGCTTCTTTTCAACTGCATTTCACATTGACGAAGTTAAAATTTCAGTTTTAATTACAAAAAGGGGGACAGAAAGCAGAATTTAGTAAACTCAGCAACGTTTTTGTTTTCAACTCAGAAACATTTTTTCATTGTTGTAAAAATGTCTACATAAGCGAATACTCTCTCAGTCTAATGTAATTAAAAACATATTTTTTAATTGCATTTTACATTTATAGAGTTACATTTTTATTCTTAATTACATTAGTGAGACAGAAAGCTAAATTTGGTCAACTCAGCAACGTTTCTGAGTTGAGTGATCAACTCATAAACGTTGCTAAGTTGATCGAAATAATAATGTTGCTGAGTTGAATACGGACAACATAAAACGATGTTTAATGTATTTAAAATAAATGTATCATTGCCCACCGATGCGGTAGGGGGGGGGGGGTGGCCATCATTATCAAGCACTTTGTTCAGTTTAACATTTTTTCAATGATTTTTTGCTAAATTATGAGCGTTTCTGAGTTGACACAGAAATTGAATACGCTTCAGGGGTGATTGTTTTGGTTATAAAATAGCAGTTCAGATTGAATGTTTACAAATATTTCACCTACCTCAAATAATGGGACTTTGCAGCTGTCTCTGCATATATCAAAGTAATTGAATGGTATCACACCACAATTTGAGGAGTTTAGATAACACTGGCGTTGCTGAGTTGACCGGTTTGCGTGAGACAGCTAAAAAGCCTCAGTAAATATATCCTTGGCAACTTTTTATATTGAGTTCATGTCTGTATATGAATAAATTCTGTTGAACGTAACAATTGCGCTACAAAATAACTCGAGGTTAAGTTATTTCCAACAGATCTTCCATGTTAAAACAGTCTATGTTTCAGGTGTTAGATATTGGGAGACATCGCATTTGCGTACAAATTCGTGTATTTTAGCACATTGCATGTTGAATAAAAAAATATTCGTCAAAGATATTGAATTATTTTTTTTTCTCAGTTTATCGTATTGCCCATAGGACAATATTAAAGAAATTCGGACCCACACAATGCATAAATTCGCTCAGAATAGCCAAAAGACACTAAATGACCCTTAAATTGTATATTCACCCAGGAACGAAATGAACCTTTAAGAATCAAGATCTGCAAAAGTGGGGTCTCAAAATAAACAAATAATATGAGCAAGTTTCAACCATTTGAAGTTGTGGGTGGTGGTAGCGAGAAAAAATTCAAGTGGGTGAAAACTTTAAGTATTTATTTCTGCAGAATTTTCGATTCTTGTGATTAAAAGGTGTCTCTTCGTGCCATTTTTTCTCTTGTAAATTAAACGCCAGATTGCAGTAGAATGCATTTGCAGTTAACCCTTTCATCGCAATGTTATCTTATTTTAATTTCACACACCTGAAAACTGTGTCTCGCTACCGCGACCCACAGCTTCAAGTTAGTGAAAATTACTCACATCTGTTGAATTTGAGACCAAACATTTGCAAGTATTTCTCACCCAATAACAGTGATTTGATCCACAAATAAAATGGAGTAAAAGCGGATTAAAGACGACAAAAGTGGAGTCCGCTCAGGAATGTACTGCCATGACACAAAGGTCAACTTATATACAATAAATATATACAATATATTTATTGTATATACGTGTTAATGGTTTTGGTACATACAGTGTTCGCTCATTATAATAAGTACATACAGTACAGATTTAGCAAAATGGGACAAGCTTTTTCAGTGGGGCTAGCCCCGGCTAACGCAGGCTAGCCCTGGGCTAGCCGCATGTTCTCTCCCCACCCCATTTGGGGCTCGCATGTATGCGCCCAAAGTTATAAAATCGTTTAGCCGGGCCGCAATGTGCGTTTTGGTATAAGTTTATATAACTGGAGCCGCGCTCATATCGCCGGGGCTCAAGCCAATCTAGAGCCTCGGTGAATTGAGTCAACGCCTGTCAGGCGCGCTTCTCTTCTGGTCCAGTTTCAAGCTCGACCGGTGCGCCGGACGAGCCTGACTTTCCAGGTGCCTGTTTTTTCATCTTCAGTTAGGCCTATTCCAGTGACCGTAGCTTCATAAAACCACCCATTTTCTGAATTTATACACTGAACTACTTGTCTGATACTAAAGATAATGTCTAAATGCTAAAGGCTTAATGCTAAATGGCCAAGCAGAAATAAATGAGGACTGCAACAGGTCTACATGTATACACGTACGGACACTCAATTATTGCACGTTTAGATCAACTCAGAGCTGTTCAGATGATGCTGAATGTGGTCAAACTGAGCGCGCCCTGTCTTGCCCAGAGCGAGCCTGGCCTGCCCGGCGAGATGACACATGGTTCACAGCATCCATGTTAGCCGCCACACAGTATACTGGGTGCAAGCCCAAGTAGAATTTGGGCGGGTATAATTTCCTGGTCCGAACCGTGTGGGGGCTCGAGCCCATTTCATGCACTGGGCGCAACCAATTCTGCGCCTGTCTCGCCGGGCTTGCGCCCGGGCTAATGACGGGCTGGCCAGCGTTAACGCAGGCCAGCCACTGATGAAAAATCTGTCACATTTGGTGAAATCAGTACTGTAATTAGTGTTGTTATTTGCTGCACGTTAGGAAACTAACTACAATTTCCTATTAATAAATGCACAGCTATTATGTCATTAATGTTTCATCAATCATTAAATGCATGTATTAGTACGCAAGAGCAATCAGTGCCAAAGAGGAGAGGAGAGAGCGGGGCTAGATGGAACACTTTTGTAAATTGATGCTCTGGATCAGACGATAATAGAGCGGGATAATCAAAACATATGGAATATTCCCCGAATTGTTGTTGACTCTTGTTGACAACTACTGTCCAAATCCCATTGAAACATAGTACACAACCGCTGATAAGCAAATTATGCTGAAATCTGACAATTTTAAATTTGTGATTTTCATTCATTTATTCATAATGTCCTTGCTTAGCAAAACACCGGCGTCCTTGAGATATCCCTATTATTCGCCTAGGCTATATATCAAATTTATTAAACAGGGAGAGTGTTGAATATTTCCTAAGTCATCTTCAAGTACCATTATATTTATGTACCTCTTTGTAATGTTAGCTACGTCTCTGCTCTAGGTCAGTGTCCTTCACGGCGCAACGAAAAATCCTTGACTTGTCTAAATTCCACGAAGCCCTAGAACCACTTCCGCCCACATCGTATGGACCGAGGATGTTGAAAATCGCAGGGCAGTGACCAGTAGACAATTAACCCGCCAAGTTATTCAATTGGACTTTTCACCCACTTGACGTTGTGTCTCGTTGACGCGATCCACAACTTCAAGGGAGTGAAAATTATTCAGATTTGACAAATTGAAGGTCAGCAAATTTCAAATATTGCTGATTAATGTCACTTTTTATCTTCAACAGGTTTAAAAGCTGAAATATAATGTGCTAATAAAAGGTTAGCTGTGATGTCAGCAGCTATGAGCTTACGTTAATCAAAAAGACAGCCTCTGCAAAATGAGCACTTAACATGACAAAATTATGTAGTTTCCTTTTTGCTAAGTACGTCAACGGATTAAATATTCCACGTCCACTTGTCTAGAGTGAGTCGTATCACACCATCATTTAATATGGTGTAAAAATCAGGTAATTTCGCGACACAGATTTTATATTGGGTCAATGTTGAGAGAGCGTCGCAGACAGTGGATCAAAATTGACCCAAAATAGAAGTAATGTGTGGTTGATATTGGTAACAAGAACGTCACAGCGTTATAGTCAAGTCGCGAAGAAGATAAATAATAGTTTTAAGTATATCGCTATATGGATTTGAACCAGAGCTTCTCGCTTTGTAATCAACCACTGTCATCTCATTTCTACGGTGGCTCATACCCGCCAATTTTCGTTCCAGAGAAACCCCATATTATTAAGACGCCTTAATAAGGTGTTATAACGCCTTAATAAGGCGTAATAACGCCCTTAAAAAAGGGAGTTATAACGCCCTAATTTAAGGCGTCATAACGCCCTAATTTAAGGCGTAATAACGCCTTAGTCGGGTCTGTTAGGGGAAAAGTGTGCACATTCGACTACAGCATGACATTTTGCACACTTACAGTTTTTGACCTGCTGAGCTCAAATCTGCCGGGAGCCAAAGCCGATTCTCAATGGGGTCGCCGTATTTGGCATTTCAAAATGGCCGCCACCCAAAAACACAGATTTTCCTATTCCTGGCCAACTAAATTGTGCAAATTTGTCTATAAGCATGCAATTTTGCACACTTATAGGCTCGGACCTGCTGAGTTCAAATATTCCGGGAGCCAAATCCGATTCTCAATGGGGTCGCTGTATTTGACATTTAAAAATGGCCGCCACCCAAAAAACACAGATTTTCCTATTTCTGGCCAACTAAATTGTGCAAATTTGTCCACAAGCATGACATTTTGCACACTTAAAGTTTTGGACCAGCTGAATTCAAATCAGATAAGAGCCGAAGCCGATTCTCAATGGGGTCGCCGTATTTAACATTTTAAAATGGCCGCCACTCCAAAAACATTTTTTCGCTTCACTGGTCAAGTTAAATTCGCATAATTACAAAAAAACTCTGAGGTTTTAGGCATAACTGGTGCATATTTAATAGTAACCACAACTAAGACTGACATAGTGGAAAAAACAAGATGGCCGCCATTTAATAACATAAGTACCAAACCAAACGTCTTGTAGGCCTATTTACCATGTTTACAATCAAAGCATTTTTATAAAGATTTCGACACCAACGACTCTCTTTTGATGTTTATTTGATTATTAAAGTCGAATGGGATTGTCATTTCGCAAAATCCAATATGGTCCCTTGTATATAATGAGAATAACAGTGAAAATAACAAACTTAAAATCAAGATTTATTGCTCAACAAAAGCCGACTTAAAGCCATCACCAAAAAAACAACAAATAAATAAACACTTTATATTAATAATACCACCTGCTATGCCTTTACGCACCAACGTTAATACTTAAGAGTAAGTATATTTATATTATTCTTTAAGAAAAGAGTTGATTCCAAGCATATAATTTGAAATCAAGATTTTTTGATCAATGAAAAAAAAGCAAACAACAACAACAAAAAAGCAAACAAACAAACAAACAAACAAACAAACGAACGAACGAACGAACGAACGAACGAACAAACAAACAAACAAACATGCAAACAAACAAACAAACAAACAAACAAACAAACAAACAAACAAACAAACAAACAAACAAACAAACAAACAAACAAACAAACAAACAAACAAACAAACAAACAAACAAACAAACAAACAAACAAACAAACAAACAAACAAACAAACAAACAAACAAACAAACAAACAAACAAACAAACAAACAAACAAACAAACAAACAAACAAACAAACAAACAAACAAACAAACAAACAAACAAACATAAAACTATAACAAACATAGCAATACACCAATAAATGCTACATTTATAATATGACATGTTTTGACTGGAATCACACTGATTCAGGAACATTGTACTTGAAAAAAATAATTTCTTTCCAATGGTATAGGTCGAGATCAATATTGATTAATCAAAGTATATGGCTTATGGCCATTTAAACAAAAAAACAATAAATCAATAAACAATGCAATAATATCACATGCTATAACTGGAATCACGCTGATTCATAAATATTCACATTAAAAATAACTTTCTTTTAATCGTCAGCATGAGCTAGTTATCCCAGATTATTGTTCAGCACAATCAGGCTTATAACAACCAAAGCAAAAACTACATACATACAAACAAATCAATAACATAAGCATCCAAATGCTGATATAGCAATAATGTAATAAGTAAACATAAAAAATGATCACCTTCTGTGACTGATTCATGAACATTTACACTTTAAAAATCATTATTTTACTCTGAAACAAAAGCTGCTTCTAATCTTGACAAATCAAAAGTTTGATCAAGCTATTGAGTTCAGGACCATCCTACCCCAGTTCTGCTGCACTTGCAGTTACCTGTGCATTATTTCGCACAGCCACAATGCAGACAAAGTGGGCATGCCTTGCTGCTGTCCCCAAGGTTTGTCCAGAAAAGCAACCAACGACTGTTGTCCAAGTGCCACCCTTAATCATGGAAATCTGGGATATCCTGGTGGACAGACGCTGCCTGATTTCAGAAAAAGCTGCCCTGTGGTATTGCCTTATCGATGTGTTGACAGTGATCAGAGAGCCTGTGTTAGTGGTAAGGCTTCTAATATCTTCTTCTCAGTCGAAGCCTTGCCTTATTGTGACATCCAAGACTTATCTTTGACTATGGGTCCATATAAGAGATTATGAGACGGTCGTGAATTGAGATACATGGTACATGCAAACTATTGCTTAGATATTCAACTGATTGAATCACTGCGTATGCTTCATGAAGTTGTGATACAGAAGTGTCTGTAAAATCCAGCTGGATATGGGGCCGTTGTACTCCTTTGTTTTCGCAAGGTAGATGGTTCGTCACATTTATGGATGTGACATAAAACGCATTCTGTGAACAGTTACTTCGGTTTTTGTTATCAAGGTTGTCCACATAAACATGATAAAAGGTCACAAATACACCACAGCGTATATTAGCACAACTTCATCCTGGACAAACCATTCTACACGACAGTGAGATACAGAAACCCCAAAGGCATTGACATTGTTGATGACTTTTTACCTCTTATCCTTACCATGCAGCTTGATGGCCTGGTGCAAAGGGGCCTCATGCCCCTCATTATGACGGATGTTTGTAGACTTTGATGCATGGCATGTACCACTGCGTGTATTATAAATAATTTGCTGAGTGATTGTGATTGCCACTCTTCCTCTGCGTTGTAGCTCTGCCTGTAACTCGTCGTTGAGGCACCCTGGAGTATGGTGGTGATGACGCTTCGCAATGGTCCAGGGATTGGATGCGTTAGGGGATCGGAGGTAAAAGAGACACCATCTTCTGAGTAGTGTCTGCTGCACGCATCAAGAACAACGCGTATCATCTTAATCTAACTGAAACCTTTGGGCTTCAGAAAGCAGGTGTCCAACATTCTAGTTGTTAGAGATAAAGCCTTCCTTGCCCTGGGATAATTATTTCCACTTAGGAAGGATCGTCAGAAGAAATTCCTTGAAGCGCAAAGCGTCTGGTTCTCTGTTATCAGAACAAGGAAATCCCTGTTCCTCTGCAACAAGAGCTCTATATAAATGTCACAATGCTGATCGTTTGAAGACTGAGTCAGACGCCTCAATTACAGCAACAATTTTTACAATAGCAACTGAAGTGAAGGTGAGGACAGAAGGACCCGCAGATACTCTGCGATCTTCAGCAGGAGTTTCTCAAGTGCAATTACCATTGTAGATGATAATGAGTGTTACCAGCGTGGGCATCGGCTGCTTTGGGAAAAAGTTTGCCGAGAAGCTGAAAGTTGTTATCTCAGCCCATGCTTTTACTTTTGTGTCTACATGATCTGTTTCGATTTTAAGTAGATTCTTTCTGTCCGGTCCATCACATAATATGCAACAAGGATACTTCCAATATGCAACAAGTAAACTTCTGTAGAACTGAACGTATTCGTTTGGGTGAGTTTTGGGTCAGCAGAATCATTTTTGTCAGTGAAGCTATTCGGCTGAGAGTTACTACAGTATGTTTTATACACTTTATGATATTTAGCATTGTGTGCTTGAATTGTCTTACCCCGACCTTCATCAAGTTGCGTCCATGACACCTTTAAACACAAATCTCTCCCCCTGATCTTTCTCAAATAAAGCAAGGCTGTTCATCCTTTTCGTCTTGGCAGAGACAACATATCTCCCAGTTGATAGCAGTCATTCTCACTGCAAGTAGTCATTATTCTACATGCACTCTACTCTATACCACCACCAGTACATTACTACAGATATAACTATAATATAAATTGGTGCAAAAATGGACAGCAGAGAGATACATTATGAATATAAGAAACAGTTTCATGTTCACAATCTTGAATCATAACTGCTGTAATTTATACAATTGCATTGTAGCTATAAGAGAGCTAAATGTATCAAATCAAAGACTCTGGAAGTAGTTTTACTTGTTATTATGTTTGGCTTGCTGATAATAATAAACTAATAATAAACTTGTATGCCCACCATCTTGGAGTTTGTGATATGGTTAAGGTTGTTGATAAAAAGTGATCATATTTGATCATTATGTGACTTTGGCTAGTAATAATATAATCTAAGTGGCGGCCATCTTGGATGTTCTAGTAATTCAAATTAGCATCAAATTTGAATTCAGGTGTGTCAAAAACCACAGAAAAAAGTTTTTATTTTTAATTTTATTACATCCGGCTATGTAGTGATGAAAAAATGTTTCTCGGTGGTGGCCATCTTGGATTTTCCATTATGGTGATGTCAGTCAATGCTACTGAAAAGTGGGCAACTGATTTAAAATCACTTTCTGTAAAACTAAACATATAGTTCGTTTTTATAATTGTAATTCTGTGACTTAGGTTGGTTAGTAATTAGACAGTTATTTTGAGGTGGCGGCCATTTTGAATTGTCAAATAAGGCGTCCCCTTTTGGAATTGGCTTTGGCTCCCGGCAGATTTGAATTCAGCAGGTCCTAAACTATACGTCCCTGCTGAATTCAAATCTGCAGGTCCTAAACTATAAGTGGGCGGGGGCCCTAGGGTAGTGGTTAGCACCGCTGCCTTTCACGCCAGAGTTCGGGGTTCGGTTCCCGGCCTCGGCGGTTTCAAAAAAACAAAAATGTTTCTTCCCCATCCAGGTGTGAAAGTTAGTATTGCGGGGAGCCCCCATGACCGAGAGGTGGCGTGCTCGGCCTCAGACCGCCAGGGCTCGAATTTCGAATCCTGTGTCTGGAGGACAGTGTCATCTCTATCATCTCACCATCCTCAGGAGGTTCTCTTGGCCCAGTTTAGCCTATATATGCACAAAGGTGGCCTAAAGCCCGATTCGTTTCATTTCATTTTCCTAAACTATAAGTGTGCAAATTTTCATGCTTGTAGTCAAATGTGCACAATTCCACCCAAAATCCCCCCTAACAGACCCGACTACCTTAAAATATGGCGTCATAACGCCTTAAATTAGGCGTTATTACACCTTATTAAGGCGTCATAACGCCTTATTAAGGCGCTATAACGCCTTATTAAGGGTATTATAGGGTAAGGAGACATCCATAAAGACTTTGAAAGTCGCTGTCATGGATGCCACCTGAGTAAATGATGTATTAAACAATAATAAAAAATGATTTACAGCAGTGATATAATATTTTACGAAATAAAAAAAACAAAAAAAACGTTGTTATGTATTTCTGTAAGGACAACAAAATATATACAAAAAAAACAGTATGTCCCTCATAATTATGTTGCTTGTCTTGAAATAATATTTAGCGGATTATAATAGCATTATAGACCGAGAAAAAACACCAAAACAAAATATGGTGGAAATTGAATAGTGTGTCAAAAACAAATATGTAATTACTCGAAAAATGACCTTATGTTCGGGCTCGTTCACATGTATAGCAATTTGCTAACTGGCACAAGACAGTATATTTCTGAATACAAGAACGCTTAATATATGTTGTAAAACCTTTGATACTATGTGAGGTAATTTTGTCTAGAATAATGATTGGTGTCGTGTTTATTAAAATCGGTAGACTATATCTGATACATTAACGTGAACAATCATGTTTGACTAGGCTATTTCGTATTTGGTGACATCCTCGTGTGGAATAGTTGTGGACTGTAGCATTCGTTGCAAAATTAAAATTAGTAAAATAACTTGGAAGAAGATTATTTAAATATTTATAGTAAAATTTTATTTGTTGCAGATAATGAATGTCATATATTTTCAATATTTCCAGTTTTTTGAAAATGGGATCTGAGTGTGAATTGAACTTACTTTTTGAAATTATGCGAATAGATTTTTTTTGTAGTTTATATATTCGTTTTGAGTCATATCCCCAAGCAAGTATACAATAATTTAAATGAGGAAGGATGAGAAAATTATATATGGTAAGTAGTGTGTTTTCAGGGGGTTCATATTTTAATTTGTTTATTATGCCTATGGTTTTAGAAATTGTATTTGCTATTTTAGTTATATGTTGTTTCCAATTTAGATGCTTGTTTAGCATAAGTCCTAAGTAATTAAATTCGTCGACACATTCTATATTTGTGTTATTAATTGTCAATTTTGGTATTTTGACGCGCTTTGTGGTTTGTAAAAAAGCATATATTTTGATTTTTGTAAATTTAAGGTAAGTTTGTTTGACATTAACCAGTGACTGAATTTCTGTAGCTCAATATTTATCATGTTATTGTTGAATGTATGGTAGTTGTGGTGTTTAAAATCAGATAAGTTTGCAATCAAGGTCGCATCGTCGGCATAAATTACAGATTTAAATATTTTGCTAGCTTTTGGGAAGTCATTTATGTAAATGATAAACAAAAGAGGACCTAATATTGAGCCTTGTGTGACTTCTGTTGATAAATTAATAAAAGAAGATTTAATATTATTTATTTCTACACATTGCTGTCTATTTGATAAGTAATTTTTTATTAGGTCTAAGGCACATCCTTGAATACCGTAATATTTAAGTTTATTTATTAAAATGGAGTGGTCTAGCGTGTCAAATGCTTCAGATAAATCTAAGTACACTGTTATGGGAGTATGTCCTAGTTCCATGCGATTTATGATGGAATCAACAACATTCAACGCTGCTCGTTCTGTGGAGTGTTTTTTGCGGAAGCCATATTGACACTCATAATACAAATTATTAGAAACAAAGTAATTATTGATGTGATTATAGATGACACGCTCAAAAACTTTTGATAAGAGAAATAGGACGATAATTTTCAATAACAGTAGGTTCACCTTTTTTGAAGATAGGAGTGACCTTGGCTATTTTTAGCTTATCGGGAAATATTCCTGTAACAAGAGACTGGTTTATTGTAATTGTCAAAGGACCTAAAATTTCCGACTTGATGGATTTTATTAAATGGGTTGATAGTTCATCAATTCCACGGCTCTTTTTGGTCGATAAATTATCCATAATTTTGGATACTGTATTTTCATTAACGAGTTCAAAGGAGAAACGAGAAGAAGCAGGATTTTTGAGAAACGTCTTATATGAGTTTGGAGTAGGATCTTTTATATTTGATGCTAGATCAGGACCGATATTTACAAAATATTTATTAAATGAATTTGTAATTACTTCTATATTTTCGTTTAAAATATTATTTATTTTTATTTTATTAGGTAATAGATTACTTTTTTTCTTTTTGTGCAGTATGTTTGTTATTATAGACCACGTATTTTTTATGTCCGAAGAATATTTTTGAAAAATATGATGATAATATGTTTTCTTTGCAATGAAAATACTTCTCTTTATTATAACATTGTATGTGCGAAGATTTATTTTTCTAGCTTCGTAATTACTTGAATCAGTGGGTGTTTTCTTAAATTCTCTGTACAATTCATCTCGTCGCTTTATAGATCTTATTATTCCTTTAGTGATCCATTCTGTTTTTTTATGTTGAAATTTATTAAAATTGACCCTTTTACGCGATACATGTTTAAGTTGGGCAGCAAATAGAACGTCTTCTATTACACCATAATTTAAATTAGGATCGGTATTTTGATCTATGTTTATCTGATTTAGTAAATTTGACATTGAATAGTCATTATTTTCTCAACAAAATGTCAATTTGATGTTGCTCCGCTGTCTGCGACGTTGACCCAACATTACTCCAACCTGACGCATGTAACGTGTCGTGGCTGGTGGGATGTGGTGGGAGCTGTCTGTGACATTTCCGGTGAAATTCTCTGCCAGCAGACATGTGTTGTTTAATGTAGGGGCGTTGTCGTAAACACTGAGCTTGGTTTAGTCTGCTTCAGGTTGTCATTTAATATGACAGTAGATGAAAAACAATAGTATTATGTACCCGTGAAGGTGAGAAAAATGTATCTTTCTATTTTTCCATATCATACTTTAAAATTAATTTGCAAAATAATCATACATGTAGGAAGGGATATAAGGGACGAACCATTTGATATCTGGGTTGGGGGTTGTGGGGGGGGGGGGGTAGAAAAAAATTGAAAGAAATAGTTTGTCGCCACAAAAGTCAGAAAAAAAAAGTTTGTTGAAAATGTGGGCTGAAAAGAAGTTTGTTGTCGAAATTGATGAAAAATATGTTGACCAGAAAAAAACACAGCGGACCAACATTAAATTCACATTTTGCTGAAAAACTAATGAATATTCAATATCTGAATCTTCCTCCCTACTTCAATAGGTGGGTGATATGGCTGATATGGCAAGGCTTGGCCTGATGGCCTCCCTGTGTCAAGCCTTGCTGCTGGGAGATGCTTAGTAAATAATAGATTTAAAACGTCAAATACATCTGAACACGACGAGTGCAAACTGCAACTGCCAAATAGCATATTTATTCCGCAGAGGAAGGGTGTTTATACATTATGTTCAGTTTGTTGGATGCGCCTGGATGGATCACTGGTCACTTGATGAGCGTACATATACGAAAGAAAATACTTTATCACTACAGAGCCGCGAATGTATACAACTACACTGCTGTGTATAGCACACCTAACAGACCTAACTACACTGTTGGACACAATACTCTTTACAAATTAGAATTATATGAATATTATGCATTTTTCACTAATATATATTATTAATCTGAACCGTAACAATAAATTTATTTAAAATAACTTCAATGTGAACACTCCTTTCAGATGGGAATTGCGATGACAAATAACATAACATTAACCCTTTGACTTCCAGGCCGGGGTGCATGCCAGGATCCAGATATACTAGTGTAGAAGTTCTATTTTTCGTCATTTGAAGCAGGAATTGCTAACGCAATTTCCAGCTTCAAATGACGAAAAATACATAGATGTAGTCTATATTTGACGAAAATTTGTGTCATTTTATGGTTACGTTCATTGACGAATGACGACGGAAATTTCCGTCATGTATGTTAGTGAAAAGGTTAAATAAAAAAAAGCCTCGGTCACACAGTGTCACACGGTCGATGGGCTCCTACAAATTTACAGTTCCTACAAATTCAGAGACTCGTAGATATTCGTAGGAAGAGGCACCATTTATTCAGGCATTTATACGAAGTTGATTTAGTTGCTGTTTAATTTGTAAGGATAACTCGCACATTTTTGTAAAGATTATATACAACGACCGTAGAGGTCGGACTTTTGTCGTAGGCATGCCTTTTAATTCCCACAGCTTACCTGAACATTGTTACATTGATTATTGTCTATAGTCAGGTGTGATATCGTACATTGTCACCACTTGTACTATATACACGTAGTGCGCTCCTTCTTCAGCTGTTTAATATTTGTAATGCAACTACGAACCTAGCTCTCATTGACATTTGTTACGGTACTATAATTTGTCTCTGGACGAATTTACGCAATTTTAAATGCACATACTCCCAGCCAATGAATAGAGCCTACCGATACGACATATTCTTTTCTGGCATTTGAGAATGCGCAGCCATTGGTGTGGGCTGCATACAGATGTTGCTAGTGGCAGCTCTAAGCCTGATGATAGTCAGGTCTATTATGCCCCGGCACAAGAAAGTGACCAATCCATCAACCCAGTCCTGTACTACAAGATTTTTCAACCTTAGAAACCCTCATGGTGCCTTCAGAAACCCTGAACGTATAATTAATTCCCTGCAAATAATAGTTTTAGAAAAAATGTTTTCCTAAAATATGGCCACAGCAAAACATTATCACCCACTGCAAGTCGAGAATTGCGACAGTAATTCCTGACTAGCAGTGGGTGAAGATTTCAAAAGAAATTGCGACTGGAAAGAGTTAAGTGAGAGAGTCTATTGAATTAGAGGTGAAAATCCTGAATGATTAGATTCATTTAGGAATGATGTAACACACGGAAACCCACTGGTTCAGCCTGGCACGAACCATCACAGGAAATGGACCACAATGGCCAGATAAAGGATGATGATGTATCTGATCATAATTAGATTAATGTTTATCCCATTCATCTTGAATTGGTTAGACAATCAAGGCAATTTATTTGACACGTAATAACAAACATTAGCCAGTTTAATCATAAAATCGTGATAAAAGCTTGACAAAGGACTGACAATTTGCATATGGCTAATTGATAATGCGTATGGTGATTACCATACGACGTGTTTCTGCCATCTCATCAATTTAGTCTAAATTTAAATTGTAAACAAGCACGTTTTCCAGCAGTCACAAGCGTGCCATAACCTTGGTTCCCAGACAGTATTACTGTCACTACTTGATTCTGGGCAACCAATAAACAGCACCAATGGAAAAACAATATCGTATGTTTAGTTAAAAATAAACAATATAGCCGTCTATACCAAAAATTATTGTGTGCAAATCACCATTTGAACGCTAATGGAATAAGCTTCATGGTCTGCACGACTAAATGGCTGTTGTGCGACAATTTTTCGGAAGAATATATAAGCCACATGCTGTGGAGATGTACAGAACACACCATGGACCATCAAGTAGGACTTAATGAGTTACAAAGGCTGATGCCGCTAGCGATGTAGGTTTTTTTTCCGTGATATCAAATGAAGAAAAGTCACGCTTTTTAATAACCGGACTGAACTGTTATATCTTGATTGAACGTCACAACATATATCTAGCCATTATTAATTTAATGTGGTCGAAATATATATATAGTCAGCAAAACTATAAAAATCCTCGCAAATTAACTGAATGGCAATGTTTTATTTACCTGTAACTTTATATTTGCTCATTTTTTATGTTTTTTTATCTTGTTTGAAAATTTAAGCACAATAACCTTGCATGATTTCTTGAAAGATAATGAAGGCAATAAATGATACATGCATATTTCAGCCTTGGTGACAAAATCTTTCTCATTTCTTTAGCACACATCACGATTTCATGTTCTAATTGAACAAATGCGGAGCATATTGATGATTTTAGCACAATATATTGTATCATATAATGGTCTTCTAAGCAAAAAAAAAAAAAGTAAGCAGATACTGTTTTTTTTTGGTTTGGGAGAATAGAGTAGACGACAGAAAAGATCGATTGATATTTAATAATATAATAATGCTGAAATCGATATGTTCCGTTGATGACTCATTACACTTCTAAATTGTCAAGTAATCATAATAAGAAAACACATATCCGGACAATTTCTATCTCATTTATTCAGCATAAACATGGTAAATGACGAAAAACGCATTACAAAAACATAAAGACCATTTAGACAAAAATATTAACACTTGTCATGAAAGAGCTGGTATATTAAGATCTTTATGCATATGCACTAATTATATATGTAAACTGGTGTATATATATAATAATGATAACTAGACATACCATGCACTCCGTTAACATTTATACTTTTCACTAGTAAAATGACAAATACACATTACTATGTAATTGTGTCATTTAACGCACGGAGCATAGGGCCTACTACTGTACATCCATACTATTAGTGCAGAACAAGTGTTACAGTATCTTGTTAAATTTACGAAAAATGGTGATAACGTATTTTATGTTAAAAAATAATATCATCATATCATCTCGTTCTGCATAATTATCAACATGTTGAAGAAAGACAAGAACAATTGCGTGATTGAAGCAATATAGGCGTCAGGTAAATCATTACAACATCTGTGTAAATCTTAAGAACTAACTCGGTTTCTACACAAAGAAAAAGCGTCATATTTCACTAAAACGATATTTAAAGTACAGTGTGAACATTCTCGACGTCCAAGATGCTTTAATTTTGTTTAGACACATGTTATAGTATAGCATGCATGGAGAGTGGTGGGGTGGAGCCGAGTGTACTGATAATGGTTAACTCTATATGTCTGCTATCGCGGAGCTACAGAGCATGCCATTTATTGAATGCCAAGCGTTGAAAACGGTATCATTTTCATTTTCTCATAGTTTAAAAGTGCTTTAATGACGTGATACAAAAGCTTTTTGACGTGAGTGAGTGAGTGAGTGAGTGAGTGAGTGAGTGAGTGAGTGAGTGAGTGAGTGAGTGAGTGAGTGAGTGAGTGAGTGAGTGAGTGAGTGAGTGAGTGAGTGAGTGAGTGAGTGAGTGAGTGAGTGAGTGAGTGAGCTTTATGTCGGCTTCTGCACATCATGACTTCACTCATGACCTGACAGTACCTTAGACATCACTACACACGCCAGGCCTTTGAACAGTTTGGAGTATCACAGCCCTGACGACAAACATCCAACCTGTACTGGGATTCAAACCCAGTACCTCTGAGTCGAGTCACAACCGATGATAATTAGCCATCGGGGCCGACTGTTTTTGGACGTAGCCAACAATGATGTCATTTTCAATGGTGGCATGCATTCCTTATATCTCTGTAAAAAGAGCGATGCTTTATGGATATACCAGTATCCTGTTAATGGTTCACAGTGGAAAACCACTTTAAGTTACATCATTTGTATTGCTTTACATTTAGATAACTTAGGTTTCTTGATCAATCTGTATCTTATTTGGTATGATACAGGCGGATTTCTTTGTAATCCCTCAATAATTACTGCTGAATACATTGATTGAACTGATGGCAATTATTGACATTACCACTAATTCTAAAATGTATCCAACCGCTTCACACTCCAGGCCTTTCAACAGTTCCAAGCACTGTATAGTCACACAAACATACAAAACCATAACAGCGAAAACCGCCATGACATCACAACAAACACAAGACGCGGCGTTTAAGGTTGAGCCAGTGTTGCGGACGATGGGCAAACGTTAAACCCACAGTCCGTTTTCTGAGATGACATGTAATGGGATAAATCGGAAATGAGCCATTTAGGCTAGGAGACGAGGTAACCGTTGGCTTCAACCCCCCTCCCCTGCTTTCAAGGACTGGATGAAAAACAATTATCATCCATAGACTTTGTGATGTTCAACCTAGAAATATAGATGTGATGATTAGCCAGCTCGAGCGAAAATGAAAAGCTTTCATGCATACACAATGTTGTCTTTACATATATATATTTATATTTTCTGTTTATGTATAAAGTTGACAAGGCAACTGTCGTGTCCTGATAGGACACTCTCGCTGTTTGTCTCTGTTTCATTGTATTGTAGTTTCGCATTTTCGCATCATATTTTCGTAGTCTCGCACTGTCGTGTCTTTGATTGATAGATTTGTTGCTTCATTGTCTTGCTTCTTCGCATTGAACTTTGCACTTCGCATTAGATTGGCTTAGCAATTTGTTTGCTTTGCTTTTTTGTTTGCTTCGAAATCTCTTTGCATTGTCCTTTTTGCAATGTTCCCTCTGAATTCTGACATATGCCTACTAAATTTAAATAAACGTTTCATAAACTCATAATAGCATAAACTAACCCAAAAAACACGACCCATGCACCTAATGTTTGACCAATGTTGGCCCACCGTCTACGACGCTGGCCAAACGACGTTGACATTGGTCAAACATTGGATAGATGTGTCGTGTTTTCTGAGAAGAAGTAATGCTGCTGATGTTATTGTGAAGTTTTTCTTTCGGATATCTATCTCTGGGAGATCTCTGCTATAGTAGATCTAAAAGTCGTTTATGACAAAATTCTAATTATATATTTATATTTATAGTAAGTGAGTATAACGATACTTATGCGTTTCACAGTTGCTGGTAACAATTGGTTACTGGCATAGGCCACAGCTGATTTCTAGTGGGTTTTTGGAGATTTTGTGACGTCTAAACTAGAATCTATACTAATTTCAGAAATTTTACAAATCGTGAATATTAAAGAAACTTCACATGACGAACTACGTTACAGCCACGTGGAAAAATGTCATACAGCCATGCACACAGCGAGTAGAAAACCATGCATGGCTGGTCTCTCATCAACGGCATATATAATTTAAACTGGTTTGACGAGACTAACTTCCCCTGAGTGTTATTCTTATATTAAATGATAAGGATTTGAACACAGTTCTTAATGAAGAAGGTCTTCAATCTAACAATCTTTGTTATCAGTTAAAAGTAACTATTCAAGGGCTTTAACGTGGGTATATAATATTTTATTTATGTTAAATACGAAATGTACAGCAATTAGGCGCTAACTTTGTATTTTATCCCTCCATTTGAACAATTTTCAACGTTTCCATAGTCAATACCAGCAAGACTTCTCGCAAATGTTAACTTCATATGGTAAAAATGTTTGTTATTACTGTCACATTCTGTGGAGCCATTTTTGAATAGTTATCTTAACGACTGAATAAGTGATCACAGCCATTTTTAAAGTTATCTCACACACTACAAAAGTTATCTTAATCACTGAAGAAAGTGATCATAGCAGCTTTAAACGTTATTTCAGCCACTACAAAAGTGATCTTAACCACTGAAGAAGTGATTACAACCACTGAAAAGTTATCTCAACTACCACAAAAGCTATCTTGGCCACTGTACAAGTGAATACAGCGACTTTAAAAGTTTATTCACCAAACACAAAAGCGATCTTGGCCACTGATGAGGTGATCACAGCAACTTAAAAAGTTATCTCGCCAATGCAAAAGTTATCCTGGCGAGTGAAGAAGTGATATCAGCCACTTTAGAAGTTATCTCAGCCACTACAAAGGTGATCTTGGCCAGAAACAAACTGGTGTCAGCCTATGTAAAGGCTATCTAAGCCACTACAAAGTGATCTGGGCCACTGAAGAAATGATCACAGCCACTTTTTAAAATATCTAAACGACTACAAAAGTGATCTTGGCCACTGAAGAAGTGGTTACAATAACTGCCACTATAAAAATTATCTTGGCCACTGACGAAGTGCTCATAACGACTTTAAAAGTGATCTCAGCCACTACAACAGTGATCTTGGCCACTGAAGAAGTGATCTCAGTCAATGTAAAAGTTATCTCAGCCACTACAAAAGTGATCTTGACCACTAACAATGTTATGTCAGCCCTTAAAATTGATCTTGGCAACAAAAAATGATCTTATCCACTGAAGAAGTGATCACTTTCACTTTAAAAGTTATCTCAGTTGATACAAAAGTGATATTGGCCACTAATAATCTGATGTCAGTCCCTAAAAAAGTGATCTCGTTCACTACAAAAGTGATATTGACCACTTGATAAGCCATCACATCCACCTTAAAAAGCATCTCAGCCATTACAAAAGTGATCTTAACCACTGCAGAAGTGATCACAGCGAGTTTAAAGTTGTCTCAGGCACTACTTAATTAATCTTGGCCACAAACAAACTGATCTTGTCCACAGAAGAAGTGATCACAACCACTTGAAAAGTTATCTCAGCCACTAAAAAAGTGATCTTGGCCATTTAGTCTGAAGAAGTGATCATAACCACATTAAACGTTATCTCAGCCACTACAAAAGTGATCTTGGCTACTGAAGAAATCATCAATGCCAATTTAAAGGTTATCTCAGCCATTGCAAAGGTGATCTTGGTCACAAACAAACTGTTGTCAGCCACTGACAAAATTATCTAGGCCACTACAAAGTGATGTTGACCACTGAATAAATGATCACAGTCACTTAAAAAGTTATCTCAACCACTATAAAGTAGAAGTGATCACTTCTTCAGTGGACAAAATCAGTTTGTTTGTGGCCACGATCACCTTTGTGCTGGCTGAGATGATTTTTAAAGTGGGTGTGATGGCTTCTTAAGTGGTCAAGATCACTTTTATAGTGACCGAGATCGCTTTTTTAGAGACTGACATAAGATTATTAGTGGCCAATATCACTTTTGTATCGGCTGAGATAACTTTTAAAGTGAAAGTGATCACTTCTTTAGTGGACAAGATCATTTTTTTGTGGCCAAGATCCCTTTTACGGGCTGACATAAAAAGCGAGTAATATGCTCACATAACTCATTACTTTTATTCTAAATGGGTTAATTTTAAGTCAACAATAGTTCTAGAACATGTTTGAATCAAAACTACACATTTATACTATACAAAAATCGGCCGAGAGAAAAGTATTTTGTCTATTTACTGAAAAAGTGTGAAAAATGGGTAAAATTACGTGTTAAAATACAAACTTAAAGCTATATTGTGCATTTGTCATTGATCAGACACAAAATATTTTACATCCAAGTCAAAGCCTGTGTCTTATATGAGTGATAATACATAATTTTAAAATTATTCAAATAGAAAACTTCCACAGTTTTAGCAAACAGTCCCTTCAAACGCAATATTTCAAATTGCGGTTTGCGATTTTGACGGTACTAGTGTTTAAAGGGTTTTTACGGTACTTTTGAACAGGATGATTTTTGGACATGATGATTTCGGATTCCAGAGAAACTAGGTGGAACTCTTGGATCGTATGGACCTTTCAACACAAAGAAAACCCCCCTAGCTCTGGGACTACATATTTAAAACTGAATTCTGAGAACACGGACAGGTTATTTTTTGTAGGACTTGGTTTTTTGAATTCCTGACATGTTTCTACCATAGAAACAACCATCAGACCGTTTGCACTCGAAAACATAAATAAAAATGTCTGAGCTCCGGGACTACAAGCAGCAGTCCTCTTGTACGCCCATTCTCGTACATTGCTCCCGGAAAACACCACGCTCCGCGCCGTTGATGAATTAATGTTGGGCCGTGGTCTTCAACGCTGGCAGGAACAATAAAGCATCATTGGTGGAGCGTATCGTTTTTGTCGGACGTGCCAATTGTCGGCGCTGGGAATAACTGCAAGTGTACACAAATTATATGCTTCACGGCGTTACAACACTGGTTTAGGATTTAGCCTCATGATTTATTAACACGATGTTTACCTTGCTTTTGGCATACAGATTATTTAAAAAAAACACTGTTTTACTTAGCACCGTGTTAATCCTAAAATTCGTGTCAGCTAAACTAGCTTCGGGCATATGGCCCTATATGTCTGTGATGTCACAAACTCGCGTGGCAGTCCCTCTGGTATTCAGGTTTTAAAGAAATGCTTGTTAAAGAGCATCCTTGACTGAGAGGTAGCATAGAATTATCAGCGTCAAAACAAAAAGGCTCGAATTTCAAATCCTTTCTCTGGAGGACAGTGTCATTTGATTTATCTCGCCATTCTCAGAACTTTCTCACAGTTTAGTCTGAATGTACATAAATGTGGCCTAGAACCCCATTGATTCATTCTACCGACATTCCGCTCACAGCACGAAAGGTGATCATTATCCTTCCATTTCTGTGTCTATGCACTTTTTAGAACATTGTTGGTTTCTACGTCAAGTAGCGGAATCTGTAAGTGAAATTACATTATGATTTAAAGAGAGCATTCTCAATATTTGTCAGTGCACACGCAAGGCAAGCAGCATGCACGCGAAATTCAGCGCAGGTTAGAACACACTGTACACTAACGGCGAGCAGCTACGACCGCGAAAATAAGCGGCCAGTTTAAAAAAAAACACACGAACGGCAAGTGGTATGCACGCGAAAATCAGCGACAAGTTAAAACTGACTTCACACGAACAGCAGGTGGTATGCACGCGAAAATCATGTAGTTTCTGGGATTCAGTCCTGGCCTTGGTGAAACCTGTTTCTAGGGTCAGCATAATGATAGGCATGTGGTAGGATTAGATGGTCCCTTGAGCGATCACGCCAATTACCTGTCGTCTGGCCCCCGCCAAACACTCATGCTGTTTTTAGCTCTATACTTGTCATTGATAATAAAAAAGTCCATATTCGTTTGGAACTGATCTAAAAGCAGACCAAACACTACAATCTGTGTACAGACTGGCTAAACTTGTCGGGACAACTTGAGGACACTTTAAGAATTAAGTGACAGAACACGTTGCAAGTTTAGGATTGGACTGCTAAAAAAAGACTATTTGACACGTTCAGCGTGGTGGCAGACTTTTAACGTCTTAGACCAGGAATTTAATCCCAAAAGGTCAAATTAAGCCCATATGACACCTGATATTTTGATATTGCTCATAATTATGACCTATTTTCGTTCAATACTAATTGGCCGATTACATAAAAAACACGAAATTGTAAATACAATTGAATCTAGACTTACCTGATATCTTGATTTTTCGCAAAAATGTGACCTATTTTGTCAATTTGAGTAAATAAGATAGAGGTGATTATACGAGAACAACAAAATCGTTAATAATATTTTATCCAGAATAGCTACAGTCTTCATAAAGGTGTCGAAATGTGCACATTAATATAGTCATATTATTACAATTTAATTATTCATTTCTTGCTTTTTGGTGTTGTAAACACACAAAAAAAAAATACAAAACATGTGTAACTTTTTTAATGCTACTCGAAAAGAATCCTTAAAACCTGTTCTTAAAGAGAAGTCTTACATGCTGCCAGACTGCAGATTTATGTTTTTCAACCAACAAACTGTATTTCAAATTCATTGACGACCTAGTGGGCTGTGTTCACTTGACACTGGTGAGAAAGCGCCCCCAGTCTGATTTTCTAAGCCAATGTTAGTTCAATGTTGGACCGACACAATGCTGTTTGGAGGAGCACAATATCAGTCATGTGCGTGGCATCAAGCAGACATTCCTTGTCCCAGACAGGAATCACCAATTAAATATGGTTTGTAAGCCTACTAGATTCCCGGGACTGGCAAACTGAATCCAAAGTTGATTGTGAGTGATTTTACAGATATTTGAATCCGTCGGGAGCTCAACCTACCATACTCCTAGGACTAGTATCAAACGTCCAGGGATGGGGGGTCACCGGGTGATAATAGTAGTTACTTGAGCAGTAGGTCTAAGGGGTTTTGTCAAGTTGGAAAAAATATAAAAATCCGAGAAAAACTCGGAAGTTGGTGGGTGGGTCAGGCCCCAACTCGGATTTTAATATTTTTTTCGACATTTTCTGTTTTTTTTTGTTTGTAATTTTTTTTTTTGATAGGCGGGTGGGTGCGTGGGGTTTGACTAAGCCGAGTTTCTTTCGGATTTTTGGATATTTTTTAACTTGACAAGACCCCTAAGTGACACAGCAACGTTCTATTCATTCATTCCAGGAGGTGCACCTAACATTAGACTCGATGTTTTCCTGACCAGATCGCATGCTTAAGTGATTACACAGCTTGCTCAATTCTGTCGGCCAATCCAATACACACCAGCTCTCAAGGCGAATTCACTATAACCTGTTTAATCATCAGGCCTGCTAATCATAGACGCACAGATAGAATTGTGACGCTGATATCTCACTTTTTGCATATTATGTACGTTTCTGCCTTTATCACAACCAATATGAAACAAGGTATTAAATTTTAAAGAAAGAACCCTGGCACAATACAAGAATACTTGGTAGTATGTAAGACAGAAAAGTTTGATTTTTTAAAATTACACTTTATGCATGCTGTAGCTATTTTAATGAAAGTTACATTGATAATTTTGTTGTTTTTGATGTGCAACTGGCTAAATCGAATTAATTCACATTAACAAACCAGGTCATAATTTTAAGAAAAATCTAAATAATTGTCAAGGGTCATTTTGCTTTTTTTTACCCAGAAAGAGTCCTAGCAAAACATTTAAATGTTTGACAGCATGTAACCATGCTAGTCAGGTTTCAAATTTTTTCTAAGTGATATTCATGAAATTAAACCCTTTTTCTGTTATTTTTTTGGTCTTTTACACTACAAAAAGCAAGTGTTTGTTTCACATAATTGGCTAATTCGTATTGACCGGCTTTGATAAAATAAGTCATAATTAAGAGGAAAAAAAAAAGTGTCATATGGGCTTAAATTGACCAGCACGGACCCTGGAACGGAATAGAAATGATTGACAGCTTGCAGCATTCCGTCCCCCCTGACTTTTTTTGCATTATATTCCTAGTCGGACTCCGACGTCTAGAGACGTCCGACTCTGACCTCTAAAGTCGATCTCCGCAATGAAGGAGTTAAAGGTGATCTATCACCCCTTATATGGTAAGAATAATTATGTCCTTATATGGGATGATTGGATATTATGTGACCCTCACTGAGGGTCACATGATAGCCAATCACCCCATATAAGGAAACACTTGTGCCCCATCTTGTAGCAACTTTGATTTATTTGTCACAAAATTATTCATACTGTATAAGGGGTGATATATCACCTTTAACATACTTATAATGACCATACACCGTACATAATATAGTTATCCGAATGGACCAGAATTTTTTTTTTATTAAGGTGACTTCAAATTGGTCTCCATGGCTTGAACATAAATACTTCAACGTTGTAATTAGGGTTAAGACATGAGAATGGAAACATGGAGACAAACTCTAAGATTTGGACTGACGGTGGTGGTAACCAACACACCAGGTCTGTCTGGGTTCCCGAGTTGTTTTCGGACACGTATTGGCAAATCTTTTAATTCCACACTCATACATGTGAATAGCGAAGTGAGTTATCTCTGTAGCGCAGCCAGCAAAGCTGAGATGTAGAGACACTCTCCACCCAAGAATTAGTCAGTATCCTTCATGAAACCATAAGTCTGGTAGATAAATCCTGCATTATGTTTTAACGACCATCTACCACTTGACGCCAGATTATGTGAAACATTTTTTTAAAGATAAAACAATCGAAATTAACTGTTGATTTCTCAAAAAGTAGACAATATGAATATTATTTTGTTGAAGGAGCAGGACGTAAAATGTTATTTATTTTAAAGGATATATTTGGCAAGTCAGTTCAGGTCAATGTAAAGATCAAACCAATCTTGAGAAGTCTGGGTTTCTGATCAGCGGAAGTTCACTTCTACTGCCCCGGTCACGTACTGTCTCCATAAATGTCTTTTGTGTGATAGAGCAGTGAGTGAAGTATAGGATAAGGCCCGAGGAACTCTACATTCTTAGCTGTGGAAAAGGCCGTGGCCGAAGGCCAAGGCCTTTTCCACAGCTAATCAATAGCCTCCGATGGTTTTAAATGGCTTAAAACACATCCGACCATAATGAGGATCCCTCATAATCAACAGATTGATTAGAGCACCATTAGCCTACCATGATAATTGGTCTGTATTTGATCAACAATAACTCTCCATTCCCGGCTTAGAATGTAGTGGTCGGACAAAGCAAATAATGTAGTGGTGTTTTTAATATTGCTTTACATCCATTTCTGTACAATCATGGCAATATCGCGAAAGAATGAAGCACGAAGCCGGGACTATGCCCAGCTCTTATTTTAAATGACTTCAAGGGTTCGTTATAGTGCACAGTACAATAGGCAGCACTATAGACTCTAAGCATTTGAACAGTTTCGAGCACTGTACATGCTCAACCATGATAACAAGTATCCGGCCCGACCGGGATTCGAACCTGGTACCTCCAGGTTACAAGGTACAGTCGATACGAATGAGCCATCAGGGCCTGCCGCGTGATAGAACAATCAAAGAAAATAGACAGATTCGGTGTCCACGTATTTTTACCCTTTAACCCTTCAAGCGCTCGATAAATAATTTAAATTTTCACCCCTTTGAAGTTGAATCTCGCTACCGCGAGAATAATTGCTTATTTTGATACCAAACATTTGTAAATGTTGATGCTTGGACACACGTTTCATTCCCAATAACACAAAAAAACGGCTGATAAAGGGATTAAAAACGCCAATATTCGTGTTTAGTGGGTAAAGGGTGATAGTGTAGGATCGTGTGTAATGTCGTGGGATTGTCTTGTTCATTTATGAGACCATACATCAAAATTAGCAAAAGATTCCGTAGAATCACGAAAAAAAGGGTGTCAATTTATCTTTTCAGTTTTAGTGACACTTTCATTCCCATGGAAAAAGGGGGAAAACCCATCATTTTTATACTAACGAAAAAAAAGGACGCAAAAATAAAAAAAAACATTATTTTTAGATACAGTGCTCAATAAGTAAAAAATAAAAACAATGATTTTTAGGCAACCATAACACCCTTGATATTGCATATTTTTTCAAGCGAAGTACAAAACAAAGCATTTGTATGAATGGGTGGCGATTATTCAATTTGAAGAAAATAGTGACACTCTGAGTCCAAAGGAAAAAAACAACATATTTTTTATACTAACATAAGATGCACATCAGATAGTCATGTAATACTGAAAATTTAGGATAATATTACCCACAATGTTCAGAAGAGCACTCACAACTAGAAAAAAATATTTTCAGATTCAGAGACACTTTAAGGTCAATATTGAAAAATAACAAATAAACATTTTCACTCCACAGTAACACCCTTATTACTATATATCTTCAAGTGAAATATAAAACACAATATAGAACATTAAAGATAATGTTGCACACACTGCTCAATAAGTAAAAAGTAATGAAACGCATGATTTTCACACCACCGTAACACCCTTAATACTATAATTTTTAAGTGAAATAAGCTGCCAATAGTTTGGACGACCGCGTGACAATTATTCATTTCAGTTCTAGTGATACTTTGATTTCAATAAGTGACAAATTCAAATATATTATTTTTTTTTACAGCAACCAACGCCATTAATTTTACTTCATTCGCATCCGACTGTCATGTATGTTGATGCAATAGTTAACATAATAATAATGGCCGTATACCGTACATGATATAGGTATTAGAATGAACCAGAAAGAGCTAACGAAGACATTTATGGTAGCTCCACATGATAACCACCACACCATGTCTTTCGGGCTTTCGGAGTTGCTTTCGGACACGCACTGGCCAGATCTTTTAATTCCCACACCCAGACATGTAAATAGAAGAGTGTGTTATCTCTGTAACGCAGCCACCAAAGCTGAGATGTAAAGACACTCTCCACCCCAGAATTAATAAATATTCTTCATGAAAGTATTGGTCTTGTAGATAAATTCTGTATTATATTGTAGCACTCTTCTAGCACTTGACGCTAGATTTCGGAAAATATTTTTTTAATGTAAAACAAGCTAAATTATTAACCGTTGGTTTCTCGGAAAATTAACAATGTGATTATTCTTTTGTTGAAGGCGCAGGACGTTACACACAATGTTCAGAGGAACACGCAGAAATGGAAAAAAGCAAATTAAGTTATTTTTTTAAAATAAAAAATAAACAATATCACACCACTAGGGAAAATGGCGGACGAGGAGGACGTGTCAGTCCCCGCTCCAGAAATTTTCAGTTATATTAACAATGCAATCGCAATGATATTAAGAAAACTTGATATACAAAATACACAAGATGCAGTGGATGAGATTCAAGCTGATATTTCACCAGAATTGGTGACAGATACAAGAGAAATCATGTTTAAAGTTGCCGTTGAGCGATATACGAAGCAAGCTGGGAGTTCAAATCAGCCACCACAGCTGTGTCTACGTCAACGGAGAGGGAGACACACCACAAACAATGCTAGAGATTTAATTGACCTGTACCTGTATGTCAACAGCCATTCAGAAGCATTTCCACGCGGTATTCTATCAAGTAAAAGCAGCAAAGAAATATTCATAAATAATGAACAGATAGAATCCAATAAAAGCAACAAAGAAATAGATAGTATTAAGCATGATATTGGACAGATAGAACCACCCAGACGAAGCCAGTCTGTATCAGTGGACATTACAAAACAGCTAGCTGATTTATGTGATAGATGTGAACAGTTAAACAGACAGATTGAAGAAAATAAAATATTTTTTGATCAGCAAGTTGAAAAAATGAAATTGCAAAGTGAGATGGATATTGGCGCATTGAAACTAAATTTTGGTCAAATAATACACAGTTTAATCAGAGGTGAGAAAGGCAAAGTGTCAAATTTGTTGAACAGTCACAACATGATTCACTCAAATGATGTGACACCAAGGACTTTGGTACAGAACGTAATGAGGTCACCCAGGAGGGTAGGTGAGTCTGAGTCAGATGGCACGCCAGCTCAGGAGTTGATTGCTGGGGCCATGATTCCCGTGAGTAACTCACACTCGCCACCTACAGAGGCGTCTACTCCAAACAAGAAACATGGCAACGCAGAGAACAACAATCAAGGTGGCTCCCCCCATGCTAATGAGGAAAGGGTGTACAACATCCTATATTGGAGAGTACAGATAAAATAAACAATACAACCAGTCTGGAACACATTGACAGTACTGGTGCCAGCCCTGTCCTCAATGAATCAGCTGATCCCCATGTCAACAAATCGGACAACAAAGCAGATCACAATAACATGGCAGAGAACACACAAAATCTTAGTGGCCCGAGTAAGATATAGCTCATTATATACGGCGGGCAAGGTGGTCAATTAGTAATTAATAATCATGTAATATATAATGTAGAAGGTGCTAATCATCTCGGGGTCCCTCTGTGCAGTACAAAACACGCTGAAAAAATTGAAACAAATGCAAGAATTCAAATTCATAAGAAAATATCATATACGATCCAAGGTATCTGCGCCCGTAATGGTGAAATAAACCCTATGAGTGCATCAAAGGTGTATCTGATATCAAAACTAAACATTTATACTATACAAAAATCAGCTGAGAGAAAAGTACTTTGTCTATTTACTAAAAAAGTATGAAAAATGGGTAAAATTACGTATTAAAATACCAACTTAAAGCTTTCTTGTGCATTTGTCAATGATAAGACACAAACTATTTTACATCCATGTCAAGGTCTGTACCAGTAGCTTTCTATTGATGTTAAATATATTGATATAGCTCAAAATCTGACTACTCAGTGGGCAATAATGTGAGATATGGTCAATTTTCCCGAGCCTGAATAAAAGCGAGCTAATTTTACGTTTAACCAAAAAAGCGGGTAATATGTTCACATAACTCATTATTTTTATTCCAAATGGGTTAGTTTTAAGTCAACAATAGTTACAGAACATGTTTGAATCAAAACTAAACATTTATACTGTACAAAAATCGACTGAGGGAAAAGTATTTTGTCTATTTACTGAAAAAGTATAAAAAATGATAAAAATTACGTGGTAAAATATCAATTTAAAGCTATATTGTGCATTTGTCATTGATCAGACACAAAATATTTTACATTCATGTAAGAGCCTGTGTCATATGTGAGTGATAATAAATAATTTAAAAATTATTTAAAAGAAATTTAACACATTTTTAGCAAACAATCACTTCATACGCAATATTTCAAATTGCGGTTTGCGATTTTGACGGTACTAGTGTTTAAAGGGTTTTTACAGTACTTTTGGACAGGATGATTTTTGTAAGCCGCGCATATTCGGATTCCTGAGAAAATTTCACTATAGGTGGAAATCTTGGATCGTATTGACCTTTCAACACAAATACAACCCCCCTAGCTCTGGGACTAAAGTACTCTACCAAAAGAGATATGTCTTTATTTAGTTCTTTCTGATACCGAATATCTGGAATCAATTGATCATAATTATGGTCTCACCACTCCAAATGCTAGTCCCATTGAAATACATGTAAACTGTTTGAGTTCCACAGGCCAAGTTTATTTCTTTCCGTCCTCTCAACCATGGAGTACCGCATATCATGATAAAACCTGTGTATAATCATGATACTATTAGCATAACTCAGATTGGCATAACACAACTTTATTAACATGATTCAGAATGACAAATATAGGATGGATGTTACATTTGATGTCCTCAATTAACGGGGCCATCACACATCATTTAAAAAAAAAAACAGGTCCGATATGAGTCTGCAACACAGACAGATTTTGAGCTACACCCCTAGGGTGTACAAATGTCACCATAGTTCAAATTAGATTAAACTTCATACTCTCTTTCGCAAACCAGACATACTGTATCCCTGCCAGATTATCACGAAACAGTTATATCCTGCATGAAGGAGACATCGTGTACATATCAAATACCGACACAATTATAACATATTTGCATTTGTTTTTAATTCAACAGAGGTTGGAACAGTCGCATAAAAATAATTATATTCATTAGTCTTTTTTTTAATTAAAGGGACCCCTTGGGATCAGACATTTTCAATGTTGTCAATTTTGAAAATTTAACTTATATGAAGCCATATAGCCTACTGATCTTAACTAAAAATACAAAAAAGTCAAAAAACAATTTTAAAGCACTGAAAAAGAATGAAATAGTTATATTTCCAGGTCGTATATTGCCATGTAAACAAAACAAGTCAGCAATATGCAGCACTTCATACCACATATTCCCACGTCTTGGCCCAGGAGATCAAAGCAATCGCCACTAATTGGTGTCTGATTGGTGTCTTATAGTCAGGACATGAGGTGGCCCAGTGCTGTAGGGACATTCAATCGTCCTTCAGCATGTGTTTAGGTATACAAAAAGTCTGTTTGGGTTTTAAGCGGTTTCATGAAAATATTAATAAGAAATATTTATAAAAATCTAAAAACTCTGAAAAAAATAAAATCATGATCTGGGGGATACACTACTTCATTACAAAACTAAAAACGAAAATTGATGTCATCCCAAGGGGCTGCTTTAAGTGTCTTTAATTTAATTATGTGAGACCAGCCAGATATGTTAAAGAAGCTATGGCATAAAATTTACATTGGCATAGACATTTATGGTATAGAGTTACATACTTCGGATTTCAGATTTTGTGTCATTCAAACTCAACGTTGCACTTCAGACACGATGTCAAATAATTGCGGGTGGCCTGGTGCAGTGGTTAAAGCTGCCTGCTTGGAAAGTGGGAGATCTCGGGTTTCTTCCCTCGCTCTGACATTCAGAGATAAGTCTTCCTCGCTCACTCGTAAAGGTTCAATATTGTGGGGAGCCTCCTTCACCGAGAGGTCTTGTGCTTGTGCTGGGACCACCAGGGCTCGAATTTCGAATCCTGTGTCCGGAGGGCAGTGCCATCTCATTCATCTCAGCATCCTCAGGTTCTCCTCACCCAATTTAGCCTATATGTGAACAAAAGTAGTCTGCAACCCTATTCATTCATACACCCCATTCATTCATTTTTACTGTCCGTTTGACGTGCTAAATCGCTTGTCCGCCCGTCTATTTGTTTGTTCGTCCATTCGTTCATTCGTTCGTATTTTCATTCGTTGGTTCATTTTTTTTTCATTCAATTAGAGTTTGCCCGTTAGTTCGCTGACTTGTTGGCTCGTTATTTATTCTATCATTCGCACCCTGTTTGTTGGTATTCCTGATTCGCTGGTTTATGTCCTGATGTTTGCTTGATCAATCTGCAATCGAATAATAACTTCCTCCATGTCGATGAAATACAAACTGACATAATTATAGTATTTATAGGGCATAAGCATTTTTTTAATAAAAGTGCCTGTTGTTCATTTGGGGCAGGAAGGGTGGCAGAGATACAGGCCGATACTACGACATATTTTAATATCGAAAAATAGGATCAAGAAAAAGTAGTATTACTGTCGTGTTTACAGCGATGAAGACGAGAGTCCATAAAAAAGTTCTTTCAATCTAAATAACTAAACTTGTTTAACTGTTTACATGTAAGTGTTGCATTGTCCTTTAACATTTTTCATTCATTTGAAAATGTCATTGATGATCAAAATTTCAGATTCAGATGAATGACAAATACCTTAAAGGAACTCCTAGGAATAAGAATTTTTAATATGAAGCCATATAGGCTACTGATCCTGACTATTATACAGAAAAATAATTAAAAAAAAACAATTTTAATGCACTGAAAAACGATTAAACTAGTTTCATTTCCAAGCCGTATATTGTCATGTAAACAAAACTGCCCCAAATACCCACTATCTCAGACGGCTTGATCAAGGTTGCACCAATAGCTGCCGCCCTTAATTGGTCTGGGAACGCGGTGATAGGGGTGGGGGTTCCCCCACAACACCGATGATCTGCTCAACGCTGGGCCGACAGCATCAGCTTGTGGCCCAACTCTGTGCTAGCATTCAACCATCTTTTAGGTCAATACACTGTATGTTTGGGTTATTCCTGAATTTTTGTTGATAAAAAATATTTGAAAAATAAAAAAAATCTGTGGGATACACTACTTCATTACAAAATTTAAAACAAAATTGCTGTCATCATACTTTAATAATGTTAGGCCTAATACGTCATAATTGGTGCTTTATTTGGGATCTGAACGCATTTGCCCACATTGAAAGATTTGAAAGGCATTTTTGTTATTATTTATTTAAGAAACATGAGCTGATTGATTGATTGGTCTCTGATTTGAGTGGAATGTCAGCAATGATTTATATTCACATCGATATAAATGTTGTTGTTGTTGTTTTTATTTAATTTGAACTGATTGTTTACAAAAAAACACCATATTAGGTTTGTGAACACGTCTGATAGATCACATTTTTCCTCGTAGATAAAAAAACAAGTATTTAATGGTGTTATAGGTTGGTGCATACATGTCGATTGTCATTCGTCACAAGAGCCCCGTACTGCTCTGCCAATCCGAAAGGCAATATAATATGATCCTGTAAAGTATATAAACAGATAGATACTGCCTTTTTCTTTGCATGGCAACGTAGAACGGCTATAGCTGGTGAATAAGGTCATTCATTAATTGAAATGGGAAGTTCAAACATTTAAAATGATATTTAAATTATTATCTATTGATTGGTATCGAACGTTTTTTTAAGCGAAAAGGAACAAATGGAAGCCGCTTGAAGACATAAGCAGTTTAATTTAAACATACTAGTTATACTAGAGCTTCCCGGTGTATAATCCCCGAAACATAGATTTTTTGAAAACTATTCCGGTTATATTATACGTCACTGGTTACATTATACGGTCGTATGGTACCTTTTTTCACTGGTTACATTATACGTTGACGCTGTAACCGTATAATGTAACCAGTCGTCGTAAAATGTAACCGGTTACATTATACGGCGCCGTATAATGTAACCGGTTACATTATACGTCTGATTACATTATACGGTTCTACATCCTTCATGAAAGTATTGGTCTGGTGGATAAATTCTGCATTATGTTGTAACATCCATCAAGCAGTTGACGCTTGATTTCGTGAAAATATTTTTTAAGGTGAAACAATCAAAATATTATTAACCATTGGTTTCTCAGAAAATAAACAATGTGATTATTCTTTTGTTGAAGGCGCAGGACGTCAAATGTTTTCTATTGCAAAGGATATATTTAGCAAGTCAGTCCAGGTCATTGTAAAGAACAAACCAATCTTAAGAAGCTTCTTGGGTTTCTGATCGGCGGAAGCTGACGTACTCCAGCCACATCACGTCATGTCTCCATACATGTCTTTTACGTGATAGAGCAATCGAAGAAAATAGAAAGATCGGTGTCCACGTATTGCTACATTTAAACAAACATTTAATTAACCCTTTCAGGCCTGAATTTACCAGTGTCACCTTCATCCACTACAAGCCGCGAATTGCTGCGCAATTCACGACTTGTAGTGGATGAGGATGATTTGATGTGGTTTGAAAATTACAGAAAATTGTAAACCAGTTTCATGGGAATTTTCGTTCTAAAACCCTTAGTTGTAGGAAAATTAAGTCTGATTTCAGGGACGTAAAATTATGTTTTAATGAATCGCGAGGGCTTAAAGGGTAAATAATTTTAGTTTTCTCCGCGCGACCCACAATTTCCAGGTGGGTAAACATGTTTAATTTGTTGTTTAAGACCACACCTGTATTCACTTTTGATTATGCAATGCAAATTTTATAAAAAACTAGCGCTAATGATGTATGCATGCTTTATATGAAAACATACTAGGTTGTCACAGCTCAGACTTTTAATTGAGGCTTTTAAGCTCAGACTTGAGAGTTATCAAATTATACTAACAGACACACATAGAGTCAGACGGATATGTTATTGACATAAAGAAAATTCATTATAGAGTTATTTGTCAAATAAATGCGAGGGATATAATATACATAGGCATATATAAACAAAATGGTTAATTTGTTAAAATCATATGACAATATACATGGCATGCTTTACAGAAATAAAATTAAGTTAAGTGGCATTGCCATAATAAACATTAGATATTTCGATAATAAACAATGATTAGTACGTAACATGAAATTAAAAGGCATTGTCAAGATATGGACATATGGGTCAATCAACAAAAAAAAGAACAACATTAAATAATAATAATAAAAAGAAGAGAACATTCAAAATTCAAAGTTAAAGTGTCTGCCAGGCCGCGGTACTACATTTAGTCTTCGGATAGTTACTAATGTTCAGCGATAAATCACTCATAAAATACACAACGACACGGTTCGACAACTATAATTACATGTACATGTATAGCTGGCATTGAATCTTAGCTTCACTTAACACCCAGCCTCTATAAACAGACCACAAGCATGCTCTAAAAACAAAACATTCGTTTAACTACACTTAATCAGTTACGAGATATCCATGGATCTTACTTTTAAATCCAGAACAACTCTCGCATTCATTGTATCTACATGTTGTTTTCTACTTGTTTTGTTGTATTCAAATGACAAAAAGACAACCATTAATCCCCCAACACATTTCATCTTTAAAAAAGGAAAGGATGATTCGTACATGTTTATTCCTGGAAAGTTACCATCACTGGGCTTTATGGGCCGTACACTATGTAACATGCTATGTAACATGTAACATGCAACATGCGTGCTCATAATACACATTGTAGCATGCTATGCAGCATAGCATGCTACATTTTGTATGTTACATGTTGCTATGCAGCATGTTACATGTTGCTATGCAGCATGTTATATGTTGCTACGCAGCATGTTATATGTTGCTACGCAGCATGTTACATGTTGCTACGCAGCATGTTACATTTTGCTACGCAGCATGTTACATTTTGCTACGCAGCATGGTACATTTTGCTACGCAGCATGTTACATTTTGCTACGCAGCATGTTACATTTTGCTACGCAGCATGTTACATTTTTCTACGCAGCTTGTTACACGTTGCTACATAGCTTGTGACATGTTGCGTGTTCATCGTACACCGTCTGGCATGCTACTCAGCAAGTTACATGTTGCTACGCAGCATGCTACATGCTGCTACGCAGCATGCTACATGTTGCTACGCAGCATGCTACATGTTGCTACAAAGCATGTTACCTGTTCCTACGCAGCATGTTATATGTTCTTACGCAGCATGTTACACACTGCTACAAAGCATGTTACATGTTACGTGTTCACCATACACCGTGTAATAGCATGTTACACGCTGCTACGCAGCATGCTACATGTTGCTAGTCGGCATGCTATGTTGCTACGCAGCATATTACATGTTGCTACGCAGCATATTACAAGTTACATGTTGCCACGCAGCATGTTACAAGTTACATGTTGCCACGCAGCATGTTACATGCTGCTTCGCAGTATATCCCATGTTGCTACGCAGCATGGTTACATGTAGTCCGTAATAACAGACTCGATACAGAGTCTGTAATCATTGCCACTCGTAAAGTTGTGCCCCAAAAATACGGTGCGCACCCGATCGATTGCGCATCAAATATAAACGTCCAAGTTTTACGACAGTCTTATAGTTTAACTGAAAATAACAGCTTTACCAGTGTTTACACCTCATTTGAAAAATGCCTTGACGATGTCATTCAAGTCTCCTTTTTAATATGTGTATTTTGTCTTTGAATAGGGTAACCCTCACATTTTTGCACAAAATTGGCCGAATCAGTGTTTATGTTAGGGTACACATGTACTGGTGAAAATCGCTGCTCACCGGCATTCCGTTGTACATAGGGGCCGGTACACACCAAGATACAATTACCCTTATTATTTTTACCTCAACGTTAGAAGAAAAATCAGTCTCATTCTGGAAAGTGGATCAGCGAAAATTATCGGAAATGGGTTATTTTTCATCATGTTGGGTCATCGCTATAATTTTAAAATAACAGTATAAAATTACTGATGTTTTGTGGATTTAAACGACAAGAATTACATTGTTTTATTACCCTATAATTATATGTTTAGGACTAGACATACATCATATTAGCATGACATACGGTACAGTAAAAGTCAGTGTGTGGCCTCGAACGATGCTACTCAAAATCATTATTTAAAATCAATTGAATTGTACAGACTAACTCAACTGTACAACATTGTCTTCTGTTTGCAATTATCATGCTTTAAAATCACAGTGTCCACTACTGTTAGCTGATGTATTAGCATTTGTAGCGTTTTTATTCATTTAACAGCAAGAGGGCCTACAATCATGGCGGAAATTAATATAGAAGAAGTTTGGCAAAGTGCAAAAATCAAATATAGTTTCCCAGAAGGACTACAACTAAAAACCGTTCTGACCGAAGATTTGAATGTATTCTGGAGGCGAAAGATTGCTTCATTAATTTGCCAACAGGTTTCGAGAAAAGCCTATGTTATTTGTACCCTCCCTTATTTTATCTCAACTCACTTACTCGGCCGACTCATGTTCCATTCTTCCATTATTATAATTTCAAACTGGTAATTTCTTTATATTTGTTGTGAGCAACGTTGGGAATTAACACTTGAATTATTGAGTTGTTTAATAAATTTAGTAAATTTGGGCTTTGATCCTGTGTTGTCTCAGTATTTGTGGAGGTTAGGCAATGCTGGCAAAGCATTGAGACAACATTGTGCCAATAAGAAGTCTGAAATCGCGTCATTTTGAAAAAATGGTCTTTGAAGTTCATTTGTACCCTTTTTGAAAAAAAACACCATTGGATTAAAATTGAAAAAATCAAATAAATATTTATTTCGTCCCCGTTTTCCATTTTGTAAATGTTAAAAGTAGATGCCACAAATTTTCATTGTCAGGATTTTTACACTGTATTATTATTTCCTATTTATTATTGAATGTTTCAATGGTAGCATGTAAATAGAAACAAATTTGCATTGATTGAAATGTAATTGAGGCAAAAATTAAAATAACAGATATATTAAAAAAAAAATCGACATGTACATCAACCTTTACACTATAAATTGAAAATATGTCAAATCAATGTCATCGTAGCTTTTAAGGGCTCTAGCATTAGATTTTGTCCTCTAACAATTTCAGTGATAGTCAATGCTAGGGGAGGTGTACTATCTAGATATTGAGACGGCCATTGATTGTATAATTTTGTGACTATAGGTATAAAAATGATATATAGATTGAAGTAAAATGGGACCTCACCTCAGACACATCCATCAAGTTTCGTGTTTTTTATTACAAATGCAAAGGGCTAATATACGCTACACTAAAGTGAAAAGTTCGTGTGCCTATCTGCTTGATCTGATGCCGTGTTCTGTATCTTTATTACTACTTTGTGAGCAGTTTCAGAATCCGTGACACTTTTAGCAATAGTGCCGATCGTGTGGTACATGGATTGCATACAAAATTTGATTTATTCGGCTGAACATGTGGATTAATTACGTCTAAAACAGTTTTGTAAATTTTGTATCTATGTTTGTCTTGCTGGATCCCTTATTTCGTTTTATGCATTTTCTTTTACACAGAACGCATAAGTTATTCACGTCATCTGGAGATTCGATGAAGAACGCATTAGGACGTAAGGTGGATATTACGTTTCACATTTATACCCATTCAGAAGTAGACCTATGGCGTACACAATGTTTAAATTGGACTGGCCTTATTACGAGAAACTACATTGGTAGACATGGACGACTGCACACACAGTCTAAATCCCAGAGATAATGTACATCATAATAATAATAAAAATAAACTGTGTATTATTTTGTTTTATTTTTCTAATTATGAAAATAATAAAGAAAAACATATTAAGAGCTCATATCTGAGAATTAAAAACTGCGTTATAGGCATTTCAAAGATTATATATGTAAGCAAGCAAGACAAAAGACGGCCCTGTGCTTTGGGTATTTTATATTTGTACACAGCTGTGTATGCAGGTAAGCTATGTGAACAAGCTTGAAATGAACAACTTATTGTATCGATCATCCAACGCGTTCAGTCGTGTTTACGACATTATGATTTAACCTTGACCCATCAATCAATTGGACCTAACAAATTCATGAAATTTTGACAGAAACCTCAGTTCATGTTAGAGAATATCGATTACAATAATTCTGAAATATTCATATTGCTACAAGTTATATCAAGGAGATAAGCTAAATGTACTGAGATTATAGGTAAGTGTGTTATAGTTCATACGTTTCTCATGAAAAAAAACACAACATAAGCTAGTGGAGCAAGTTCTGACGCTAAACGATCAGTGAAGCGTCATTTCGGACTAGGTTACATGTTGCTGCGCGGTATATTACATGTTACTACGCAGCATGTTACATGTTTCTACTCAGCATGCTGCATGTTGCTATACAGCATGTTACATGTTTCGTGTTCACCATACAACTTGCAGAATGACAGATAGCTGCTCAGCATGCGTATTACGTAGCATGCTACATAATATATAGTGTTTGTTACCTGTTTTTACGCAGCATGTTACGCATTGCAACGCAGTATGCTTCATGTTGCTACGCAGCATGTTACATCTTGCTACGCAGCATGTTATATGTATATGTTTCGTGTTCTCTATACGACTTGCAGCTGGCTGCTCAGCATGCGTATTACGTAGCATGCTACATAATATATAGTGTTTGTTACCTGTTTCTACGCAGCATGTTATATGTATATGTTTCGTGTTCTCTATACAACTTGCAGCTGGCTGCTCAGCATGCGTATTACGTAGAATGTCGCGTATTTTTTGTATTGCGCAGCAGGTAACGCAAATAAGACTGGATCCATTTTATTCAACATGCTGCGCAACACAAATACTACGTAACATGCTACGTGACACGCATGCTGAGTAACATGTCACATAATGTATGTACGCCTTCATCATCAGTGGTGATGCCTTATTTTGAAGTTACAACATATCTTATAAACAGATAAATTAGGATATTAAACAAAGCAGAAAGAAATTTTGAATGCGAGCTGACTGTGTCAGGATGCTTTTATCACAAGTGAAAACAAAAAACGCGTACACATTTTGGTCTTTTCATACGATAAGATATATGATTAGGTACGTCTATGGCGCCAACGTTCATGTACTCAGGGATCAGAGCTCAGAGGTGACGCAAACCCGGTATTAGAAAGAATGTTTTTTTCGAGGTTTGTGGGAGGTCATCTTGAGTTGAGTCCAAATGTCAGTGGAGGTAAGGAGGAAAAGACTGATAACAAAGTGTGCCTTACCTCTTCTTTGTCCAAATTCTCCACAAAAACGTACACCTCGAAACCGAATTTTAAATTAAAACATAGCTATATAACCCTCATGGCTTTAATTGGCATAGCAATAAGATGACACGAAATTCATTTCAAGATCATTTTAAGGTCAAATAGCTTATTTGTTTATTGTATGAAAATCGCATTTTTGCGAACTTAGGCAGCTGCCAATGTTTTACGACTGATTAATTAGAATTATTTTAGAAATGTATTTTTTATATAAGAGCTTTCTAAATAGATCAATGCAAAAAACTCAAGCTCTATTCCTGTGTTATGCTTAGATTCATTTTTTGCATAGAAGGACATACATAAGAATTTGAAAGGACTTGATAGAATGTTAGGCAAACTATTTTGAAAATATATCGCTTGCGTGCATTTCATCCATGATCATAATCATGATAATAGTTTGTAATTGCAATAATTTAAATTATACTAATTATATATTAAATAAGGCGCCATTAACTATAGGTCTGTATTATACTAATCAGTGTCTTTAATTTGCATACTAAATTGATATGAGCCATACATTAGCAAGGTCATCATGATTACCGTATTCTGTATCAAAATATTTCAATTTGAAGCAACGCCTAAAGCTACGCCTTTGATAACTAGACCATCGGTAGGTAATTTTTCAATGAGCTACATTAACATTATTAGGTTTGACAACTTAAACTTAAATACATTGAAACAAAAACCAAAAAATAAAAATGAATCTCATTATGTTATGCTGATGTTGTTTGTGATACATTAGATAAATATATTTTTTTAATTCATGACCTCCGCTTAGTACTAAAACGTGATTTTTTACGATAAATGTACGTAGGTCCATATTTTAGAATTTCAAGATAAAAGTACATATAAATGCGATTTCCCGGTATTTCAAACCACACTGGACCCTTAAAATATCATGAATGACACCAGAAAATTAGTTATATTTTTGCATGACAATTTGAGATGTATTGATTTGTATAACCTTTGACCCCATATTGAGGTGAACTGAACATCGACCATTTTTTTATCTTAAAATAAAAAATATTTGACCGAGACAGCCCTGCTCAACCTTGGTTAGCTCCTGCATTAATAGTGTAGATAACAAATTATATATAGAATAATTCGAGTTAATTCATTCAATATTTGTCCGAGATATTTGTCCGCCCTCTTGGCTTTAAAAAATATATTTTGACGATGATTTCAGTGAGCTGCAGTATACATGTATATTAAAACCCAAATGAAGTGACACTGCTTGAAAATGAGTGATTTCAGATGATTTCTCTACAGAAAATTAGAATTGTTGACCCCATCTTGACAAATTTACTTTTTGCATGGATGTTGGTAAGCGTTTGATATGTTATTAAGCTCACCTGGTACTACAATAAGCCGTTCAGAAACCTTTTTGGATAGTGCTGTCATTCTTTATATAGGGCCTATTCGGCACACACGAGACGTTGACCCAACGTTGGTTTACTGTTGGACCAACGTCGTAGACGTCTCATGTTTGCTGTGCGGACCCACTGTCACCAATACCTGTCAACACCACACCATCAGTGCCAAATCACTCATTAGTCTTGGGAACAATAGTGATCAATCGTGTAAATGAAATTAATGGGGTTTTAAGCCACTTGTGTGCACATACAGGTTAAATTGGACCAGGAGAACCTCCTGAGGATGGTGAGATGAGTGAGACGACACTGCCCTCAAAACACAGAATTCGAAATTCAAAACCTGGAGGTCTGAGGCCGAGCACGCTACCTCTCGGTCACGGAGGCCCCCCACAATACTGAGTGATCAATCTTGTAGCATGACCTGCTTAAAGGTGATACATCACCCCTTATATAGTATGAATAAATTTGTAACAAATAAATCAAAGTTGCCACAAGATGGGGCACAATGTTCCCTTATATGGGGTGATTGGCTATCATGAATTTTACTTGTCTCAACACGTCACGGGTTTCTATGTTTCATTTATCTGTTTTAGATGGGAAAAAACAGTATTTAATGAGGTAGGGCGGTAAAAAATACACGGAAGAAAAAAAACGGGAGGCCAATTTCTGAATTAGCTAATAAGGGCAACGAAATAAAAACAAGTCGGCCCTATATTTGAAAAAAATAATGAGAACGATGGATAAAAACAAAAAAAATAGCTTTTTTTTTTCAGAAATTGACATTTTTCGGAAATTGGGAAACATCCAAATGCGCGCGCGGCAGCAAAAACTGTCTGTTCTGGTAATGTGCGGTCTTAATCTAATGGGCGCGCTCGTCTAAAACAGAGAAAAAACATAGTGCCCTTAGGGGTCTTGTCAAGTTAAAATAAATCCAAAAATCCGAGAAAAACTCGGATTGGCCAGACCCCACCCATCCACTCCCCTATCATTTTTTTATTTTTTGGGGAAACATGTACAACAACAACAAACAACACAAAAAAAAACAACAAAAAAAACATTTCCAAGAAAAAAAAAAATCCGAGTTGGGGCTTGACCCACCCACCCACTTCCGAGTTTTTCTAGGATTTTTAGTAGGCCTACAATCATCGCCACAATAGCTGCCTCCTCGCTGGCCCGCCAAGTGGCCTGTCATCTAATTAACTGTGTACTATCCCTTCAGGCCAAATACTTATTATACTAGCACCTAAGGCGTCCTAGATTCTATCGCATATATAAACTTAGGGCTTAAAAACCAACATATCAATATGAGTATTTTAAAGATATATACACGATATATATTGTGGGGAAACGCAGCACTCATAGTAAGATAATACACACTGGACACAAGACGTTGTTGCGACGTTGAATCCGAGCCAATGACGTCGATTCCACGTCGCAACAACGTCGTGTACCGATCAGTGGGTATATAGTGCAGCTCTTAGTCTTGACATTGATATATAGTGCAAGAGCATTAGGGTTGAACCTGGAATAAAATTGCACAAAGCTGATTTTTTCAGGAATGATACCTGGACATCTCCCCAGACGAATTCCGAAGAGGCCCCAAAAATCCCCCTTGTGCATTTTTTTTAATTCAAGATAGCCGCCACCATGTAACGCCATTTTTGAAAAAAACAGGGGTATACCATAATTTCTCACTTTTGCAGTTAGAAAAAAATATTTAGGTGTCTCTACTTATGTTTGAGGACACAAAGAGTTCATCCAGATGATCAAAAATGATATCAGTACTTTTCTCAAAACCAAAAATCCAAGATGGCCGCCATATTGATATACTGAGTATGTTGAGCTATCTCTTAAAAAAAACTAAAATATGAGGTAACTATCTAGTTGTTGAGCCTCAAATGTATTTTTTTGTCTAAACCCATGGAGTCTAGCACTTATTTAGATCACCAATATTTTATTATATAGAATTTATCAACATAAATCCCACATAGTTTATTGTAATACCATATAACGTCATTTTTCCAAAAAAAACAGGAGTATACACCAATTTTTTTTAATAGAATGTGCTTATCAACACAAAATCCAACATGGCTACCATATTGGTGTCGAACTGCTTTTTCTTATGGGATAATAGATAAAGATTTATCAAATTTACAAAATATCATATGTCAGAAATCATTGAATAAAAATTCTAACATTTCTTATTTTTAAATATAAGGGTATTTTTCATTCATTTGAAGCTTGAGATAGCGTAAGAAATTCCAGTTTCAAACCTAGCGACTAATTCCAATGTGGGTATTTTATATAGTAGGCCTATATAAAATGTTTTTCGATTTTGGTTAAGTATTAGTTGTGATTATTCTAGGATATGAATATTAGCTGATTTTGTGTGAATGTACATAATAACAGAGCTAAGTACAATATTACACCAGCTTGAACACGTGTCCTACGAGGCTGTTGGTTATTTACATGTACTACTAAATAAGAAAATGTTTTAAATCACATCATTTTACTGGCAGAGTTTGGCCATCTATAGGCCTATTTAATTTGGTCAATTTCCTGAAAATGGTAATAAATACCTTGGATTATAGATTAGAATAGTCAGATATTTTATTTGAATATTAGTGTATTACGTAATAAATATATGACATTGTATGATATTGCAATGTGATATTACATTGAAATGTCAGACTATGACATCAAATTAGAGGATGTGGCAGTTTAACGTCAGAATATGATATCAGGATATGACACTTTAATATCATGATATGTAATATAATGTCCAAACATTGGTGTTTAATATAGCAAAATCACGTTATGATGGCTCAACACGGCTTTATAAAGGCAGTATATAGTGGCTAAACATCACGTTGCTGTATTAAAATGAAAAAATATGGCATCATATTATCACGAAATGCATTACAATTTCGTGATATATCATTTTAACATCACTATGACATTTTAATGTCAGGATTTGACATTTGAATATTAGGATATGGTACTTGAATATTATGATATGACTTTATACATTGATGAAATGACACATTGAGGTCACAATATAGCATTGTAATGTGATGATGTGTCATTATAGTGACACACATGTTAGTATAATATCGAATATTGTATAATAGACTTGTCGGATTATGACATTAAAATAGGGAAAACATAAAACAACAGTTCGAAGTCAGGATCTGGCATATTTATGCCAGGATATTGGATTGTAATTTATCAGAATATGACACTTTAACGTCATGAGATGGTATTATAATGTCCAAATTTTGTCCTTGTATATCACACAATAAGATTTGAATGTCAAGATATTCCATTTTTTATGATAGGATATGACATTATCAAATCAAAATATGGCGGGCATGACGGCATTCTAGTGTGACATTATAATGACTGAATATGACACTACAATATTTTAATGTGACCATAGAATGTCAGGATATGTCACTTTAAAGTCTGGATATGGCATTTTAATGTCAGGATATTATATTGTCATGTCAAGGTATAACATTTCAATAACATTATATTGAGAGACGCACGTTACCATATGGTAATAAAGAATCGACATAGAACATTCCAATATCAGGATGGCACATGTCAGTTCAACATATATATCGCAATATAATTCAGTAAGTAAAGGCCTCTACATTGCTCAAATACCGGTACTCCAAACTGCCAACAACAAAAGCACTTCGGAAGATTCAATAAAATGGAAAGTAAGATAGGGTTAAGACACATGCTCTTTGAACAGCATGTGGCCTTGCCCTCTCTTACTTTCATGTCCTCTAACACTAAAATGTCATATTTTGATTGTAAAATGCTATATCATGATATTATAATAATATCGTGACAATGCACTAAAAGATCCTATCACTTTAATACCATACCGTGATGCTTAACCACCATAGCCTGCATTTATAAAACTATAGCCAGACATCATAACGTTATTTTACTATAATAAAGAGCAATATTTGGACATTACAAAACTATATCATGACGTTAATGTGTCTTTTCCTCCTAGTATCGTGACATGAAAAGATCATATCCTGATGATAAACTGTGACATCAATTAATTTAATGTCATATTCCGATATTCTGATGTAAAATCATCTCATTGTAACACCATACAATGCCATAACTTCATTACGAAATATATATATCCTAATATTTAAAATGTAATATCTTGATATTTAAATGATATATTTCATGATATTAAACATATTGACATTCGCAGATCATGGACAAAAGTAGGAATTTAAAAGAGCATTGTTACAGGACGATTATCAAAGATTTCATGTACATGTAACGTGTGAGGCGCAAGTCCTTATCTTGTAATTGATTTTTGCTAGAAAGCCTCCCTTCAACGTCACCTACTGCCGCAGCCAACACGGGACATTAATCCAATTCTGTTAAATTTTTGGGCCAGCGGCGAAGACGGTCAGCCAATGTTAAAACAGCATTGGATAAATGCCTCGTGTTTAAACTCTATTATGATACAGAGCATATTTTGCTGTACAGGAGGGTGTGGAATCTACAGTCCGGGGACGGATTATATCTCATGGTCGTTTGTCACCAACGCAAACTGAAAGAGAAGTCGCTCCAGAAAGAGTTCTAAAAAGAGTGAGTTGCGGGTACAGAGTGGCTTGTTCAAAGGGGGGGGGGGGGTCTCACAAATCTAGACTATATTGTACAACGATGTGCTCTTTTTGTATTGACCAAACATGTAGAAACTGACAGCTCGGATGATTGAAACGCAATAATTTCATTATTTACCAAAGATTAATTTGTTAATCTGACAAATCTAAATCTACATTTCTAGTGGGAAAGCAGTTCGAAAACACTCCAAAGCGTCACCCGCCATGGTAGAATTAACTACCATGTGGTATTCATGTCGATAAACTCAATATAATAAAATATGATCATCTAAATAAGTTCTAGATTCCATGGGTTCGGCTAAAAAAATACATTTTAGTTTCAACAACGAGATAGTTATCGCATATTTTCGGGTTTTTTAGGAGATCGCTCAATAAAATATTATGGCGGCCATCTTGAATTTGTGGTATTAAGAAAAGTACTGATATTATTTCTGATCATCTGGATAACCTCCTTGTACTTTATAACATAGGTAGATACACCAAAATCATTGTTTTAACTTCAAAAGTGAGGAATTGGGGTATACCCCTTTTTTAAAAAAAATGGCGTTACCTGGTGTTAATTTGAATTAACTACTATGTGGGATTTATGTTGATAAATTCAATATAATAAAATAATGGTGAGCTAAATAAGTGATAGATTCCATGGGTTTGACCAAAAAATACGTTTTAGGTTCAACAACGAGATAGATATCTCATATTTTCGTGTTTTTTAAGAGATCGCTTAACATAATCAGAACAATATGGCGGCCATCTTGGATTTTTGGTATTGAGAACAGTGCTGATATCATTTCTGATTCTCAGGATCAACTCTTTGTGCCTTAAAACATAAGTAGAGACTCCAAAATATTTTTTTTCTAACTACAAATGTGAGGAATTAGAGTATACCCCTGTTTTTTCGAAAATGGCGTTACATGGTGGCGGCCATCATGAATTAAAAATATGCACAAGGGTGATTTTTGGGGCCTCTTCGGAATTCACCTGGGGAGATGTCCAGGTATCATTCCTGAAAAAAAAATCAGCTTTCTGCAATTTTATTCCAGGTTCCTGTGTTTTTTCACTAATGCTCTTGCACTAATATAGACATTTACTGGCGACGGGACGTCTGTGTAGACGTATTCGTCAGTATGATAAATAGTACATAATACAGTGCATAATATGATAAAATAGAAAGTGGTGTGAATATATGTACAAATAATAAATGATCTAAAATAATTAAACGAACTATACATGTTAATGATTCTATACTGCATCAAAACCATAGCTAAAATACCTGTTATTACTATAAATAATAGCAATAAAGAAACCATCAGGATATATATATATACACGTTGATACAACTAGAGTATACGTAAAAAAACAATATATTTTAATATGTAAGTATTAAAACATAATAATGACATTTTTAAAATAAACATAATTTCTTTAATGTAAAATGCGCATTAGCCGGCAATGATAATGGCGGAGAGTAAATCACTTGTAGATTATTAAAGATAATCATGATAATTAGCAGGACATAGCAGTAACACAATAATATTACAACTTGCTTTTGTTGACAGTTCAATGCAGTGGGAAAGAAATGAGATGTCACATTCATTGAATAGACCCATTAAAGTGATTAATGTATTTAACCTTTTCAATCCTGAATTTACCATTGTCTTCTTCATCCACTACAAGCCGCGAATTGCTGCCGCAATTCTCGACTTGTAGTGGATGAAGATGACTTTTTTAGAAAATTGCCATGTTTTGGTAAAAGTTTCATTCATATTTTCCTTTTAAAACCCCTTGGTATTAGCAAAATTAAATCTGTTTTTCAGGTATGTAAAATTACGCTTTAATGCATCGTGAGGGCTTAAAGGGTTAATAATATACATGTACACTACGTACCAAAATAATCAATACAACAATTATAGGTGTCCACCACCTTGCGCACTAGGTTGTAGTACGAGCGCTGAACCAATCAGGGCTAAGCAAAGGCCAAGTTTGTACACCATAACCCCCTCATCATGTCGCCAATTTAAAGGTGATCTATCACCCCTTATATAGTATGAATAAATTTTTGAGAAATAAATCAAAGTTGCCACAAGATGGGGCACAAGTGTTTTTTTATATGGGGTGATTGGCTATCATGTGACCCTCTGAGAGGGTCACATGATAGCCAATCACCCCCATATATAGGGTGATTAGCTATCATGTGACCCTCTGAGAGGATCACATGATAGCCAATCACCCCATATAAGGACGTAATTATTCATACCATATAAGGGGTGATAGATCACCTTCAATATAATCTTCACAGAGGATTAAATGTACAAAGTCCACAATTTTCCACAAATCAATGGTAATAAATAATAGGATTTTAATGACAAAAGCGTGTGTTGATCTGACATTGGGAATAGGTCAAAGGTGAGTTTAATAGCGTTGGTGAGAATTCTGCACAATTGTGTAACATCAATATTCAACCTTTAAGTCTCCTTTGAATGAGAAAGCCTGCAGTGTTCCATTTCAACAAAAGATCTTATGCAAGCCCATTTTAGCAAACACATTCTTAGTAGCAAATCTGTGTTAACTGATGTCTAATAGCAAGCTTGTATAATATTATGGATATATTATTATAATATATCCATAATATGCCGGTATACCAATAGAAAAGGCTACGTCATCTATCGCTCAAAAGTTTGATTTGTGATCAGTTTCATAAAATAATAAATAATTATAATCTGTCGCAGCTGTTACTTCCAATTTTCGATATATATCAAAATTGATGTATCAGACTCTTCCTGTTGATGTCAAATTTATTTTGTTGTATGGTTGTGTTATAAAAAGCTATGCAAACGTACATGTCATACTCATTTACAATATATACACTATAGGTCTAGTGATGAGGGGGGGGGGGGATGCTATGGAAATGGGGTACTTAAAATAAGGCGACGATATTTTTCACAGCAATACTAGATGGGAAATTATTTTTTATCTGAGGGTCGCAACGGTAAAAAAATAGAACAATTTTAGACACTCGGGACTTTCTAAAAATAACACAATAATCACCTGACGCATTTGTATTTATGTTTCTAAACTCAAATCCAATCAAAAATATAAGGTATGAAGATTGGTTGACAACTTAGAAGGATCGGAAAGAACATTTGATTTCTACATGTAAAACATACCAAGAAAACGTTGATAAACCTATCACAGCGATGATGCTGGTGGTTGAAAATTTTAAATTGATGTTCTGTTTGATGCCAAAAGTCGCCTGTACCAGCTGGAAGTCTGTGCTGGCATCTTTGCACAAAGTGAATCAATATACTTTTAGGAACTCGAGCGATCTCGGTCAACGTTATCACACCTCACATTTTTTGAAGCAGGCTGGCGTTCTACCTTTGAGTGGGTACAATCTAACAGAAAGAGAACACATACTGGCCACCTATACTAAAGTGATCGCTGTACGCGACCCAATACAAAGACTGCTGTCAGGATATAGGGATAAATTCTTAGAGCTAATAAATCCGAGTGGTACATTAACCTTTTCACTACCATACATGACGGAAATTTCCGTCGTCATTCGTCAATGAACGTAACCATAAAATGACACAAATTTTCGTCAAATATATACTACATTTATGTATTTTTCGTCATTTGAAGCTGGAAATTGCGTTAGCAATTCCAGCTTCAAATGACGAAAAATAGAACTCGTACACCAGTATATCTGGATCCTGGCATGCAACCCGGCCTGGAAGTCAAAGGGTTAAGATGTAGGTGTTGTTTATCCGTGGGTAGGTCTGTCATCCGTCATTATCGTGACAACGCATCCATCCACGCACTGACAACCGGAGAATTAGTTACTCAAACAGAATTTCTGTAGTACGTAATAGAAAGGACACCTATAAACAATCGCCATGTTAAAGAATACTATAAATTATGTAATCCCTGTGGTATAAAATATGCCTATATTATCAAGATGGAGGGCATTTCTATAGAAAGTCCTTACTTGCTGAATAATGTGCTGAATACGTCATTAGAGTTCCTCTTAGTCATGTATCTATCAAGGGTGGAGACAGCAAACGTAAAATCAATTTAACTACACAGCTAAGGAGTTCAATGAGACATAAATACGGATTGGACTTTAAAATGTTTGGTTACCAGTTGCCATGGGATTCCGTGGTTAACCCTTGTCGTTCTGCGCTATTACATTACATCACATGGATTCGTGAAATCTAGGGCACAACCATTTGACAGACTTAAGTTTTTTTTTGTAAAAATCGAAAATGAGCACAATTCGAAAGTGAAATATTATAGCATTGCTCTGACATCTGAAGTAACATATTTTAAATTAAAAAATGTCTCAAATAATTTATATTCTGAAGTCGATTCCCGCGCTGCAAGATTTAAAATTGTGTCACTGTAATGAGACCCACAAACTTTATCCGGTCTTGAAATCTGTAAAACTCAAAAAAGATATATATTCGACTTTCGAAAACACTAAGTTTTCAACAGCGATACAAATACTGTATACATGAATAGTCTAATGTCAGTGTATATATGTAAATGAGTGTGTTAACCCTTCAAGCGTTCAAGTTATTTAATTCACCCACTTGAAGTTTAATTAACGGTGAAAAGGTAGTTTAAAATGGCTTTTCGTGAACTTTGGGCAGGTTATCAAAACTGTCCTTCACTCGTGTCACCAGTGTTTGTACCTCAGGTGTAGGCCATATGTATATATAGCTACTGTGACACTCACTGATGAATCAGTGTTAAGCTATGCGAGCAGGCATAAAAGCGGACTGAAATAATATGACTTTGAGCATATATTATCAAGTTGGTCGATATTTGCAACATGAACTGTTTTCAACGCTATTTCTATGTCAAACAAAATACGTTGATTCAACGACATAAATAATTAAATAATTAATGTGGTCATGTTTTCAAAGTCTAATGAATGTCAGAAAAACCGTTGCTTCAACGTCACAATCTGACGTTGAACAAATGTTGCCAGCTGAGCAACGTGACGACATGACCTTTTTTCAACCTTGAATCAACGTCAAATAATAGTTGAACTATTATCTGACGTTGATTCAAATTTGATGTTGATTCAATGTCATAGTCAAACTTTCAACAAATGTTGTTGATTCAGATTTAGTGTCAGACATTGAAAAAACGTTGTGACTTGGTTGATGCTGCGACATGACATGTTTTCAATGTTTATCCAATATTAGAAGATCCATGTCGATTCAACGTTGAAACCAAACATTAAAAAAACGTTGTGAGTTGGTCAATGTCGTGACATAACCTTTTTTTCAACACAGTATGAATGGTTTAAAAATAAAACATATTTCCCTGCTGAATCAACGTCTCACTTCAGACACCATAAAAAGTCAGAACCGGACATCTAAAAAAACTGTTGTCAGTTGGCCTATGTCGCATCGTGACTTGTTTTAAACGTATAAAGAATCGTTAGGAAGAATACAGTTACTCAACGTCATAGCCTGACATTATTGTTGTTGTTTGCTCGATGTTGCGACATGACCTGTTCTCAGCATAGAAGGGACGCTGGAAAGAAAACGTTGATTCACATTCCCAGATAGACATTCATCAGTTGATCTATATGTAGCGACATAACGTGTTTTCAATGTTGAATCAATGACAGAATAGCGACATTCATTGAAACTCCGAACCTGCCTTAAAAAAAATCAGTCGGTCGAAGCAGCGACATTCATAACTTGTTTTCAATGTCGAATCAACATTGATGCGATGTCATAACCTGACTTTGAATAAAAGTTGTCAGTTGATCGATGTCACTATATAAAACCCTATTTCAATGTTGAATCGTCACATTTTTTACATCGTTATACATTTATTATTTTATATACATTTATTATTTAATAAACTTTTTCAAGCCTGTATTTGCCATTGGCATCTTCATCCACTACAAGCTCCGAATTGCTGTCGCAATTCTCGACTTGTAGTGGATGTAAATGACTTGAGGTGGATGAAAAATTTAAGAAAAAATTGCCACATATTGGAAAGACAGTCTCATAGAAATGTCATCTAAAACCCCTAGTTGTAGGAAAATTGGGTATGTTTTCAGGGATGTGAAATGATGTTTTAATGTATCGTGAGGGCTTAATGGGTTAAAATGTAATGTATATGGGCGATTACTTCACCAGTATGACAGCGTAAGGCAGGAAACAGCTCGCTTACGACCACTTACATATTAGGAACACCACACGAGTAATGTAAAGGAGATATGTTCACATGTACATGCAATGTCAGCAGCGATCCGTTCAAATCGACAAAAATCAAAGCTGGATCGCCATTGGAGACACCACACGAGTAATGTAAAAGAGATATGTTCACATGTACATGCAATGTCAGCAGCGATCCGTTCAAATCGACAAAAATCAAAGCTGGATTGCCATTGGAGACACCACACGAGTAATGTAAAAGAGATATGTTCACATGTACCTGCAATGTCAGCAGCGAGCCGTTCAGATCGACAAAAATCAAAGCTGGATTGCCATTGGAGACACCACACGAGTAATGTGAAAGAGATCTGTTCACATGTACATGCAATGTCAGCAGCGAGCCGTTCAGATCGACAAAAATCAAAGCTGGATCGCCATTGGAGACACCACACGAGTAATGTAAAATATATATGTTCACATGTACCTGCAATGTCAGCAGCGAGCCGTTCAAATCGACAAAAATCCAAGATGGAGCGCTATTGGAGACACCACACGAGTTATGTAAAAGAGATCTGTTCACATGTACCTGCAATGTCAGCAGCGAGCCGTTCTGATCGACAAAAAGCAAAGTTGGATTGCCATTGTTGGAATCGGTTTGTCTTCAAAACTGCACGTTGTTGACCACACGCCGTTTTTTCTCAGACTCACGTGCAACTCTATGCACAAACGAGAAACTCACCCAATGTTGGTTCAATGTTCGACCAACGTTTCAGACGGTGGGTCTACATTTATCCAGGATTGCATTTGACCGGGGCCTCCGAAGAGTGCGCGCGTTACAAAGGCATGTTTTACACTTATAACCATTGATCTCATTGTCAACGGAATGTGAAAACTCATCACATTAAGCTTCTCTGATGTCAGCATACATCGTCGCCTCGAAGCTAAAGGATCCTATCTGTTACTCTGACGAGTGTCAGATAGGATCCTTTAGCTCCGAGGCGACGACATGTTAAAACTATTTTTACACAGAATAATGTCCCAGTCGGCTATGATCATCCCCATACCAGACACACACTCATCTCGATCATATCTTCCCTTCAGAAGCTATAAAATAAATGGTGTTATTTGACCTGACAAAATTAATCACACGCTTATCTGATCGTAATGATTAAAAGGCGTAGACAGGGGAGGGTCCAGATGATTTTTCGTTGTATGCTGGGAGGCAGTCAAACTTTATTAGATGGCATGATAACTGGCAAACACGAGAAAATACCCGACTTTCATCTTCCATTTTCACTTTTTTCAATGTTTTTTTTATTCTCAACCATGCCTTGCTTAGTCTCTGATTTCTATGTTTACCCCTTGCCTTGATTCGTCTATGCTGTACAGTTTATGAGCTCAACACTTGCCTTGATTCATCTATGATTTCTATGTTTACCCATGCCTTGATTCGTCTATGCTGTACAGTGTATGTGCTCAACACTTGCCTTGATTCATCTATGATTTCTATGTTTACCCATGCCTTGCTTTGTTTATTATTTCTATGTTAACCCTTGCCTTGCTTCGTTTATGATTTCTATGTTAAGCACTTACCTTATTCCGTCTATGTTTTCTATATTTACCTTTGCCTTGCTTTGCCTATGTGTTTTTGGTAATTTTAACCTTTGTCTTGCCTTGTTTATGGTTTATGTGTTTAACCCTCGCCTTGCTTCGTCTATGATTTCTATGTGTATTAACCCTCGCCTTGCTTCGTCTATGATTTCTATGTGTATTAACCCTCGCCTTGCTTCGTCTATGATTTCTATGTGTATTAACCCTCGCCTTGCTTCGTCTTAATTTCTATGTGTATTAACCCTCGCCTTGCTTCGTCTATGATTTCTATGTTTATTAACCCTCGCCTTGCTTCGTCTATGATTTCTATGTATATTAACCCTCGCCTTGCTTCGTCTATGATTTCTATGTGTATTAACCCTCGTCTTGCTTCGTCTATGATTTCTATGTGTATTAACCCTCGCCTTGCTTCGTCTATGATTTCTATGTGTATAAACCCTTGCCTTGCTTCGTCTATGATTTCTATGTGTATAAACCCTCGCCTTGCTTCGTCTATGATTTCTATGTGTATTAACCCTCGCCTTGCTTCGTCTATGATTTCTATGTGTATTAACCCTCGTCTTGCTTCGTCTATGATTTCTATGTGTATTAACCCTCGCCTCGCTTCGTCTATGATTTCTATGTGTATTAACCCTTGCCTTGCTTCGTCTATGATTTCTATGTGTATTAACCCTCGCCTTGCTTCGTCTTAATTTCTATGTGTATTAACCCTCGCCTTGCTTCGTCTATGATTTCTATGTGTATTAATCATTGCCTTGATTCGTCTATGACTCCTATGTTTAACCATTTCTTTGATTCGTCTATGACGTCTACGTTTAACTATTACGTGGATTCGTCTATGATTTCTATGTTTAAACCATGCTTCGAATAGTCTGATTTAAATGCACCCTTGCCGTTATTCGTCTATGATTTATATGTCTCGCTACCGCGACCCACAACTTCAAATGGGTGACGACCACTCGTATTTGTTTAATTTCAGACAAAATATTTGCAAATCATGATGTTTAAACATTCAATTCATTCTTAATGAGAGCGATTAGGCCTGCTGAACAAACAGATTAAAACAAGTATGGCTGAGCTTAGCGCTGACAGGGTTAATACATCTGATTAAGACACGTTTGTATGGTGTCCGGATAGGGCCATCTCGCCCTTTCGCTGTTTCGCTGTTTCAAAAATTAAAATCTCTTTAAATATCTCGCTCTTTCGCATCGCCCTTTCGCAGTTTCGCCCTTTTGTTGTTTCGTAGTGTCGCAGATTCGCAGTTTCGCATCGCCCTTTCGTTGTTTCGCGGTGTCGTTGTTTCGCAGTTTCGTTGTTTCGCTTCGCTCTTTCGCGGTTTCGCATCGCTCTTTCGCAGTTTTGCTGTTTCGTTGTTTCCAGCGTCGTTGTTTCGCATCGCTCTTTCGTTGTTTAGCATCGCTCTTTCGCAGTTTCGTACTTTCGTTGTTTCGCACTTTCGCTCTTTCGCACTTTCGTTGTTTCGCACTTTCGCTTTTTTGTTGTTTTGCACTTTCGTTGTTTCGCGGTCTCGCAGTTTCGTTGTTTCGTACTTTCGCACTTTCGTTGTTTCGCTCTTTCGTTGTTTCGCACTTTCGCACTTTCGTTGTTTCGCTCTTTCGTTGTTTCGTAGTCTCGCAGATTCGTTGTTTCGTACTTTCGCACTTTCGCTGTGTCGCTCTTTCGTTGTTTCGCACTTTCGCAGTTTTTTATTTCGTTGTTTCGTATTTCGCAGTTTCGCACTTTCGTAGTTTCGTACTTTCGCAGTTTCGTTGTGTCGTACTTTCCCACTTTCGCTGTTTCACACTTTCGTTGTTTCGCTCTTCCGTTGTTTCGCAGTCCCGCAGTTTCGTTGTTTTGCTCTTTCGTTGTTTCGCACTTTCGCAGTTTCGCTCTTCCGTTGTTTCGTACTTTCGCAGTTTCGCTTTTTCGTTGTTTCGCAGTCCCGCAGTTTCGTTGTTTCGTACTTTCGTTGTTTCGTACTTTCGCACTTTCGCACTTTCGTTGTTTCGTACTTTCGCAGATTCGCACTTTCGTTGTTTCACACTTTCGTTGTTTCGCTCTTTCGTTGTTTTGCACTTTCGCAGTATCGCACTTTCGTTGTTTCGCACTTTCGCAGTTTCGCACTTTCGTTGTTTCGCACTTTCGCAGTTTCGTTGTTTCGCACTTTCGTTGTTTTCCCCCTCCCCTCCCTTCCGCTCCACTCGCCTCTTTGTATCACGTGTGTTGTGCATTGATCCAACGCTGCCAACGCTGTTATTTGAACGTCTAGGAATGTTAAGAATGCTTAATAGCATATGCGGGTAACAGTCACTTGAACGAGAATACAGCCCCTGGTAACGACTATGTCTGATAATCAGTTCACAGGTGTCTGGTTTTGTCGCGGAAAACATATATTGTGTATCTGTTACTCTTTATATGACGTCTGTCGTTTAATAAAGAGGGACGTCACTTGCACCAGCTAGACGTTATTATTATTAGCATACGCTGTGGCGTCGCTACGTTCTAAATCTCACGCCTGCCCCGAGACAGGTTTTAGTGGGGCGCATACGACAAAAAAAAATATATTTAAAGGGACCCCTTGGGATGAGACATTTTCAATGTTGTCAATTTTGAAAATTTAACTCATATGAAGCTATATAGCCTACTGATCTGAACTAAAAATAGAAAAAATTAAAAAAACAGTTTTAAAGCACAGGAAAAGAGTGAAATAGTTATATTTCCAGGTCGTATATTGCCATGTAAACAAAACAAGTCAGCAATATACAGCACTTCACAAGACATATTCCCACGTCTTGGCTGAGGAGATGAAAGCAATCGCCGCTAATTGGTATCTAATTGGTGTCTGATAGTCAGGGCATGAGGTGATACACCTGCAACACTGATTGTCTGCCCAACGCTGGGCCGACGGCATCAACATGTGGCCCAGTGCTGTAGGAACATTCAATCGTCCTTCAGCATGTGTTTAGGTATACAAAAAGTTTGTTTGGGTTTTAAGCAGTTTCATAGAAATATTAATAAGAAATATTTTTAAAAATCTGAAAACTCTGAAAAAAATAAAATCATGATCTGGGGGATACACTACTTCACTACAAAACTAAAAACGAAAATTGATGTCATCCCAAGGGGCTGCTTTAATTTCTTCGACAAAACATAAAAAAAAATTGTCTTAGGTTGATCGCCAAAAAAAGAGTGTTTTCTCGCCGGAGGTAAACAAAAACTCTAGCCCCCCCCCCCCCCCCCAGATATCTAATAGTGCGTCCTTCAGGCCACCTGTGTGCACATATAGGCATAGGCAGGATAACCTCATGAGGATGGTGAGTGAATGAGATGACACTGCCCTCTAGATACGAGTTGATGGAGAAGAAACATTTTTGTTTTTTTCAAACCCCCCGAGACAGGGGAACGAACCGGGGAACGAACCTGGTATCGGCGTGAAAGGCAGCGGTGCTAACCGCTACCCTAGGGCCCGCGCCCATTGATATCGTCAGGAACATTACTGAGAACAGAGTAATTCGCCACAGGATGGATTCACTTGACATATGACCTAAACGATTATTTCCAGGTAAACTAGCGTAATTGCCTCATGTTACTTACGATAGTTTGCCTGCTAGTGTTTGTGGGCCGCTCAACAATTACGTAGCCTACTAACGATTTTGACACCTCCTTCGTAACACTTTTTAACGCTATTTTTACTAAATCCCGTAACTCATCACTTAACCCCCCCCCCCCTCCTCTAAGCATTACGCAATTGGTGAACGGCCCCTTAGACTTGTATTCGCCATTTGAAAAAAAAAAAAAAATGAAAAATTAAATAACTAGGTAGCGAAAGTGCGAAACTGCGAAAGTATGAAACAACGAAAGAACGAAACTGCGAATGTGCGAAACAACGAAAGAGAGAAACAGCGAAAGTGCGAAAGTACGAAACAACGAAACTGCGAGACTACGAAACAACGAAAGAGCGAAACAACGAAAGTGCGAAACTGCGAAAGTGCAAAACAACGAAAGTGCGAAACAGCGAAAGTACTAAACAACGAAAGTACGAAACTGCGAAAGTGCGAAACAACGAAAGAGCGAAACAGCGAAAGCATGGGTACCCGGAATCCTCAAGCAACAGTCCTCTTGTACGCCCATCCTCACACATTGCTCCCGGGAAACACGACACTTTGCGCCGTTGATGAATTAATGTTGTGCCGTGGTCTTCGACGCTGGCAGGAAGAATTAAGCAGCATTTGTGGAATGTATCGTGTTTGTTGGACGTGCCCATTGACGGCGCTGAGGGGAATCACTGCAAGTGTACACAAATTGTATGCTTCACGGCGTTACAACACGGGTTTAGGATTTAACCTTATTGTTTATTAACACGATGCTAACCTTGCTTTTGGCATATGGGCTAATTATTTTTTAAAACACTGTTTTACTTAACACTGTGTTAAGCCTAAAATTCGTGTTAGCTAAACTAGCTTCGGGCATACGGCCCTTAGTGTAGAAGTATTTAATTCGAAATAAACATATTCAGTGTGTAACAAGCCCCGTCTTTTCATCCCTGAGAGATGAGGTTTACCCAGTGTGCCCTTCGTCCCAAACTAAGCCTAAAATATGAGTTTTACCCAGTGTGCAACCAGCTCCTCATCCATCCTAATTACGATGGATAATTATGAGGTTTAGCCAGTGTGAAATCGGCCCCTCACCCCTCCTAATATATGAGGTTTACATAGTGTGCAGTCGGCCCCTCATCCCTACTTCACTTCAGAGATGATGTTTACGAAGCGTGCAGTGGCATCCCTGAGAGATGAAGTTTACCAGTGTGCAACCAGCCCCTTTTAAGGATTAGGTTTAGCCAGTGTACAATGAGTCCCCCCAGCCCCCCCCCCCCCCCCCCTGGGAGATGAGATTTACCTTCTGTGCAGTGGGCCCCTCATCCCTTCCGAGATATAAGGCTTACCATTCCTAGCGTAGAGTGTTGAGGTTTACCTAGTGTACAGTGGGCCCCTCATCCCTGACTCTGCTTGAGAGATGAAGCTCACCCAATCTGCAACCAGCCCCACCTACAGCCCCTACTTCTCCCTGAGATGAAGCTTACCAGTGTGTAACCAGTCTCTCATCCCTCCTGAGGGATTAGGTTTTTTCAGTGTGCAATAATAACACCGTAATAAAACAATGATCTTTAAAACTTAGATTACTATCAAGGTATTTTGCTAATTTTCTCTCTAACTCCCATTTATCCACCTAGCTTTTCTAGCCTAGATAACGCTAGGCCTAAGTTTCGTAAATATCTGCTTTGAAAATTCATGTGTCTAAAATATATTTCAATTTGTAGCATTTGCTGGGTCTAGCTACAGAAGAAAATATATCATACACATGTGTGGCACCAATTGGTTAACATGGTTAATATGGGAGCAATTTCATATTCTAGCCACCATAAGATTATTATATGAGACATATGATTCTAGGCATCAGAAGGTTAAAATAGGAGAAATATGTTACTCTAGTTCACAGAGGTTTGAGACACGTGATACTATAGACACCAGATGGTTGAAACACTTGATACTCTAGCCTCCAGACAGTTAAAGCGACACAATCAGGCTAAAATCATAAAAAATCCTTAATTTTATTTTGGCTTCTTAATATGGCCATAATATGTGAACATGTCCATAGACTAGTATTGCGTATGTTTTTTAAATTTTGTGTTGCGCATTTATCAATTAAGCGAGAAATAAGTACGCAATTTAATTTCAGACATGCATGTCTAAATTAGGAAATACAGGAATAACTGATAAACGGGGCTTTCCGCACTCTTGCTACGTTGCCCAACCCAAAATTTAAAAGACTTCCGCAATTCTAGTCTATGGACATGTTCACATATTATAGAAGTAGGCCTATATTAAAAAGCCAAAATAAAATTATTGTTTTTTTGATGATTTTAGCCTGATTGTGTCGGCTTTAATACAGAAAACATGCAATACTCTAGGCAACAGAAGGTTAACATTGGATAAATATAATAGTCTAGTCGCAGAAGATTAATATTTGAGACACGTGATATCAGAGACCCCACAGGATTAATACATGTGTTACTCTAGTCCGGAAAGGATTAATAAATAAAACATATGATACTCTAGGTATGAGAAGAAATATAGAAAAAATATGGTAATCTAGTTCACAGAGCGGTAATACACGAGACACACGTGATGCTATTGACCCTCTGGACCTCAGGGGGTTAATACACATTAAACTGTAGCCTATAGAGGGTTGATAAATAACATCTATGAAGCTCTAGGCATGAGTAGGTTAAAATAAAATAAACATGATGGTGTAGTCTACAGAGGGTTAAGAAATAAGAAACGTGATACTCTAGACCACAAAGGGTTAATACTTGCGATAGTCTAGTCAACAGAGGGTTAATAAATAAGACATGTGATACTCAAGATATCAAAAGGTGAATATAGCAGAAATATGATAGTATAGTCTACAGAGGGTTAATATTTGAGACACGTGATACTATCGACTCTCCGGACCTCACAAGGTTAATACATGTAATACTCCAGCCTATAGAGGGTTAATAAATAACATATATGATGATTTAGCCATCAGTAAGTCAAAATAAGATACACATGATCGTGTAGTCCACATAGGGTGAATATATTAGAAACGTAGTACTCTAGACCACAGAGGGGTAATACTTGCGATAGTCTAGTCAACAGAGGGTTGATAAATATGAAATGTGATACTGCAGACATCAAAAGGTTAATATAGAATAAATATAATAGTTTAGTCCATATAGGGTTAATATTAGAGAGACGTACACTATCTACTCTCTGGACCTCCGAGGGCTAATACATGTCAAACTCTAGCCTATAGAAGGTTAATAGCTAACATTTATGATGCTCTAGGCATCCGTAGGTTAAAATAAGTTAAATATGATAGTGTAGTCCACAGAGGGCTAACACATTAGAAACGTGATACTCTAGACCACAGAGGGTTAACTCATTCCAGACGGAGCCCCAGATATCTTGGGCAAGCTACTTCAAGGCTATAAGATGGAACCCGAGATAACTCGTGTTATATGACGTCATAAAAAGTACATTTTAAAAAATGTCCAGTCCACAGAAACATGTATGTACTGAGTGTGCCGTCTTGAATGAGTTAATACGTGTGATACTTTAGTCCACAGAGGCTTAATAAATAAGACATGTGATACTCTAGGCATCAGAAGGTTAACATTGAGAAAATATGGTAGTCTAGTCCACAGAGGGTTAATACATGAGACATATCATGCTCTAGACCCCAGAGAGTTATTACATGTGATACTTTAGAATGGAGAGTGCTAATACATAAGATATAGGAAAAATCTGATAATCTCATCTCTTGGGGATGAGGGGCTCAGCTGCACATTGTGTAAACTTTACCCTGGGAGAGTAAAGGGCTCGCCACACACTGGGTGAACCTCATCTTTGAGCCTAGTCATGGATGAGGGGCCCACTGCACACTGACCAAACCTCATCCTCAGGATGGATGAGGGGCTCGCTGCACACTGGGTAAACCTCATCTTGCAGGGCCAGGTAGGGATGATGGGCCACTGCACACTGGATAAACCTCGTATCTCAAGAGGGATGAAGGCCCACTGTACACTAGGTAAATCTCCGATCCTGAGAGAGATGAGGGGCCCACTGCACACTGGGTAAACCTTCTTTCCAAGAGGGATGAAGGACCCCACTGCACACTAGGTAAACCTCCTCTCTCAGGAGGGATGAGGGGCCCACTACACACTTGATAAACCTCCTCTCTCAAGGGGGATGCAGGGCCCACTGCACACCGGGTAATCCTCCTCTCTCAAGAGGGATGAAGGGCCCACTGCACACTGGGTAATCCGCCTCTCTCAAGAGGGATGAAGGGCCCACTGCACACTAGGTAAACCTCCTCTCTCGGTGTAAACTCGACCCTGAGATAGTGAAAGGCTCGCTACACACTGGGTGAACCTCATCTTTCAGGCCCAGTTATGGATGAGGGGCCCACTGCACACTTCCGGCTAAACGTCATCTTCAGGGATGAGGGGCTCATTGCACAATCGATAAAACTCATCTCTCAGGAGGGATGAGGGGCCCACTGCACACTAGGTAAACCTAATATCTTAGGAGGGACGAGGGGCCCACTGCACACTAGGTAAACCTCATTTCTCAGGATAGATGAAGGGCTGGTTGCACACTGGGTGAACCTTATCTTTCAGGCAAATTTAGGGATGAGGGGCCCACTGCACACTGGGTTATTGGTTCACCTCATCTCTGAGGCAGAGTCAGGTATGAGGGACCTACTGCACACTGGGTAAACCTCATCTATCAGGCAGAGTCAGGGATGAGGGGCTCACTGCACAATCGATCAACCTCATCTCTCAGGAGGGATGAGGGGCCCACTGCACACTTGGTAAACCCCATATTTTAGGAGGAATGAGGGGCCCACTGCACACTAGGTAAACCTCATTTATCAGGAGGGATGAGGGGCCCACTGCACACTGGCCAAACCTAATCCTTAGGAGGGATGAGGGGCTCGCTGCGCACTGGCTAAACCCTTATCTCTCAGAAGGAATGAGGGGCCCACTGCACAGTAGGTAAACCTCATCCTTAGGAGGGATGAGGGGCTGGTTGCACACTTGTAAACTTCATCTCACGGGGATGAGGGACTGGTTGCACACTGGGTAAACTTCGTCTCTCAGGATGGATGAGGGGTGGTTGCACACTGGATAAACCTCAACTCTCAGGAGGGATAAGGGGCTGGTTGCACACTGGTAAACTTCATCTCTCAGGGATGAGGGGCTGGTTGCACACTATGTAAATTTCATCTTTCAGGTTCAGTCAGGGATGAGGGGCTACTGCACACTATAGGTACACGTCATCTCTTAGGAGGGATGAGGGGTCGACTGCACACTAGCTAAACCTCATCCTTAGAATGGATGAGGGGCTGATTGCACACTGGGTAAACCTCATCTCTCAGGAGGGATGAGGGGCCCACTGCACAATCTCTAAACCTCATCCTTGGAAGGGATGAAGGGCTAGCTGCACACTGGGCAAACTTCATCTGTCATGGATTAGGTGATACTGGTACAATGAATGCTCCCAACGTCACCTGGCCCCGGAGTGCCAGATGGAACATACTCCACTCATCCTTAGGAGGGATGAGGGGCTGGTTGCACACTTGTAAACTGCATCTCACGGGGATGAGGGGCTGGTTGACACTGGGTAAACTTCGTCTCTCAGGATGGATGAGGGGGTTGTTGCACACTGGATAAACCTCATCTCTCAGGAGGGATGAGGGGCTGGTTGCACACTGGTAAACTTCATCTGTCATGGATTAGGTGATACTGGTAGAATGAATGCTCCCAACGTCACCTGGGATGCATATTACAAAGAATCCTAACTTTGATCCTATCTCAACTTTCTCTTATTTCCATTACAAAAAGTTAGGTGATCCTAACTTTTTGTAATGGGAATAAGAGAAAGTTGAGATAGGATCAAAGTTAGGATTCTTTGTAATATGCACCCCTGGCCCCGGAGTGCCAGATGGAACATACTCCACTCATCGATGTAGTTGTTTTTGAAAATAAGAAATGCGAACATATTTATTGTGCTAGTCGAATGGACCCAGTGTAATGCTTCTTTTGACAACCAATAAGCGGACTGTATAACCCTAATTTTCCTTTATTTCGTCCGCCACGGTGTATCGAAGGCACAAAATTAGCGGTTCCACGCCCCGTCACGGGAGATGGAAGATAATTTAACTGTTAATTGCCCCGTCAGGGGTAATCCAACACACTTTTCTTGCCTTGTGTATGGAAGGGGATAGGGTTCATAATTCATACATGCGTTGTTCAATATTCATTATGCTATGTTGGTTGTTCTATGTGTCTACATTCAAAAGTGCATTGTTCTATGTGGCCAAATTCATTATGCTATGTTTAATATTTTATACGCCGAGTGACAAATTTCAAAGTGTATTATGTTATGATGCGATGTTCAATATTCATTATGCTATATTGGTTCTTTTATGTGTCTACATTCTAAAGTGCATCGCTCAATATTTCTACTTTCGTTACGTTATGTTCAATAATCTATGTGCTCTGTCTTCTACAGGCCTATTGCTGCATATAAAGTGCAATGTTTAATGACAATGTCTCTACTTTTAATATGCCATGTTAAATAGTCTAGTTCTAAGACGACAAATTTGAAAAAAGGCAGTCCCCACAATGACTGGTGTAATAAGCATACCATACAACAAGAACGCCCCACACGTCTACCACGTGGCCGATCAGAGAGAGCCACAAGGCTGTTCAAGCAGAATGAGATGAGGAATCTAGGATGAAGCACAATGCAATCTGGAATACAGTCAAGCCTCTCTATAGCGAACACGCTTAAAGCGAATTTCTGGGTATAACGAAGTATTTCTCTAGAACGGATCGTTCCCCATAGGATTACATACATGTATTTATACTGTGCTTATTGCGAAGTCGTTTACCTCGAAATTCGTTTATTACGAGTCACTTTTTGATCCCTCAAATAACATTAAATTTTTCCCTTATATTACGAATTTATAAAATGCAACTGGAAAATAATTTCACTTAGTGAATATCAAAATGTATTAAGATTTCACATGCCGATGATATATGTCTGTCAGGATTGTTAACACAACAATGTGGCAGGTGTCGCATCAATGATTAGCACACCTAGCTGGCATATGTGGCCGGTGCCACAACATTGAGCCAACGCTTTTCCAGTCTGAACAACATTATCTTCAATCGTGATTTTTTCCACAGTTAAATCAGTCATTTACGGACTTTTTCACTAAATTATTGATCATTTAGTATTTTATTAGGTATTGAATGCAATAAGCAGTTTACACACGTATTCAATATTGATCGTGTTTGTTTTAGTGTAAAAAAGGCGTTTTCAAAAAAGACGTTTTCAGTCCCGCTGGTCGCATCCAATATTTACTTTCCATGAACGAAATAAATTAAGTTTAGGCTTACTGTATAATTATTGCTACACATTTTGTAGCTAAGAAAAAATATATTAAAAAAAAAGAATATAGAGATAAAAAAGAATCAAGTTCGCGATGCATACACCTAAACACAAATTACTGCCGAAAACGTCACGTACATGTACATGTACCCACAGTGACAATTGAGCAATATAAACTAACTTGCATTCGAGTCTCGCACAAACCCTGCTACCTTTTTTATTGTTGATATATTTTATAAACATTTTGGTTTCATAATTCGTCCATTCGAGTTTACCTCAAGTATAGCAACATTTAAATATTCAAAGGGATAATTAGCGATGGTAGTGGGAACCCTTACATAAACACGTGTACTATTACGCTTTGACCACAACGATAACGGCGATGACTGTTACGTCATAGACTTTAATAAGCCCAAGGAGCTATTGTTGCCGGTATAGTAATAGTGATACATTGTAATTTAAGGTTAGCTTCGCAAAGTCCGCATGAATGTTCTTTGGTACCATTTTAAGTGTATTATTATTACTACATACACTATGTTAGTATTTCATGGTATTATTTTTTTCGTGTCGTTGCTTTGAAAATAATACCTTATTTTTTATATTACCATGATTAGTTATATTTATATTCACATTGTACTAAATTTAATTCATACAGATTGACACGAATCGTATGTACACAAATATACAGCCTATATCTCTCTACATAACTAGGCTATAGATGCATTATCAATACCGTGGAATGCTCAGACCGATCTGAGATGGGGAGGGGTGGGGAGGATCACGTTTAAAGCAAATTTCGGATATTACAAAGTATTTGTTCAGGTCCCTGGCACCTCGTTATAGCGAGGTTAGACTGTAATCGTTTAGTTCCGCATTATGCTGTAAGATGGCGCTGCGGTGGTGTGTTTAGGCCTATGTACCGCTAACATACCCATCAGCACATACCCCAGAGACAGACTGGTCTGTGTCAAGACAACCCCAGAAAACACGTTCACCCAATGTCGATTAAATGTTGGCGCACAATCTGCGATGCCGGTCCAGTTTTTATTTATTTACCAGATGTTATTTATCTGTTTACCCCATAGACTAGCTTTTAAACTATACAATATTTTCCAAGGTAATTGTCTGGGTAGCCCCCCCCCCCCCCCCACCCCATCACTAGCAAATAGAGGTCGTAAAATTTCATGACAATTGGTCAATAATATATCAGACTACCGACTGATAAATCTACACAAATTCACCGCAGTTAATATACTTATATAGGCCTTAGGCTTCTGCGGGGAGGGGGGGGGGTATATGTTATGATGTGGCAACATAGAAAAACCGTCACAACATAACGTGCTTTGTAATTCTTTAATAGGCATATGACTTAGAGCTAGAATAACACGTCAGACCTACTAAACAGAGCCTGATAAGCTACAACTAGTGGCATTGAACTATTGTTATGTTATAATATCTCTGCTATTACTTTGCATTTTAGAACGTAGCACCAAAGATGGATCAGCATAGCATAATACACTTTGAAATTTGTCACTTGGCACATAGATTATTGAGCATAGCGTAATGAAACTGGCAACATTGCATTTTAGAATGTAGCACCAATGACGAGCCAGCATAGCATAACGCACTTTGCCACATAGAAGAAGCAACATAGCATAATGCGCTTTGAAATTTGTCACTCGGCACAATGAATATTGAACAAAGCGTAATGAAACTAGCAACATTGAACGATGCACTTTGGAATGTAGGCACATAGAAGAACCAACATAGCATACTGGATATTGAAAAACGCATGTATGATTATTATGAACCCCATTCCTTTCCATACTTGTGTGCCCCGTGACGGGGCAAATCGACTCGGCTTAGTTTTGTACACTATTTATAAGCTGCAATCCTCGCTGTTCGAGCCCTAAGAACAGGCGATTTGCCGTTCGTTCGATTCTTTTTTCAACCCTTGTGCACCTTCACAAGGGTTGGCTTGAGGCTCGAGGCTGGGAGAATGTTGCGAACGGTGGTCATATTTGTTATAAGGTGAACGGCAAAAACTATCCCAGCAAAAACAAAACATTAACCCAATTTTGGATCAATGCTGGTCCACCATCTACGACGCTGGCCCAACATTGCTGTAGCAATGGATCAGCGTCTCGTGTTTGCTGGGAGAAGCCAACTCTTTGACGTCTGAGCGGACGATGCTCAAATTTGTTATAATCGGTCAACTGCAGACAAGCTACCGGGGTATATCACTTTACATCCTCTGACTCATTATAACACATAAGTCACACTTCTAAAATAAGGCCCAAGCAGTAACAGCAACCTGTTAACATGTAAGGTAGCAATATACCACGCAGGCCTAATTACGCACTGCTTTTCTGTCAACGTATTGTATTAGAAAGAAAAAAGTAACGCTAGTTAACTGCCCACAACCCTACCTCGCAGATATCATATCCTGTTACACAAACACGCTGCACACGTCATTACCCACCCTGCCCAGTCAGGCCAGACCGTCAGACTACCAGTCTGACCTTGACAACAGTCTGTGAGATGAACCACTTTTAATTACGTGTCCGAGCCCAAAAGGTTTGAAGATTGTTTCTAACTCAGAATTTTATGCTGAGTCTGAAAAACCATTTCTTAAATGCCGCAGACGCTGCGTTTCCTCAGAAAAAGACATAAAAATTGTAAAATAGCTATTTTGATTCATGACATTGTTTAAATATATCTACATAAGCACATGTGGTGCCAAATTAAACTGTCTGATACATGTGATTTAATAATAAGACAAAAAGATATTTTGTTAACCCTTTAAGCGCTAGGACGGACTTTAGACGTCAGAATCTGACGTCTAAAGTCGGTCTCCGCACTGAAATATTAAAAATACTTGATAATGAGCGTAGACCCACAGGTATTCAAATCTAAAGGAGCTAACTGAGACATTAATAACGACTTCAAATTGAAAAAACCCTTTGGTCTCCATAGTTTTTGCAAAAATATGGCATTTAAAGGGTTAATATAAATCATCAAACGTAGTAAAAATTTGCATAAATTGTGAGTCAAACTTATATGTGATCCTTATGTCCCTATTTTTTGTGAATTTATCTCTGTTGTGATATTGGGCTAATCAATGTCATGCAGATGAAAATCACTAAAATTTATATAATTTAACCCTTTCAGCGCTGGGACCAACTTTAGACATCAGAATCGGACTTTAGTCCATGACACCATTCAAATTACATCTACATGGGCATATACCGCGGTACCAGATTATTAACCAACACATTACGATTATTATATACATAGGGATTTTAACATATACAGTATATACCTATATACTGTGGATCTGGTAATTTTCGCGTGTTTAAATTATTTTTATTTTTCTTCAGTAGCGCTATTATAATAATAATTTGGATGAGATTCTTGAATTCGCGAATTTGTTATTCTCGCGAAATTCCCGAAAATTAAAACCTCGCGAATATTTCCAGATCTACAGTAATATGTACGTTAAGTTGAACAATGTTTTTATTTCCTTTCAACCTAAACAGAAATGTTGAAAAGTCAATTATTATATCATTTTTGATCTTTATATTTGCATTACTAGTTTATCATGCACATTTATAACAGTCTTCATATCTCGTCCCCTTGGAGTTAGAAGGTACTAAACTGCCACTTTGCAAAGTGCAATTTAGCACCTTCTAGCTCCAAGGGACGATTTATTATTGCTTTTAACATAGAACACTTGTTTGAGACGAAAATAAAAGCAAACGTAGATAGCTGTATTCATTGTAATAAAGATTGATATTTATATACATACTGGTCTGAATTAGATTTTTCGTCACTTTCACTATCATATTCTTCATCTGATAAGTAAAAGAGTTCATCATCACCCTCATTGTCACCGGTTAAATCCACACAATGGTCAATGTGACAGCTTCAGGAATGACTGGGGTAAAATCATTTACAAGAAATCAAAATGCCGGAAAAAAATGGATGATTTCACAGTCAATGAGGAGCGCAATCATTAGATAGTTGCTTTACATAGCTGGAGTAAAAATAAAAACAATTGACTCCTCACAGGATTTGATTAATCACGGAACTACAAGAGATAACAGTGATCTCAATAAAATCATGCAGGGTATTCACAGTACATTGAATTCCTTTAAAAATCATAACAATAACCTCTACTGTCTATTCACAGGAAAGGCAGCATCCGACAACGTAAAAAAGAGCTTCTACGCTGTAGAGAGATTGGAGAAGATATGTGTCAGCAGTTCAGAGATAAGTGCTTTGATAATCCAATAAGGTTGGAAAAGCCAATCAAGAAATGAAAAGTGAAGAACTTTGCTGCAGATGCAGTTAAAGTTAAGGTAACAGAGAAAAACAGCGAGATCAAGGAGCTGCAAGGGAAACGTGATATAATTGGTAGATTATTGTATTTGGCAGTCATAGAAGACTTAGACCTCCATGTGGTTTTCACCTATCCTTTAACACCTGTACCCCTTTCATTAGCACATGTCAATGGCACCTTGCACAAAACAGATAAAACCAAACTCATGCATAAATTGGAGGAGAAAGTAACAAGCGACAATCCACTTACCAACGATGCATACATGTAGGCCTATGTAGTGCATGCAATGTTTTTTCTACAAAAACATTTGTAGAACTGACAAAGAGAGGATTGACTTTGTGTGTGATACATGCACAAGCAATTCAATTAAAAATGTAGAGCGCAACATCCGCGGATCACATACCGTGATAATAGATTTCTGTTTAAAATAACAGGTGCTGGACAGATTTGTCCCAAAGATTTCCAAAAAGCTATGAAATCCTGTAATTTCAAATCATCGCTATTACGAATTCTGGCAGATGGATGGCGGAATCAGGCATATCTTGACATTATCAGGGGACATATTCTGTATGTTGGGATTGAAGACAAGGCATATCGCTAGAATATGCATTTCAATATTGTTCAAATGAATGGATTCGATGAACTTGTTTGCAGACACGAAGAGGCGGACACTCGCCTGATATGGCATGTCAAACACATAAGCGAAAGTATTCCTGATGGAAATATCATTATTCGTACCAATGATACCGATGTAGGACTACTGATTATTCTGCTAACTCATGCACATGCCCTTCCCACACATATGGTATGACTGTGGCCTGAACAGTAATAATTCACGTAGATATGTAGATATATCGTTGTTGGCGCGTAATGTGGGACAACATCTATGTACGGCTATCGCAGGATTTAATGCTTTCACCGGATCCGATTACACTGCTTCATTCCTGAATAAGGGCAAGGTACGTCCATCGGCCCTGATGGGGAGATCAGTCCAATTTATGACAACATTTGGAAAGCTAGGTGAATCCTCTTCTGTGCCCCCAGAGACAATATATGAATTGGAAACATATGGCTGTAATATGTACATCAAGCCTAAATTAACATCAGTCAACAAGGCAAGACAGTTGATTTTCAATCACTATTTTGCACCGAAAAGCGAGTACCAACCACTTTATAAAATCAAGGGAACAAATCCCCAAAAAAATAAACGTACTAATCATGTGACTTCAATCTGGAAAAATGCATTGTCGCCAGAACCCATGCAATATAGTACAATTGGAAATGGATGGTTCCTAGGTGACGATGAGGGTGATGATGAACTCTCTCACTCATCAGATGATGAATATGATAGTGATAGTGACTAAAAATCTAATTCAGACCAGTATATAAATATCAATCTTTATTACAATGCATACAGCTATCTACGTTTGCTTTTATTTTCGTCTGAAACAAGTCTTCTAAGTGTTAAAAACAACAATAAATCCTACCCTTGGAGTTGGAAGGTGCTAAACTGCCACTTTGTAAAGTGGCAGTTCAGCACCAAGAGACGAGATATGAAGACTGTTATAAATGTGCATGATAAACTACTAATGCAAATAGAGATTATGACGTTTAAAGTCCGCCCTAGCGCTTAAAGGGTTAAAAACACATGTTTTTGTCTTATTATTGGATCACATGTGTCAGACAGTTTAATTTGGTACCACATGTGCTTATGGAGATACATTTAAACAGTGTTATGGGTTAAAATAGCGATTTTACCATTTTTATATAAAAAACACGCAAAAAAGTCATAAAAATGCCATTTTCTGAGAAAACGCAGCGTCTGCGGCATTAAGGAAATGGGTTTTCAGAATCAGCACGAAATTCTGAGTTAGAAACAATCTTCAAACCTTTTGGGCTCAGACACGTAATTAAAAGTGGTTCATCTCACAGACTGTTGTCAAGGTCAGACTGGTAGTCTGACGGTCTGGCCTGACTGGGCAGGGTGGGTAATGACGTGTGCAGCGTGTTTGTGTAACAGGATATGATATTTGCGAGGTATGTGTCAGGCCTGTACGAAATGGAGGGGGTGCGAGCATCATGAATATTCATTATGACGTCACCGGTTTACTGATTGTTGTGTGGAGGTCACACTCAGGTCAGATTGTCTGGCCTGCATGAGTTGGCCAGAGAAGAGGGGGGTTCTGAACTCATAGCACATACGTGATCAAGGAGTCTGCCGGTAGCAGACAACTGGATAGATGAAGATGGTCATTACCCTGCAAACATCAGACGATGGCCCTACATTATTGGCCCCTCCACCGCCATATTATTAAATTGAAATTTTCACTCACCTAAAGTTGTGTCTCGCTGACACGATCCACAGCTTCAAGTGAGTGAAAATTGTTCAGATTTGACAAAATGGAGTGGAGCGTTTTTGATGATCAATCAATTATTATGAACAAACTGTTGTCTACTCTAACCCTCCATGCAGACAGAGTGTTCAATATACCCTCTGTTTGGCCAAATTATATTATCTTCAGTTAAAATGTATAATTACCAAAGGTTAATAAAGTATTTTTTTGCACAAACTATTATTTAGAAGGAAGTGTCTATTTACCCCGTCACGGGGTGTGCAAGAAGATTAAAACCCTTATTTAACCCGACAATGACAACCAATCAAAATCGTTCTTTCAATGCCCTGCTGTCAATGTTTGTTTTTTGGTGCTCATTCACGGAACTGAATAGCCTACACCAGGACCTTAAATCAACAGGTAAGTTATACCGCGTGAAAATAAACTTGTACAATGTAAATATAGGCCTATCCCTGACACAAGACAACTATTATCGCTTGCCACATTTACAAAAAAATATGAAAGCTGGAATACTACCAAATATATGTGAATTGACAACTACGCGTATTATCGTCCGTGGCCGCATTTGATTTCGACGCCCGATGTGCATTTTACATTGCTTAGTATCTGAGACATTCACCCAAGGTTACTTTATTGTTGGTCCACCGTCTACGACACTGGGCCAACATTAAAACAACATTGGGTAAATAAAGGCCTATATAGTCAACTTAATGACGGGAAATGCCGGCCGCAGATCCAGGGCGGGGGAGGGGGGACGGCCCCCGCTTTTTTCTCCACATTTTTTAAAAAAGCCACCTAAATTGACCTAAATATACCAACAGAAAACTTAAGGGCCGGCCGCTCCCCCCCCCCCCCACGTTTATTTTTTTCAAATCCTGAAAAAAACCTGGGCTAAATAACAATAAAAGTCTTCTTATAATATAACCCACATAAAAACAAGTGGGTCATAGAGCTATTACAATCTTCGTCTTCAACGCACACAAAATCACCCGGAATAAATAACTATATAAACTATATATGTGGCCTACTTCTTTAACCCACAACAACGCATCCAGGGTAGATAACCATTTCCACATCAAACAACCCGGGCTAAATAACAATTCCAACCTTCTAATTTAATCGCATTTAAGAACCCAGACTATATACCTATTTCAACGTTCGTATTTAGCCCACAACAAAGCATCTGGGTTATAACCGTTTACAGCCTTCTTATTTAACCCACAGAAAAGCAGCTGGGTAAGATATAACTAGGCCTATCTCAACCTTTATATTTTATCCCCACCAAATCCACCAGGCTAGATAACTATCCTAACCTTCTTATTTAGCCCACAGAAAATTACATACTGGGCTATTTAACTATTTGAACCTTCTATTCACCCCAAATAAAAGCAAGTAGGTTTTATAACTTTTCAACCGACATATTTAACACACAGAAAATATCCCGGCTAAATAACAATACAAACCTTCTTATATAACCCACATAAAAAATGTGGGTTATAGAGCTATTTCAATCTTCGTCTTCAACCCACATCAAATCTCCGGGGATAAATAACTATGTCAACCTATTTCCTTATTTAACCCACAACAAAGCATCCAGGCTAAATAACTATTTCCACATCAAACAACACGGGCTAAATAACAATTCCAACCTTCTTATTTAACCGTCAATTAATAACCCAAACTATATACCTATTTCAACCTTCGTATTTAGCCAACAAAAAAGCATCAAGGTTATAAACGTTTACAACATTCCCATTTAACCCGCAGAAAAGCAGAAAAGACTGTATACCTCCTATTTCTACCTTCGTAGCTTCCAGCCCACAGAAAATCTATTTAACCCAAATAAAAGCAAGTAGGTTTTATAACTTTTCAACCGACATATTTATTTAGCCCACAGAAAACAACCCGGGCTAAGCAACAATTCCACCCTTCTTTGTGCCTACACGTAATAAAACACCCAGACATATTTCAACCTTCTTATTTAGCCCACTACAATGCACCTGGGTTATATAATTTTACAACCTTCTTATTTAACACACAGAAAAACAGCTGGGTTACAGAGCGATTTTCCAACCTTCATATTTAATTCACAAAAAATACACCGGGCTAGATAACTGTCCCAACCTTCTTATTTAACCGGCAGAAAATCACCTGGGCTATTAAACTATTTAAACCTTCTTTAACCTACAGAAAAACAGCTGGCTATAGGAATATTTTAGTATTTAATCAACACCAAATCCACTGGGCTAAATAACTATTCCAACCTTTCTTATTTAAACCACAGAAAAGCAGCAGGGTTATTTCAACATGTCTGAGCAAGGTAATCTAGAGTAGGCCTATATCTTGTGCAAAATATGCGTTATGAGGGCTAGAACATAAATCGTTGTTGCTACACAGTACACTTACGTAGCAGCATTGCGTTCCCGTAATGATTAAATTATGCTATAGTGATATTTGTTTTTGTTTTCTTTGTACACGATAAAGGTACAGCGATACAATTTTTAGATCATTCTCCTGGAGACACGACTGCCCCGTATACACACGATACAGTAGTGTATGAGAGATAAAATTGTAAGTATGCCTATCTACCTAATTTATGTGTTACCCAACAAATAGTTAAGTTCTTGTAGTTATCATATTGTAATTTTTTTTATCAAAATATCAAATGGAAATTTCGAATTTGATCACCACGATTAAAACATATTAAAAAAATAATTATGTTTCATTGATCCATTCATTATTTTATTTTCAGCGAGACGCCAGTGGTTTTAGAAGAATATATATGGACACTCTATATGAACACTCAGAGTCACTGGCTATTTTTGTTTTATCTGTATAAGAAACATAAACATGATCGACATTATTTTATGTGTGATATTATTTTCTTCATGTTTAAAAATTAATAAATGCAAGTGCAACATTCGTAATTATTATTATCTCATCATTAACTTTATAATTGAATGTGTTCACATGGTCGCAGAGTAAAACAAAAGTTATCCACAAAAGGATTACCTACTTCTTGTCTGTACATTATTAAATTCTCTAGTAGCTATAACAACCACCATTATATAGTTCTGGTACAATTGTAAACAAAACACTAAATTATAATACTTACATTTTATTAATAAACAGGATAGTAGGCCTACCCCCCTACACTTTTCACCACCCGATAGAATACTATTATATGCACACAGAAGTAAAATACAGAAAATATGTGCCCCTGAGCCCTTGTTGAAATGATGTGTTTTCCCTATGAGGCGAAAACGAATGCATCTCTGCCAAGAATTTTAATTGACAATCACTAAAAATCATTGCCCTATGACCAAAACCTTTTCATTGCGTACTCAGGCAGGAAAGTGCCTACATACAAAAGTATGAGTAATACGGACTAGTGGTACTTGGGATTACGCGTTCACAATGTATCTTTGACTTTTTCGAAAAAAACAATTTCACCATACATTCTATAGCTCCTCAAATATTATTATAAACATAAACACAATGCTATTTCAAAACTTTTTGTACCTTGGATAAAGGCGATAATAACTTAATCTAAACAACCGATGATAATAGTGTTCACTTTGCCTTAATCAGTCTTAATACAGGGACACATTGAACAGATTGTTACTACCCTCAGAAACGCATAGTCGTCACAGACTGGAAGAGGATAAACCATGGGCCTACTCTACTCACAGAACAGAAGGCGAATAGTATAAATTAATTCACAAATATGCATTTTTTTGTTTATAGCTAAATGTAATATTGATAACAGTAATTTGAAACATGTATTGCAGTAATATCGTGCGCTCACTATGTGACCTCAAGAATAAGTCTCCGTCATGGAGTGGTATAAAAAATATACTTTAGAACTTAAATCTGATTCAACCCATCAACATTGCCTAGTTAAAAACAGGTCAGACGTTTCACGTAACTGATTAAAAATATTCACTTTTGATGGACCACATACCTTAGAACGTTGGCCAAATAAATAATAATTCATTAATGTCTAGATGGTTTAACACAAAATGCTGAAATATTTTGGAGACCAAAGAGTTGTTCCAATTTGAAATCATCACAAATAGCTTAGTTAGCTCTTCCTGCTCCATTTGAATATCTATGTTATGGGGCTACGGTCATAACAATTCGCTAATTCCTTTCAGTGCGGGAGTCGTTTACGTCTAATGACGGTCCACGCGCTGAAAGGGTTCAGAATAATTTAGGGAAAGTATCACGGTGAAATATAAGCTCCGAGCGTCCCCACCATAGCGGTATAATGGCCAAAACTAGAAGGAACTACCACTAACATGCTAGCGAGTTTGGACGGGGCCATTGTTTTTGAAGGAGCGCGAGAGCGAGCCAGAGACAGAGCAAGAGACAGAGCCAGAGCCAAAGACAGACAGAGTCAGAGCAAGAGACAGAGACAGAGCCAGAGACAGACAGAGTCAGACAGAGACATAGCCTGAGACAGAGCCATAGACAGACAGAGCCAGAGACAGACAGAGCCAGATACAGAGCCAGAGACAGACAGAGCCAGAGAGCCAGAGGCAGAGACAGACCCAGAGACAGAGGCAGGCAGAAGCAGAACCAGAGCCAGAGTCAGAGCCATAGACAGAGACAGACAGAGACTGAGACACATATCGAATTTTTACGAGTGAGCGGGGAAGAAACATTTTGCTTTTTTCTAACTTGAAGGCCAGAGTGGGGTTCGAACCCGCGATCTCCAACTTTCCAAGCAGGTAGCTTTAACCACTGCACCAGGGCCCCGCCCTATCGGATTAACAATGATTATTATCGGAAAGTTGTGCTTAATATTTTAGACAACGGATATTTGAATTCTGAGCAACATGTATAATTATAATATGACACAAACATATGTCAGTAATATTGCATTAAAACGATAACAGAATAATTATCTTCTATATGATATTGATTAAAGGCTCTATAAAGGGACAAATGATCTCTTTCTTTGACCCAGTAAACAATAGACCTTAGCCCACTGTTGGATTAAGGATGTACCGCTGTCTGCAACACGGGCCGAACGTTAATGTATTGACGTATCGTGTTATCGGGAACGCGCTTTTAACCTGAGTAGAAATTGTGTATGCTGTGTACACAAATTGTATGCATTTTGGATGTGGGTAACCATCATTTGTGTGCATGAACGTCGATCAAACTGTAAAACCAGCCGACTGTCAAAATACACTGGACAAGCGTGTCCCCAGAATGCAACAGTGCCCCCTGGACATTCCACAATGACATATCACCCCACATTCACAGTTATCGGCCAAGATATTAATACTATAATGCGTTTCGTACACATCGCCGCATTATGAGGAAGTTCCCAAATCATATAAACTCTATATACTTGAGCGAAATATGTGAGGAAATAATTCACCAATTCTCTCATGTGGTCTTAGTGTTGAGACACAAACAGTTGTGTTGCCATGGGGGTCTGGAAACAGTTGACTCACCCATATTAACAGTGAGAGCTTTCCCAGCCAACACGGCACACTCACCAAATGTTGTTTTAATGTCGGTCAACGTCGTAGACGTTGGTCTAACATTAAAACAACTTTGGGCCAATTTCTCGTTGGAGTAGTATCTTGTAATTAGTTCAGTTGCTGATATTAATATAGTCTACGTGTACTCTATAGGCTAATGTAGGCCTTCACCTGACCATCCCACACTGTAAAACTTTGCTGTTGTTTTTACATCCATTTCATGTTTAATTTGACAACAGTTTACCGTACAGTTGATTTAACATTAATTCACTGTTATAAACTACATTCACTGTTGCTGCATAGTTTTTTAACAGCGAATTACCGTATAAACAGCGGATGGCTGTTTTTTCGACACTTGCATTGTGCATTCTGGGATAGCCAGAATCCCAGCAGGCGACGCCATCTTGAAGTGAGAAAAACAATACAACTTCAATTTATGTAAGTATTCTCAATTTCTTAGTGTAATATATTAAAATATAATTAAAATAGCTCTGCCAATATCATGAATGCGGATAGCCTTAGTGGCATATCAAAATGAATCGTTGCTTACTTTATAATACGAGTTCATGTTGCAGTGTGATTACACGTGGAAGGTACAGTAAGTTACCTTATACGTGGCCTATACCACAGTAACTTACCGTACATATATAGTGCAATGTTACTTGTACAGCAATTAACCATTTTATAAGTAGGCCTAGGCCTATATAGAATAATACAGACGCTCAATTTATTTTTGCATTGATTTAATCTTTGTGATATGCGTTTTGTTTGTATAACTTAGTTAGGTCTATATGTTTTCTTTGCAGGATCTGTTGAAGAAACATCCCGCCCATCATAAGCCATAAAGTCTTGAAGCTATCGAGAGAGATATCCTTCACAAATGACTTCACAAACATTGAATTCTATAAATTGAATTGAGACTCTGGGAAGAGTGGCATGTAGGCCTAGTCTAGTTTACTGTATGTTAAACTCTGATAAATACAACTTCCCTTCTGCACAGTGGTCTGGTGTCAATATTATAATATCTGAAACCAGATGAGACATTCTTTGTTAATGAAATAAATGGGATGGATCAGATACAGCTATAAAGCACCTGTGGTTTTTAGAATGACGATCATAACTATTATTTGGGATGATTAAATATGTATCATTTTGCTTAGAGTGATTAAATATGTTTCTGATAATATGATGTAGGCCTATGTAATATTGTTTTATACAATATCATGTGAGATTGTTTGATATAAAATAAATTTTATGTGGAATACAATTGTTAATTGAAATGTTGCCTGTTGTTCTGGTGACTCAATTGATTACTTTGCAACAGCGTTTTTAGCTGCTAAAACATCAAGCTTAGAATTATTCAGTGGGCGTTTTTTTGGATGGTAGAGAAATTTAAGATTGCAGTTTGACGTATTGATTACAGTAATTTACTGTATTTAATATTTTCAATGAAGGTACAGTACAGTACAGCCCAGGTCTAAAATCATCAAAAAATCGGTGATTTTATTTTAGCTTATTAATATGACCACTTAACAGTTAGGCTAGATATAGAGACGAAATTCCCGTAATTCCCTATTTTTGACATGGTTGTCAATAATTAAAAATCAGGAATTTGTCTCTATATCTAGCCTAACTAGGCTAGATATAGAGACGAAATTCCCGTAATTCTTATTTTTGACATGGTTGTCAATAATTAAAATCAGGAATTCGTCTCTATATCTAGCCTAACTGGTGAATGCGCAGCACAAAATATTAAAAAACTTTTGCAGTTCTGTCTATGGACATGTTTACATCATATGGTCATATTAATAAGCCAAAATAAAATCACCGATTATTTTATGATTTTAGCCTGGGCATGTCCCTTTGAAGGGCATTTGCTTTGTGAACTTCTGTGAAACTCAATAGCTTTGACCTGCAATGTTTTCGCCGAGCTATCTGATACAATAAAGTATAGGGGAGGGGGTATTATATAACATTGTTTTTACCGAGTATCCGTTCAAAAAGGGTTTCCGATGACGTCACTGCTTTTCACATATTTCTGTGAAACGCAGTGACGTCATTCGGTGAAAACAAGGTTATATAATACCGCCTTCCCCCAAACTTCATTCTGTGAAGGCAGTGACGTCACTCGGTGAAAACAAGGTTATATAAGAACCCTCTCCCATACTTCATTTTATTAGCAAGCTCAGTGAAAACAAAGGAGGTCGAGGTCATTGAGTTTCACAGAATTTGCAGGTCTACCATTTTATTATATACACTCTTCAGGAAAAGAGACGAAAGGCATTTTTGCAGAGTTTTCTGAAGCCAAGAACATAAAATAAACCGATTGAAAAATACTAAACACTTTTTTTTATGGATTTTTTTTTACTAATGCTGCTCTCACACATAGGCGAATATGCTTGGGAATGTGCTTACAAATTGAAAGATTTGACATTCGCTCAAAATTCGCAACACTCGCCGAGTATTTGTAAGCGTTTGTAACAAATTCGGAACGTTCGCAAGTCATTCCCCACCTGCTTACGAATATCGGCCAGTTTAGGAAGCGTCTCCTAAATTTCAGCGAATGCTAGCGAATGCTACGAATACTGTCATTCGCCGTCAGAATTCGTAAGCATTCGCAAGCCATTGGTAACGTTAGTAAGGCATTCGGAAGCACTTGCAACGTTCGCAAGGCATTTGCAAGGCGTTTGTAAAGTTCGCCGTTTCCCATTCCTTGCGAATGTCTTACCACTGTAAATTAAAAAAAAACAATGAGCCCAGCGTCATATTCACTCCGTATTTATACTAATCACAGCCTCGTCATCAAATATTCGCATTATTCGTAAGAAAATGGCAAGACAATGGCAACGTTGGTAAGACATTCGTATCATTCATAAGTACGTTTGTAACGTTTTCAAGCCCATTTGTAAGCATTCGCAAGCATTCATAACATTCGCAAGGCAGTCGCAGCATTTTTTCTTAAGACCATTTGCACCATTCGCAACGATTGTTAGCAATTCGGAAGGCATTGGCAAGCATTCGCAGTGCATTTACAACATATTCGTAAGGAGAGGTCGAGGGATGACTCGAGGTGAAAATATTCGCTTTCTATTCACAATTTTTTGGGGCGAATTCACTGCGAATTTCAAGGATACATATTCGCTATATTCGCTAGCATATTCGCTTATGTGTGAGAGCAGCATTATGCAAATTATTCATAAATGCTTGGCCTCATGTTAACCCTTGTGCTGCTGGGACCTCGTGTTACCCCTTGTGCTGCTAGGACCTCGTGTTAACCCTTGTGCTGCTGTGACCTCGTGCTAACTCTTGTGATGCTAGGTACTCGTGTTAACCCTTGTGCTGCTAGGACCTCATGTTAACCCTTGTGATGCTGAGACCTCGTGTTAGCCCTTGTGCTGCTAGGGCCTCGTCTTAACCCTTGTGCTGCTAGGACCTCGTGTTAACCCTTGTGATGCTGGGACCGGATACATACGCTTTCAAGCATGTGCCAAACATTGAAATTGATAAAACATTATTTAGTTGATCTTTATGCTAAATTAATCAGATAATTTACTTTGGGAAATGTCTATTTTTCATAAATAAATATATTTATCCTGACTTCGAGCTGAAATTTGCGTTGACAGAAATAATCGCTTGAACAATAGATCATAGTCGTCGATGATCGGTATACAGTAACATATTGTTCTGAACTTGTATGTTCCATCGGTTTCATCCATCCATTTCCAAAATTCTATTCAACTACAAAAATTATTCCATTTGTTTATGCTGGTTATTGTTGGTGGAAACAGTCTAGCATTAGGCTGTCATTGCACAATTAATTAATGTGCAGTGCTTTCCCAATAGTGACCTCGCGTACATGGGCCTACAGCACGGCAGAAGACTGTGGTGTGGCTTACATGTTTTGCCACACACTCCACTCTTCTGAAACAGAGTCTGAAGACTGCAAACTATATCGAAAATATCTCAACATACAAGTGCAAAAATTAAATATTTTTCCTGGTGACGGAAATTTCAGAATTTTACTGTTGCAAAAGTTCACATTTTAGTGAAAAAATTGTTTTCGATGTAAAACCAGGTTGTATGGTCACCTGCAGTGACATCCCTTGCATACATTTTTACAGTATATATGTCATGGTAATATCATTTTGTAAGTGATATGTATTGTATGCATCAAGCCAAATGAAATAAAATAAGGGGCTGCATTCCCGCTTGACAGATCATAATATTAAAGTGCTATCGTCACATCAGTATCATTTCTGTATTTTATTTACTTGACATAACATTGATAACATTTGTCCTAGCGAAATACTTGTATAGTATTTAAAGTCGTGTACATTAATGACACCGATTTGAAAAGCCTGGACAGAATCTGCGCCGCTAAATATAATTTGCGAGATAACGTCAAGAACACAACGCCTGTTTTATATTAATTTATAAATTTATTTACATGGTCGAATGAAGAATAATGGCAAAAAAAACCTATTTAGTGGTTTGAAAGTAACAATATCTTTTACTCATTACATAACATCGTTCTTTTTCCCAACTCGGTAATAGAAAAAAACTGTCTATACAGTCATTAGTTATGTGATTCCCAGTAAAACTTTTTGCACAACAATAATTACACATTACCATAAAATAAATTGACAAATCTTTTTGTACTCTTGTTTGCTTACCTATTGATGAAATACGCATCATTTAATTTAAAATACCTTTTACCTATAATATTTCGTCACAATTCACAATATTGTCTTGTAAGATTTTTTTCTGCATCTATGAATCCTATCGTCATATCGAGGTTAAGGGGTCCTATCTGCCACTCATTTGAGTGGCTCAGAAGACCCATGAAATCCGAGACGACGACATGTAGATATCAAATGCAAATGATTCAACGATATGAGGGCAACCACTTAGCAATTGCCGGGCTACCCACGTGCAATGCGTACGTTAACACGACATGAAATATTTGGTAATGAAAATGACAAATTAAAACCATTTTTCTAAGAAGCATATTCAACTCGTGTTTTTAACACGAATCCATCACGCAAGTTCATACGAAATGTTGCTATAATTATTCAATAATGTGAATCATTCTAAAATAAGACGCCAACACATATATGGTCACGTCGTTAACCATGCTCTGCCCGAGTTTACAATAATACGTATCCTCGGTGGCCAACCAAGTTTACAATAATACGTATCCTCGGTGGCCAACCAAGTTTGCAATAATACGTATCTTCGTTAGCCGCCCAAGGTTGCAATAATGCAATTTTCTTACACTAAAATATCTGCTTATTTTATCTTGAAATGGTCGTGAAATCACCTTGGTGTCATCTTACAACTTTGCCACATTAAAGCCTGGATGGTTATATAGTTATGTGTCATTTAAAAAAAATGGGTTCGAGGAATACGCTTTTGTGGAGAATTAACATGTGAGGTTAATGATTATTGATGAAATCATTTTTCAACACACGTTATGGTTAGTGGATCACTGGCCACTATATGGGGTGGGGTGATGGCCCAAGTATGATATTCTACCCTTAATTTAATAATCCCGTCATGTGACAGGCTGAGCCAGTATATCATTGGTCGGGAGTAGAATAGCTATGGTGCCTTTTTATATGACTGTATGTTATTATTTACCAGTAAAGTTGAAAAACTAGATTAAGATATTTTTCTTCATCATATCCCAGCTCAATTGAAAGTTATTTTTCGAATAAGTTATAAATACCTGGGGAACGATATAGTATTCTGTGAAACGCAGTGACGTCACTCGGTGAAAACAAGGTTGTATAACACCTCCTCCCCCATACTTTATTCTGTGAAACGCAGTGACATCACTCGGTGAAAACAAGGGTATATAAGAACCCTCCTCCATACTTCATTGTATTAGCCAGCTCGGTGAAAACACAGGAGGTCGAGGTCATTGAGTTTCACAGAATTGTGTCACTGACAAGATATCACACACCTTTGAGGTCCAGCTTCGCAGACGAACTAAGGCAGAGTGCTTCATTGAAGCCACAAAACGCATAATATAAGTTTGCGCATATAAGAATACTATATGTTGGGCGTCCGAATTCGACGCACACTGTCCGTAATCACCGACCGAAATCACCGCGCCGTCTGAATTCACCGCACACCGTCCGAAATTAAAATGACTTACGGTGATTTCGGACCTCGATCATTTCATTATTTACTAATTAGTTCATTTATTTATTCATTCATTGGGTCATTCATTCACACATTCATAGTCCTACTCATTCATTTCTCCATTCATTGCTTTATATATTCATTCATTCATTCATTCATTCATTCATTCATTCATTCATTCATTCATTCATTTATTCATTCTTTCAATCATATATTTATTCATTCATTTATTCATGCTTTCTCTTGCTTATCTATTCATTCAAATAGTCATTTATTTACTATTTTTCATTGATTCATTCGTTTATTTGCGCATTATTATATTGACTTTGTGGTTCTAAAGTCCATTGCAAACCCAGTCGACAGAGGATGTTAAGCTAATGTTGGATTAGAATTAAACTAACTTTGAACAAACGCACCTGGAAAGTAGCAGATTCCACCCTTTAATATCAATGAAACGGAAAAGTTATTAGTCAATATTAGAAATTCGTCAAGTTTGTCAGATTCAACCAGTTTTTTATACTTTTGAAATACAAAGTAAAAATTCAAGCTTTGATCTGACAAAATAAAATTTAACTTGTCCATGAATGTGTTTTTAAAGTCTATTATCAAACAGTTTTCCGCATGGAAAAGCAGACATGTTGGAAACACAGGCATGTTGGAAACAACTCCATTCAGACTCACTTATAAATGACTGGATGGAGAGAAGGATACTGACAGGTAGATTTATTTATTGCACATAACATTATATTTCATTTTAAACACTTATCAAAAATTATTCAAATATTAATAATACTAGTATTTAATATATTTGACTTAGTGTTACAGTCTGTGTTGAGAATTGAATCAAACGATTTGAAGATGAAACATCTCTAAGATAATCATACATCACGTTTTATGGTGTGGTGGAAGTTTACTAATGATGGGGTAGACAGGCCAGGTGTGTAATTAATGACTATTGGAAGGTAGGGAGACGTGTGTTATATTAGCTACACCTGCTGCAATTAAACAAACGTCATCGTCACCAGCTCCTTTTGTTCTCCAGCTCATAAAGTATGTTCCGTGCTCGCAAGTCGAATGTGTTTGTGACTGATTTAGTTTTCTAGTTTGCTCTCTTATAAAACAGAAAAAAATTAAGCCAAGTTACACATTGCCAATATAAAAAATGTATGACTTGGACAATAATCACATTCGACTAAGTAACTGTTTAATAATTGCTCAGTTTGCTTCTGAATATTTGTGTTGGGCCACCGTTGATTGTGCTTTCTAGTGATATGGACACCTCAGAGGGTTGAATAAACTAAGAATACAACAATAGCAACAGCATAATGTATCAACGTAAAATTATAATATGTTGTATTTGAAATATATTTTAGAATTATATCAAAAGTTCAACGTGACTCAATATATTTTATTTTGATAAATCCAGACAATTATATAGAATGAGTTCTGTGAGAATAATTATACCACAAGAATGTGAACACTCGACCTTATTCACCATTCTCAGAAAATGATACTCGACTCTTCAATAAATAATTGCTCCCGAAACGTTTTTTTTCATTTGTAATGCTACACATGGCCATTAATTATACATAATTATGTAGTAGAAAAGTTCAAACGCACGTCATCTGAAAACTGCCTTCACTTGTTTATGTCTTATGACCATTACGAAGCCAGAACCCATAATTATCTGTGCATGTATCTATCTATTTATTCATCAGCTATTGTATCTGATCATGAAAACATTGCTAAAATCAGAATTGATCATGTTTTCTTTCAGGAGATCATAGTACTCAGCATCCATCCATTCATTTATCCATCCATTCATCCATCCATTCATCCATTCATCCATCCATCCATCCATCCATCCATCCATCCATCCATCCATCCATCCATCCATCCATCCATCCATCCATCCATCCATCCATCCATCCAACAATCAATCAATCAATCAATCAATCAATCAATCAATCAATCAATCAATCAATCAATCAATCAATCAATCAATCAATCAATCAATCAATCAATCAATCAATCAATCAATCAATCAATCAATCAATCAATCAATCAATCAATCAATCAATCAATCAATCAATCAATCAATCAATCAATCAATCAATCAATCAATCAATCAATCAATCAATCAATCAATCAATCAATCAATCAATCAATCAATCAATCAATCAATCAATCAATCAATCAATCAATCAATCAATCAATCAATCAATCAATCAATCAATCAATCAATCAATCAATCAATCAATCAATCAATCAATCAATCAATCAATCAATCAATCAATCAATCAATCAATCATTGATCTATCCATTCATGAATTGATGAATGGATGGATCAATGGGTTGGTTGAGGCAGCCTGAGTCCACATTATGGCCTGTATGTTTACGTGTTAAGCTTAAGTTCTCTCAGGTATTGACTGATGTAGATTGAACACACATTGGTGGGAGGTCTGTATGTTTAAGTTTATGTTTATGTCTTGAATAACTCTTTCTGGTAAATATGGTAATGTAACTGAAACGTGAATTGATTTCGTTCTCACACTATAAGAAATAGCCATTTTTTATACAATAGAGTCGTTTTCAATAAAAAATATTTTTTTATATCGGGAAGAGCATATCTATGGCAATTGGCTATGTGAAATAAAAACGAGTATATTTTAGGTTCTCAGAGGAATTTATTTCATATTGCACACTCATTACTAGGGAGTGTATATATGCCTTTTGGAGGTCATGACATTTGATCTACTTTTTTACCTACATCTCTGATCGAAAATAGCTAACAAATAGCTTTTAAACAATGTGTATATCCTCCATAAGGCCTATAGCACTTCCCAATAACTGTGAAACAATTATCTCGGAGGTGTTGTTTGTGCTGTATAGTCAAACACATACCGCCATATCTGATTTGTCTAATGTGATTTATGTTAGGCCTATTATGGCATTGTCGTCTTCTTTGACGTCAGACATTTACAAATATGTGATGAGAGATGATCAACGGAGCCATAGTGCAGCAGAAAGTCAGTGTTCCGTACATTATAATTACCTGACACGTCATCTTATTTAACCCATTAAGTGATTTAATCGAGAAAGTTTCTCTCACTTGAAGCTGTGTCTTCCTGACGCGATACACAGCTTTCACATGAGAGAACATTTGTATTTCTGTTTTTTTTTTACAGATTTGTCAAACAGTCAAGTTTAAATATTTCTGTGGATTAAAGACAAAATTCACCTTGAAAACGTATGCCTACCATTGAAATACTAATAAAATGTTAAAAATAATATAGTTGTCATCGACACATAGAGGGTTCAATCGTCGAAGAGGCAGCCTGACCTTTCCTACAGGCAAGTCGTGGCACAAACATGGGGCGCTGATCCCATGTTGGTTTGATGCTGGGCCAGCGTCGCTGATTGTAAGCCAGCATTAAAAAACATAAGTCGAACCTATTCTGTTTGTTGGGACTACAACCTTAATATCACTTGCCACAAATATAATCTAATTATAACCGTAATCTAAAAACAATTCATGGTCATGGTTAGTGCTTAAAAGGTAAATGCATAACAATAAATGAATAATTGCTAAATTCCCTTAGTACGATAACTGTGAGGTAATTCAGCTGTGTATAATTATAATATAGCGTTTGATATTTTATTGGCACTTGGCAAACGTAGGTAGCCCATCATATAAAAAACTGCACAAAACCTATAAACTAGATGAGAACTGCGGACCGCTTTTCTGTTCCTAGAGGTGCTGTGCGGTATGGGGTGGCGGAGAGGGGGGGGGGGGGTGTGGGGCGTTTGGGTTGGTGGTGACTGTTTCAATGATGACTGTACATACGAGACACTATGGGGACAAATGTCATTGACACATAACGATGGTGAAATTATAAATGTTTGTATTCTGAAATGATGAGTAATAATAATGTATATGACTAGGCCTGAGTTAATTGACACTCAAACAATTAACTTAAATTTATGTCTTATAACCTACAATCCCCATTGGACTCGGACATAGACCCTTGACCAGTGTTGACGCACCCTTAAAAATATTTGAAAAGTAGTAAATTATACTTGATTGGAATTGTGACTTTTCAAGTAACAATAATATTTGGGCTAGGTTTTATGAGTTTTTGTGGCGGCCATTTAAATTTTGTTGGGTTATTTTCACTATGACAGATTGATTGGAATTTCGCGTATGAGTTTTTTGGCAGCCATTCTGAACTGGAATTTTAGACTTCAGACTTCAAATTTTAGAAGTCCCCACTGAGCTTTTGCACTTGTAAATAGATATATATTTGTTTGTCAAATGGAATCGCATTCAGAGTGCCCAGTACACACATTGACTTGTCTCTTTGTTGACTTAATGCTGTATCACTATCCCAGACGTTAGCCCAAAATCAAAACAACATTGCTTCAACTTTTTGTGTTTGAATAGAATTGCGACTGTTTCAACTGTTCATACCTAATACACACTATTGGTTTAATACTAGGCCACTGTCTGCGACGCTGGCCCGGAATTAAAACATTGGATAAATGTATTTTTATTATCGAATCTAGAGACTAAAGGGTGGAGTCAGTCTGGACATAGGGGCACCCTGTCCACCCTCCTAGCAATGAATGGAGAATCACCCGACATGTACACTATTGAACCAACATTGGACCCTATTATAGGCCTACTGCCGTGCAATCCAAAAGGCAGTATCTGCTCACTTTACAAGTAAGCAGATACTGCTTTTGAATTTGAAGAGCAGCATAGTGCAGTGACCGCTCACTTTACAAGTAAGCAGAAACAGCCTTTTGCCATTCAAGAGTATAGTGATCCACGAAATCATGGATAAATCCAGAAGAACATGTTGGATGACTTAGAAAAGTCATAGCACCTTTCCTGATTACTCTGGCAATGTTGTGTCAAACTTTCAAGTTGATTAGATTAAAACTCAGGGAGAAATAGCGTCTTACAAAAACGTGCTAAGAATAATAAGTTTAAAGTTCCGTTGAAAACTCAATATATTTGGGCATAGCCAAAATATAAATATTAATGTAACATGAGGTCATTCTGCTCTCCGTATGCCCAAAGCTAGGTTAGTGTGAGTTTAGCTATAACAGTGTTGTAACCTTCAGTTTAACGCTAACCGGTATGACAGAAGCTGGTTTAGGCTTAAAGGGACCCCTTGGGATGAGACATTTTCAATGTTGTCAATTATGAAAATTGTATTTATTAGAAGCTATATAGCCTACTGATCTGAACTAAAAATACAAAAAAGTCAAAAAACAATTTTAAATCACCGAAAAAGAAAATACAGTATAGTTATATTTCCAGGTCGTATATTGCCATGTAAACAAATCAAGTCAGCAATATACCGCACTTTACAACACATATTCCCACTTCTTGGATGGTAAGATCAGAGCAATCGCCGCTAATTGGTGTCTTATAGTCAGGACATAGGGGGATACACCTGCAGCACTGATCGTCTGCCCAACGCTGGGCCGACAGCATCACCATGCGGTCCAATGCTGTAGGAACATTTAACCGTCCTTTAGCAAGTGTTTAGGTATACAAAAAGTTTGTTTGGGTTTTAAGCGGATTTATAGAAATGTTTATAATATTTTTTTTTTAATCTAAAAACTCTTAAAAAAAATAAAATCATGATCTGGGGGTTACACTACTTCATTACAAAACTAAAAACGAAAATTGATGTCATCCCAAGGAGCTGCTTTAACACGATGATAAACCGGTGTGTTATGTTGCCAAATGTTACCCATTTAGCATTAGGTCAAGGAAGTTGATGGCAATAGCAACTTGAAATCACATCATGAAAATAGCTAAATTATCATAATTATCCATGGAATACTAATAGACGACACTCAAAATTGTGTGGAGTCATTAGAAAAAAATCAACATTATAACATATTATTGTTATATTTGATAGAAATGCAAATCAAAATACTCTTTAAGACATTGCAGGTATCTACTTCTTTATTTTCAAATCAGTGATGTACCAAACAAAATTATGCGATCATCTATGCATGCCTATCGCAATTAAATACTAATATACCTATCGAATTAATGAAATATAATCTTATCTCAGATTTTATTGTACATACATATGACAATGAAATATTAGCCTTTACAACGCTAAAATAAATTTCGTATAAAATATGAGATAATAAATGATTACTTAATATATACTTTTTATGACGCACAATAACATCTAAGATAATACAAATGTATTAACCCTTTCAGCACGGGGACCGTCTGTTGACGTTAAGACGCCTGATTCTAACGTCTGTAGACGTCAAATTCAGACGTCTATAGACGGTTCACGCGCTAAAAGAACTTAAACAAATTATAATTGCCCTACACCCATACCATAGGTAGCCTACCCAAATGAAGCAGAACGATGTAACCAAGACATTAATCATTTTTTTCAATTTGAAATAATCATAAATATTTTCATTAGCTTTTTCTGCTTTATTTGCTTCATTTTTAATTCTTTCCGGGCAGGGACCGCCTTTAGACGTCTCACGTTTAAATACGTTAGATCAGAAATGCATTATGCATTTCTGGTTAGATTCAGACGTCTACAGACGGTCCCCGTGCTGAAAGGGTTAATACATCATTTATTATCTCAGATGTTACTGTGCGTCATCAAAAGTAAATATTATTTCATCATTTATTCTCTGAAATTTTTTTGCGCAGTATTGATTTTAATATTATTTTAATGAATGTATCTTATGTAGGGCCTACTCACAAAACGTGTTGGACCAATAATCTGTTGGCTCACAAAATTGCCTCGTGACGGATGACAGCATATTAGGATCAATGATGTCACCATCAATGTAATGGTCATCATCCGACTCAACAACGAATATGAATTCCCCTGTGTCTTCTTGCTATGTTGTGCAAAACACAGCAAGCCACAATTATTATAATCAAGCTGGTGCTTAATTTGATGCGGAGGCCAAAGTGCAAACATGCAAATCGTCCTAAAAAATGTTTTAAAACACCAAACAATCTCTCTATAATGTTTCGGGTCATTACATGAGACTGATTTTAATGCCGTTCATTATCTGTTGGTGGCCTAGCGATTGGCGTGAGGTACAGCAAGCATGGGTACCCGGAATCCCCAAGCAACAGTCCTCTTGTACGCCCATCCTCATACATTACTCCCGGGAAACACGACACTTTGCGCCGTTGATGAATAAATGTTGTGCCGTGGTCTTCGACGCTGGCAGGAACAATAAAGCAGTGTCCCTCCAGGTAGTGTGTCAGCTTCTATCGTACTTACATGTAATTGTCTTGAACAAGCTTGTATGGCGGAACGCGCCTCCATCTGAACCGCTACCTTCAGCCTCAATATTTACATTTAATAATTTCTAATTTTAAACAACGAAATCCATCAACACCAAGCTATGAAATCCTTTATAAATGTAATTGATGTATCCACCATTTGCTGGGCATTTCACAGCAATATGCTTCCAATCTAGGGCTCCTAATGTCTGATAACAGTATCACTTTTTCTGGAAACATTTTGATATATATTTTCATTCCTCAGCTGATGCTGAATATTTTATGAGCTCTCCTACGAACTCTTCAATTATTTCATCGCACGTGGTTGGTATGATGACGATTGTGTTACTGGCAACGCGAAAGCCACAGTAGGGAGATTGATATGTTTCCCCAGCGGTTATAGATGATTATGGATGGCCAGCCTTAAACCTGGTGAAATAGCCTCAGAAAGCTGTGTTTTTTTTAATGCGATATATCACTCTTCCAAAAATTTGTTGGAAAAGGTCCTCATCCAGACGTAGAAAGTTTTTGTAAAAGTTACTATTATTAAATGCTTGAAAATCTGGCATTAATTGACTTTAATAGCCTTTGTGTTTTTCATGTAGCTATTCTGCACACCACATTTTCTATGTCTCTCCTTTCTCTTAAATTAAAGCCACATCAGCTGTTGCAGCTGCAACTCTGAGCAAGAGTTCTTCTTTGAAAATGTAGCAGACAAATTATTAAGCTTGACCGTCTGTTAAAGTCGTGCTGACCGTGAGGTAGCCTAAACTTCAAGCTGGCCGTAAAAAAATGTAAAGAAACAGTCATTTTTTTAGTCGCAATTAAAAAACCTGAAATCGAATGCAAAATGAACGATTTTGAACGTGCGTCAGAAGATGAAATTAAAAAGCTTATTTCGAGTTCATCGTCAAAATCATGTGATCTGAACTCCATTCCTACAAGGGTGCTGGAAAATTGTCTTCACATACTAATAACTCCCATCACTGATAAAATCAACATTTCAATGGAAACTAGTACATTTTTCAAAATTGCACAGATGCGCATATAAGACCACCGGTTAAAACATCTTACAAATTACACTTATGTATTCAACTTGTGTTTCAGTTCCAAAATCTTAGAAAATGTAGTAGCCAATCGTCTGCAACGTCATATACAATATAGCCATCTATCTGAGCCATTACAATCAGCCTACAGGAAACATCATTCTATAGAATCAGCTCTACTGTACACAACGATATAATTGTTAGTAATAACAAGGGTGAAGTTACAACTCTGACACTGCTTGACTTGTAGGCTGCTTTCGACAACAAACCTGAATATCTCACTGATTTAGGCCCCTACTTGTTGGGCCAAAAGCTCAAAATATTTACTCTCCACAAATTCAAATAAATTTTTTGTTCTCCATGAAACTAAGACTGGGTTAAGAGCTTTGACCATAGTTTAACGCCTCTACGTTGCCATTAAAAGCCTTTCCGTGGCTCTTTAACGCCTCTTCTTTGCCCGAAATGCCTCTCCATTGGTCTTTAACACATTTCCATCACCTCCTAACACCTCTCTATCGATCTTTAATGCCTCTCAATTGCCCTTTATGCCCTTTTCAACGCCTCTGTGGCACCTTCTACCACCTTACATTGCCTTCCAATGCTTCAGCGTCGACCTTTATCATTTGTTCTTTGCCTTTTTAACTCCTTTCCGTCGCTCGTTAATGCCTGTCCTTCTCCATTTACTGCCTTTGCATTGCCCTTAACGCTTTTTCCTCGTCTTTAAACGCCTACACCTCACCATTTAACTACTCCACATCATCCTATACACTTTTCCATCATCATTTAACGCTTCATGGTCGCCCCTTAATACCTCCTCATTGCCCTTTACCGCCTTGCCATCGCCATTTACCGCCTCCGTCGCCCTTTAACGGTTTTCCATCACCAACGCATCTGCAGCGTCTTCAACGCCTCTCCACGACCCTTTAATGCAGCTCCATCGGCATTTAGCATATTTTATTCATCCTCTAACACCTCCCCATCGCCATTTGACGTCTCTCCGTCGCCATTTAACGCTTCACCTCGCCTATGAATGCTTACGCATCACCTTTCAGCGCCCCCCCTCCCCTCGCCCATTAACATACTTGAATTGTTATTTAACGCTTCCTTGTTGTCCTCTAACGCTGTTCAACAGCCCTTTAATGCCTCCCCCCCAACTTTTAACGCATCCTCTCGCACTTTGACGCCCTTTCTCCGCCCCTTAACGCCTACTTGCTGCCCTTTAGCATATGTTCATTGCCCTTCAACACCTCCTCATTGCCCTTTAACGCCTCACCATCCCCTTTGTCCTCTAACGCTGTTGCATTGCTCCATCAAACAATGCCTCCCAGCCAACTTTTAATGCATACAGTTACACTTTAACGTCTCTTCTTCGCCCTTTAACGCCAGCTTGTTGCCCTTCAGCATATCCTCATTGCCCTTCAATACCTCCTCATTGCCCTTTAACACCTCACCATTAACGTTTAACCCCTTTTAATCCCCCTTTAGGCCCCTGCTGGTCGCCTTTTAGCGTCTTGTCGCTGCCCTTTAACGCCTCTCTATCGTCCGTTAATGCCTCTCTGTTGCTTTTTAATGCCTCACCATTGATCTGAACGAGTTTCTGTCACCTGACCATTTCATTCACAGCATGTTTAATCAATGACCTTGAAGGTGGCCTTGAATAACCACAATTATATTATGAATAGCTTTTTCTCTCAAAATCCCTTGAAATTGACCTTTCGACCTTGACGATGACTTTGAATAATCAAAATAATTTTAGAAATGGATTGCGCAGTCAAAATTACGTGAAAATGAGGTATTGCACTTTTTCCCGGCTTTATTTATTGAAAAATCTTGTTTGACCTTGAAATTGATCTTTGACCTTGTTTCTATAAAAATGTCCGAATTTTTCAAGCTAGCACTCATTGGATATGAATTCAGCAAAAAAAATCTATAAAAAACATTAACAAAACATTGTATAAGTAACAAGATGAGGTTGGCACGGACCAAAGCAATCATATTTTAAAATGAATGATTTGTTCAAAATTATCAAAAATGGCAAAATATGTCCAGATTGGTGGCCATCTTGGTTTTGATATTCTGATTCTTTGCAACCGCAAGTCAAGTGACTAACATGGCTTTTTGACACCCCTAGACATACTAGTATGTGAAAAAAAGGTAGCAGGTATAAAGAGGGGGGGGTGAGGAGGCGGGGGTTCTGACAGCCCTTGGACTATATTAGTATCTGATACCTCTATGTTTCTCATTCTGTTGATATATTAGTGGCAGGATATTATCAAAAGCTCAGGTACCGATAAGCAAGAAATATATTATGATGAAATGCGTTTAAAAGAACAGTATTTACAGTAGAGTGGGCGGGGGCCCTAGGGTAGTGGTTAGCACCGCTGCCTTTCACGCCAGAGTCCGGGGTTCGGTTCCCGGTCTCGGCGGTTTGAAAGAAACAAAAATGTTTCTTCCCCATCCACGTGTGAAAGTTAGTATTGTGGGGAGCCTCCGTGACCGAGAGGTAGCGTGCTCGGCCTCAGACCGCCAGGGCTCGAATTTCGCATCCTGTGTCTGGAGGACAATGTCATCTCAATCATCTCACCACCCTCAGGAGGTTCTCCTGGCCCAGTTTAGCCTATATGTGCACAAAGGTGGCCTAAAGCCCGATTCATTTCATTTCATTTCATTTACAGTAGACTACAGCAGAAATGAAATATTCTGTCTGTCCACAGCTTTGATAATGTATCGCATTGTTAAATAATGCCTTTCCATCTAGATCGATTAAGTCATTTTATTTATTATTAACACATGGGAAAGTTACATATATTGGAACAGTATATGCTAATATCATTTATTTTTATTAAACTTAGCGAATTGATCATGCAGCTCTAATTAGTATGTTTCATGATCATTCTATTGGATGTCAGATTGAACGTATGGGCTGGACCTGTGATGTTTTATGCTAATGGTTTGCATACACTATGTATAAATAAAGTGCTCTATAATCTTTATTAAGCACAAAAATCACGTTTTAGGAGCTGCTAACTATTGGTAATGATTGCCACTCATATTCTAGCTTGCATGTTAGAAATTGATGTTACCAATGTGAGGACCTTTAACACTCAACCAATGATATTTATTTTGGCATGGTTATTCAAACAAAAGTATATATAAATGGGTTTTTCAAATGAAGCAGAAAGAGCTAACTAAGACATTTGTGACAATTCTATGTTTTATTTGTGCTACTCTACATATTAAAACAGTCTAAATTAGATGTTCTTGTTTTAAACATGTTCAAACTTAGTTTTCTTTATATGACATATTTCTATTTCTTTCCAATTGTTAGTAACAGTTGTGTAAATAGGGCGTTTCTGTGTTAAGCGTCACAGGTTTCGTCACATTATATGTACACAAATGTTCATATATGTAACATTAAGAGTACCAGTTCAAATTTATAACCATTTTCAATAATAATTGGACACACTGAAAATATTTTTCACATGATAGCTTTTTACATATGGGACAGTATACAATTGATTATATTCTGTATAATGTTAAAGCAGTTCCTTGGGATGACATCAATTTTCGTTTTTTTTTTGTAATGAAGTAGTGTATCCCCCAGATCATGATATAATTTTTTTCAGAGTTTTTAGATTTAAAAAAATATTTTTATCAACATTTTTATGAATCCGCTTAAAACCCAAACAAACTTATTGCATACCTAAACACTTGCTTAAGGACGGTTAAATATTCCTACAGCATTGAGCCACATGTTCATGCGATGGGCAGAGAATCAGTGTTGCAGGTGTATCCCCTCATGTCCTGACTATAAAACACCAATTAGCGGCGATTGCTTTGATCTCGCCGTCCAAGACGTGGAAATATGTGGTGTAAGGTGCTGTATATTGCTGACTTATTTTTTTTACATGACAATATACGACCTGGAAATATAACTATTTCACTCTTTTTCGGTGCTTTATAATTTTTTTTTACTTTTTTGTATTTTTAGATAAGATCAGTAGGCTAAATAGCTTCATATAAATTAAATTTTTAAAATTTTCAAAATTGAAAATGTCTCATCCTAAGGAGCAGCTTTAAAATAGGCATAGTTATATATGAACATTTTTACTATGTAGAATATGGAATGTTTAAAACATGCCATTGATCTGGGTGCCAGCATATTTGAGCACAATAGCTACGCCATATGCACCAATCGTATATATATATGGTCCCGGTGTCAGCCCAAATCTACTGATCACGCGAAATCTAATGATCTTCCGGTCTCGGAGCAGATCTCGCGGGATTTCGTCAGAGGTTATAAAAACTGTGTCACATATTGAATGCATAAGCTTTAAATAATATTCATTTAATGAATGGAGACAGCCAGCTAATTATACTGTCGCCACTGGCCTCTGTATGTACAGTTTTATTCATGTATATTTTACACACATATACTTGTACTTATAGAAAGCTTAATAAATAAATATACATGTATTTTGGTGAAATTAAATGAACGCTGACCAGCGCTATACATAGTTAGCTGACTGGCGAAATTTGATGACCAATGACCAGCACTATGCATATAGTTAGCTGACTGGCAAAATTAGATAACCACTGATCAGCGCTGTACATATGGTTGGTTGACTGGCGAAATTAGATGACCGCTGGCCAGCGCTATGCATATAGTTAGCTGACTGGCGAAATTAGATGACCACTGACCAGTGCTATGCATATAGTTACCTGGCTGTCGAAATAAGATGACCACTGGCCAGCGCTAAGCACAGCTAGCTGACTGGAAAAATAAGATGACCACTGACCAGCGCTATGCATATAGTTACCTGGCTGGCGAAATTAGATGTCCACTGACCAGCGTCATGAATATGGTTAGCTGACTGGTGAAATTAGATGACCATGTATTTTGGTGAAATTAGATAAACGCTGACCAGCGCTATACATAGTTAGCTGACTGGCGAAATTTGATGACCAATGACCAGCACTATGCATATAGTTATTAGCTGACTGGCAGAATTAGATGACCACTGATCAGCGCTGTACATATGGTTGGTTGACTGGCGAAATTAGATGACCACTGGCCAGCGCTATGCATATAGTTAGCTGACTGGCGAAATTAGATGACCACTGACCAGCGCTATGCATATAGTTACCTGTCTGGAGAAATTAGATGACCACTGGCCAGCGTTAAGCAAAGCTAGCTGACTGGCAAAATTAGATGACCACTGACCAGCGCTATGCATATAGTTACCTGGCTGGCGAAATTAGATGTCCACTGACCAGCGTCATGGATATGGTTAGCTGACTGGCGAAATTAAATGACCACTGGCCAGCGCCATGCATATGGTTAGCTGACTGGCGAAATTAGATGACCACTGGCCAGCGCTATACATATCTAACTGACTGGCAAAATTAGATGATCACTGACCAGCACCATGCATATAGTAAGCTGACTGCCGAAATTAGATGAACACTGCCCAGTGCTATACATAGCTACCTGATTGGCAAAAATTGACGAATTAGAAAATATTGTTGTGTGCTGTTCTTTGGAATTAGCCTATGTTGCAATGCATACAATTCCCGTAGTTCTATTGATTATATAAATATACATTTAATCTTAAGCAATAATAATATGAGTAACATATTACAATCATGATGCAAGATGTACAACTTGGGATTCAAAGGGTTATTACATATATTATTGAACCTCGTATTTAAATAAAAATGTATTCTCGTTTCACATAACATCTTCTTGAAGGATAAATAGTGTTTAATTTTTTGTATCGACTAGTCATATACTACGGTGTCCAAAGACCCAAATTCTACATTTCCATACAAATAATAATAAACAGCCTCCAGACTAATTACACTCTACGACTGGCCATATTTGGGTACCCCATTACAGAGCTACTATGGCACAGATCATAACTCCTGATATATCTACTTCATCGCGCTAATACCACGACTCCGAAGATTTATTTTAGTTATATTGTGAACAGTATTACAGGAGATATTTACACTTAAAAACAGTGATATCCGTGGATAAAACCAGTCAGCATCCACGGATGTTGAACATCCACGGATGAATGAGGACTTCCTATCCACGGATAAAATATCATCCACGGATGAGTGAGGTCATCAAATCCACGGATTGGGATTAATCCACGGATGAATACGCACTCTCCATCCACGGATGAACTTTCATCCACGGAAGAATACGCACTACCCATCCACGGATGAATACGCAGTACCCATCCACGGATGAACTTTCATCCACGGATGAATACGCACTACCCATCCACGGATGAACTTTCATCCACGGATGAATATTCAAGCTTCATCCACGGATGAACTTTCGTGGTCAGTCGAATACAAAAATGTTAGCATAATCTACGAAATCGAATTTATAGCATAAATAGCCTGTAATCGCTCATAGAAACGAACATAGTAACATAGGTTATTATCTCACAAAGAATATAATATTGATGTGCTTTACAATTTGTTAATGTAAGATCAACGACATTAATCACAAAGAAATAATAGACATAAATCATACAAAATGTTTGAATAATCTTTCATGGTTTGAACATATTTTTATTTTCCAATTGAAATAATACAAAAAAATCGCTTTGTATGATATATAAAAAACATAGTGGCGCTTCCGGGGTTGTGATAGGAACACTGTCTGGTATGTAAAACTCTTCCGAGAAATTGAGAGGGGTATATTTATTTTCGTTTGGCAACACTTGAAAACAGGAACTTTAAGTCTTGGTATAATTATTTTAATGGAAGTAGAACAAACATTCTCACACTCAAGCTGTGATTGGCCTACTGGAGACCAAGTGCGGATAATCACACACTCGCACTTTTGGCTTACGCAACATCACATGCTAAGATCTTTGTGGCTCAAGAAAGTTGTTTATTATAAATTCGTGGGAGAAAATGCATAAAGGTCACTCGGATCGTAAAGGGGTTGAGATTATGACACTGGTTAGCCGGCGCCCTTCGGGCTTGGGCTGGTGGACTAAACCAGTGCCATAATCTCCACACTGGCACTCACTCAGAGCAGAGCTCATAGTGCAGTGCTTAGCACTATACTGTCTGACGCGCTAGAGTTCGGGGTTCGTTCCCCGGTCTTGACGGTTTTACAGAAAACAAAATGTTTTTTCCCCGTCCACTCCTAAAACTCAATATTATGAAGAGCCTCCGTGACCGAGAGGTAGCGTCCTCGGCCCCAGACCGCCAGGGTCATAACCCTGTGTCTGGAGACAAGGAGCATCTGATTCATCTCACCATCCTCGTCAAGTTTAGCCTGTATGTGCATCAAAATGGCCTAAGGCCCTAACCATTTCATTTCTCTCGGGACATTTAGCCATATACACTCCCAAGTTGTTGTGTTGTATTTTCCAATGGGCGTAGTAATCATATACAAAGCCCAGTAGCCTACGTTTTGGCAATCAACATGCAGGCTCCACGTCCATCCTAGATATAAAACGTCGAGTATATCCGCGAATGTAACCTTGGACATTATTTAGGTATCCATTGATTTTTACAGGTATCCGTGGATGTCAGCCAGGTATCCGTGGATGTTATCTGGCTATCCGTGGAATTCTACTGGTATCCGTGGTTTTTCACAGATAACCGTGAATGTTATCTTGGTATCCGTGGATGTTAGCCAGATATAGTTGGAGTTTGAATAGGTAACTGATGTCTACCAGATATCCTTGGATATCATACAGGTATCCATGGATTTTTAAAGGTGTCCATGGATGATTAACAGATATTCGTGGCTACCTAGATATAACATGTCGAGTATATCCGTGAATGTTAGCCAGGTAGCCTTGGACATTATTTAGGTATCCATTGATTTTTACAGGTATCCGTGGATATCAGCCAGGTATCCGTGGATGTTATCTAGCTATCCGTGGAATTCTACAGGTATCCGTGGATTTTCACAGATATCCAGGGATGTTATCTCTGTATCCGTGGATGTTAGGGTTAGGGTTACATTATTTATCTGTGGATGTTAGCCAATTATCCTTGGAGTTTGGATAGGTAACCGTGGATGTCCGCCAGGTAACCATGGATATTATACAGGTATCCATGGATTTTTACAGGTATCCGTGGATGATTAGCAGATATTCGTGGCTACCATGGTTATGTTATTACAGGTATCTATGGATACTTGGCATATATCTTTGTATAGAGCTATTATGATATTCTAACAACGCTTAAAGGACGAAATTTGAATACATCAACTAGAGGATGTTTAAAACTTTCCTGCAGCTTGGAAAATACTTATTAAGGCTATCGTATCAACAGCGCACTGTGATGAGATTTCGTTGTAGAAACGTTGTCGTACTGACGTCCCCCGTAATTTACGAGTATGTGCACTATGTGATGAATTGGGTGATAAATTGGGTGATGAATTGTTATTGTCGCAATCCTGTATATATTTGTACAAATAGAAGGAGGGTCTCTACAGTTTCAATGCCGCGATTTTCTTGAAGAAATGTTATTGATGAAACTGTAATGCGGGGTTTCTAATGTTGGAAATATGTCTTCATGTCTACATGGTACCTTTATAGCGCGACATCGCCCATTCGAAATCATGCAGTAAGCGCAAATACGATATTACTATTAATGCTTTGGTTGTAAAGTTACTCACAAAAACAATGCACTGAATACTGTATTACAATTAAGCATTTAAAAATGTGTGTGTATATAAATTATAGCCTATGTGTGTAAAACAAATTGTTAGCGGAAAGTCCTAATTCGACAGAGGTTGCGTACATATATGTCTAGAAACAAGATCTACGCACTTGGGAAATATGTTGGTGTTTTGGTGATAATAATACTGAGGACACTGTCTAATATGACTTTCATATTTCCGACTGATTTAGTTGTGTTGTCCTAGTCGAACAGAAAGATACGAACAAATAACACACATGTGTACTTTTGCTTTTTTTGGTCCAATCACTAAGAGTTCAGTTTTAACAGGACTGAGTTTTAATTTAGATTATATGTCATTTTAGAAAAAACGATCAGATGCAGACAAAGATATTGGGTATCAATATAGAGATGATGGTGAGCCTTATGATGACATAGTCTATGATTATGAGGAGTAGTATAAAGGGTGAGCAGTATTGGTCCGTATGCCATGTTAATATATTATATTATAGATATATTATGTAGACATTATTATAGATCACTAGAAATCTATGATAATATAATTATGCCTTTCTGCAATACACTATATAGGGCCTAATAGCCAAAATTCGGGCCCGCCACGCTGTGTTGTAAGCTAGCCTATAGATTAGTAGTATTAGTAATATACTTGAACTCTGTTAAATAAGCTGGCATATCTTCTTGCTATTAGGTCACCTAGTAAACCATCTCACGCTCTGTCCTCAAGGAGGTGGCGGCCTATAATAGTCTGGAACAGTGGAATCAGAGCATGTGGACTGTGGCTAATGTTTCAATAGTGATAATCACACGTGGCTTCACGATACTATTCATCTTCTCACGTTAACTTCAATCTGTCACGAGCCATCTTCGTCGCAAGCGGAAGGTCCACATTTTGGTCATCCCTTATCGCAGACTTTTGACAAACTTTGGTTCAACGTTTGAAGACTATGACACAATAATTATCTGGAGCGCATGCTTTTCGTCGATTTCTCCGTCAATAATCAACCGACTGTCATAACGAATTATAAAAGCTAGACTATTGGACATGTAACGTTAGTAAATTGAAAATATGACGACCCTCTATAAACCAATTACACTAATTCTGGAATTTTATACAAGACGTTTGTGGCCGCATTAGCATTGCGACTAGTTTGAAAAATTGCTAAACCATCTAACGGCATATAACAGGCCTATATGAAACTAAAATTGATCTGCTCATTATTATAGATTCATAACATCGTGTAAACTGTTAAGCTCGAAACTTGCCTCTGTGTTTGTCTCTATATATAGGCCTATAGGGGCCTAAACTGTTTATTTATAACGATTTGCAGATAGTTTGTTCTACTTTAGTAGTGGCGGATCCAGAGGGGGAGCCGCCGGCGCCCCCTCACCTCCCACTCCGCTCGCCCAGGGTCCCACAATTAAAAAAGAAAAAATACCATAATTGGTCCGAAATATAGGCCTAGCCTATGCTCCAGAATGCACCATTTAAAAGTTTTCCGAGGAGCATTCCCCGGACACCTCTAGAGCATATAGACGCTATAAAGAGCAGTGGCTGCGCCAGCAGTGGGGTATAGGTCTGTACATTCTAGAAAAAATCGTGATTTAATTAAAATGTCTTATCTTGGATCAGGGCCATAGGCCTCTAGCCTGCAGGGGTGGCAGTACACTGCCACCATTAGACAGAACATTGAGAATGAGTGTAGGGTGGCAGAGGGTCAGCTGCCCCCTCTGGGATTTTCAAAATTTATGAAAGCTTTATTTTTGTATTATTTTCGCCTGGACTACTATTATTACCAATCTCAACCGATACTCCCCACCCCTCCCCCATGTATTCTGCCCCAGGCTACAGCCCTGCTGATATTTCCTATGACACCGAATGCAAGAACCTTCTCTCAGGATGCGCAAATCTATTTTCCTCTCTTTATAAGCAAAATGATTCGATGGAGGGCATATATAGCTACTTTACAAAAGTAATAAATATCAAGCTACTGATTTAGGCAGTATAATAGGATTTAGGCTTCACCTGCAATCACACCAATATTAAATTTATGCAACATGAATACATTTGTTTCGCGAATTTGTTAGATGTGGCTCCTGTGATATTACTCCAAAATAACAGCATAATGTTTTAAGCATTATTTGTTCAAAACAGCATCAACAACACGGTGAAATAGAATGATTCACACACAAAATCATCAAACAATCCTTTTGTAAAGTCTGTCAGCTAGAAAAAGAAACATTTGTTTTCATGTTGCACAAAAAAATGTATTTTTTTTATTGACAAACATGTATCATGGGAGGATCCAAATGGGGGGGGGGGGGTAATCCCCACTCCCCTCTCGGAAAACAATTACTATTTCATTTAAGGGTTTCCTTATATGGGCTGGTGAGATACTGAGGGACAAACAGTTCCCAATATGCCCTTAGATTGCAGGAAAAAGCCTTTGAAAATCAAAAATATTTCCGTTGGCGCCACCCATTACAGTGAAATATTCCTTTATCAAGTTTTAACCCCCTCCCCGTCAATGAAAAGCTGAATCCGCCCCTGTGTATTCCTCAGTCACAGGCATAAACATAGGCCTACACATAAATTCAAAATGACACATGATCATAACAGCTTTAAGGGGTAGCCCAATTAATTTAGCATTGGGGGAGGGGGATGAAAAACTTACAAAAATTGTGCTTTAAAAGGCAGGACATTCGAAATATATAATTTAAAATAAAATCGGTGAGGCATAATTCCCTCGCATCACCTTACTGGCATGACTGGCGGCTGTCGAGATTGGAAAAAAGGTCCAACTTTTGACCTAAAACGACCCCCCACACAAAAATCCTGGCTACGGTCCTGACGAGTGCCGGAGTTGAGCGAGCTAATTCACCGCTGAGATATATCAAAAATGTCTACCGAAGTAGGCCTATGGGCTATGGGGGGGGGGGGTAGATTATGCTACAGTCACACTGTACGGTGGCCTTTTGGCGACATCAGTAGCCCCTAATTACTGTTTTTAATTAAAAAAATAATTAATTCAGCGATCAGGCATTTCATGACGTTATAATTCAGAGGTGAAAAGGTTATAGACTCACTGCACTGCTTCTCATATTCGTGCGACATAAAGTTGGATTATGCTGTGATTATCAATAGTTTCACTCTACAACAGTCACAATGCGTGGCATGCCGCAGTCACTGTATATTTTAGCCCTGAATCAAGTTCGAGCTATGTAGCTCGGGCGTAATGGACTTGATTCAGGGTCTCTGCTGTATATACAGTGGCGTATCCAGAATGTGCAAAAGGAGGGGGCGTAAGCCACATTTTGACTGACAAAAGGGGTGTTAGCTTCACTTTATTCCAAAAAATGCATGAAAATGCAATATTTCCACCAATGAGGGGGGGGGGGGCGGGTACGCCCTATGCTGGATCCGCCACTGGTATACTATGTATACATGTAGAGTGAAGGATCTCCCAGACATCGCGCGGGAATCCATGGTAATTCCAATGACGTCACTGCCACACCCTTGCTGTGAATACATATTATGGGAATCCCCAGCATGTGTGTGACCTGGATACTGCCATGTCACAAGGGGAAATTTTGTTGATAACTGATTAGCGATTTTCTTCTTCGACGATGTCCGTTTCCCACATGATCCTTATCATTCATGTATACATATTTCGCTAATTAATTTGAAATTTGATTAACAAATTAATGACCAAAATTGCATAGCTTTTCGCTACGCGATGCTGAACAAAATATCCCCTGAATAGTGTTGTATGTGGAAAATATGTAGGCCTATGTTGAAATAACCAAGGCATGATAAATATACCCATAAATTTGATATCTATATAATAATTAATATTGTATCGTTTACAACAGTCATAATCTTTTAATGTCTTCGTTGATTAAAGATGTGGATGATGTGAATATTTTTTTTAGGACAGTTTGCTACACCATAACACTATTTAGAATACGTGATATAAAGCACTAAACGTAACGTTGGTTGAAGTAATGCTGCCACCCTAACTTGAAAGAAAAAATCTACACACACATTCTGTCCGGTTTTACACATTACTTTAACCACATAACCATTGAAAAATTACAATATTCACTGTAATATTGAAAATTGTTATGTTTGTATGAATAACTAAATGGCCTGCTGCACATTTATTTGGAGGGTATGACTAAATTAAAGGCTATTGCTGGGTATTATCAGCTGATTTTAACAGATTTTTCATGATTTTAGCGTTATTATTATTATTATTATTATTAATATTATTATTATTATTATTATTATTATTATTATTATTATTATTATTATTATTATTATTATTATTATTATTATTATTATTATTATTATTATTATTATTATTATTATTATTATTATTATTATTATTATTATTTTTATTATTATTATTATTATTATCAATATCATTATCATTATTATTATTATTATTATTATTATCATTATTATTATTATTATTATTATTATTATTATTATTATTATTATTATTATTATTATTATTATTATTATTATTATTATTATTATTATTATTATTATTATTATTATTATTATTATTATTATTATTATTATTATTATTATTATCATTATCATTATCATTATTATTATTATCATTATTATTATTATTATTATTATTATTATTATTATTATCATTATCATTATCATTATCATTATCATTATCATTATTATTATTATTATTATTATTATTATTATTATTATTATTATTATTATTATTATTATTATTATTATTATTATTATTATTATTATTATTATTATTATTATTATTATTATTATTATTATTATTATTATTATTATTATTATTATTATTATTATTATTATTATTATTATTATTATTATTATTATTATTATTATTATTATTATTATTATTATTATTATTATTATTATTATTATTATTATTATTATTATTATTATTATTATTATTATTATTATTATTATTATTATTATTATTATTATTATTATTAATATCGGTTTATTTTAACCTTTCAGTTATGTCAGCCATGATAGTTTTTTTGTTTAAATATCGTCCTATATATGGTTTATTCAACCCAATTTCGCAAATTTTACTGCCTAAAACGCACCCTGTTTTCATAATCATGCATTACAAATCAGGTCACAGGCTGTCGCTTTGCTGGTTAGATGTTTGAACCATCAATATATATATAGATTTCTCCTAGAAATGTTATTTACTATTGTAAAATTGTTACATTAATATGCGTTAGGTACATACTGGGCTATTTTTCAGCTGAAATTAAAGTTTATTTATAATTTTCAAATCCTAAATTGAGCTTTATTTCCGTATCGAGATGATGGTGAACCTTGTGATTGGATAGTATCCGACTATAAGGAGTAGTATAAGGGGTGAGCAGTATTGGTCCGTATGCCATGTTGATATATTATATTATTTAGGTGCAATTAAGATTTCACGATGTGGCAGTGAAAGGGTCATATGATAGTTTCAACAACTTTTGTCTGAATAAACTCCTGTATATACCCTAACTATATGATAACAATCATTACATCTTCCTTATCGAACACACTTTTACGTTATCATCAAACTAAATAATATTATTACAAATAAATCTGATATTTTCCGGAAAACTGTGCAGCTCTAACATGGCTGCTTTTATAACAACTGAATATTCACAAGTCAGTAAACTAAATTTAATCAATGCGTTTTTACACAGGGTGTTGTGTTGTCCAATGGGTTGAGTAATTATGTACAAAGCCCAGAACTTCTTGGCAATCAACATGCAGTTTTCACGTCCATCCTTGATATTATATGAGTATAAATTATCTGTAAATGTTAGCCAGGTGACGTTGGATGTTATTAAGCTATCTATTTATTTTTCCAGCTATCCGTGGATGTCAGCCAGGATGTTATCTAGCTATCCGTGGGTTTCTACAGGTATCCGTGGATTTTCACAGATATCCGTGAATGTTATCTCGGTATCCGTGAATGTTAAGGTTAGGGTTAGATTATTTAGCATAATATTATATACTGGTGTACCACATAAATTGGCTCATAGGCCAGATAGTACCGATCTATACTGGTGTACTACATAAATTGGCTCATAGGCCAGATAGTACCGATCTATACTGGTGTACTACATACATTGGCTCATAGACCAGATAGTACCGATCTTTAAAAAAGGACATAGGCCCACTAATGACCCCGCTAATTACACCAATTACGTACATAGGTATCTGTATCGAGATGATGGTGAGCCTTGTGATTGGATAGTATCTGACTATGAGAAGTAGTATAAAGGGTGAGCAATATTGGTCTGTATGCCATGTTGATATATTATATTATTTAAGTGCGATTAGGATTGCCAGACAACATTATGTGGCAGTTAAAGGTTAAGAAGCTAGTTTCAAGAACCACTTTTGTCAGAATATATGCCCTAGATATACGATAACAATTATTAAATCTTCCTTATTGAACACACTTTTACGTTATCAACAAACTACATAATAATTAGAAATAAATGTTAAATTTTCTGGAAAACTGTACAGCTTTTACATGGCCGCTTTTAAGCAACTTAATATTCACAAGTCAATAAACTCCTTAGTCAATGCGCTTTTACCCAGAGTAAGTCAATGCGTTTTTACCCAGAGTGTTGTGTTGTATTTCCCAAAGTGCGTAGTAATCATGTACACAGCCCAGTACTTTTTGGCAATCAACATGCAGTTTCCACGTCCATCCTAGATAATATAGCTCTCCATCCGTGGATGTCAGCCAGGCATCCGTGGATGTTATCTAGCTATCCGTGGGTTTCTACAGGTATCCGTGGATTTTTACAGATATCCGTGAATGTTATTTCGGTATCCGTGGATGTTAGGGTTAGGGTTAGATTATTTGACATCATCTTGGATACTGCTGTACTACGAGAAACTTGGCTCATAGGCCAGATAGTACCGATCTTTAAAAAAAGGACATACTAATGATTCTGCTAATTACAGAGATACTTACATAGGTATCCGTATCGAGAAGATGGTGAACCTTGTGATTGGATTGTATCCGACTATGAGGAGTAGTATAAAGGGTGAGCATTAATGGTCCATAGACCATAGGCCATGTTGATATATTATATTATTTAGGTGCAATTGAGATTTATAGATGTGGCAGTGAAAGGGTTATAAGCTAGTTTCAAGAACCACTTTTTTCTGCATAAACTCCTGTATATGTTCAACTATATGATAACAATTATTAAATCTTCCTTATTGAACACACTTTAAAGTTATCACCAAACTAAATGATAACTAGAAATAAATCGGATATTTTCCGGAAAACTGTACAGGTTTTACATGACCGCTTTTAGAGCAGCTTAATATATTCACAAGGCAGTAAAGTCTTTAGTCAATGCGTTTTTACCCAGGGTGTTGTGTTGTGCGTAGTAATCATGTACAAAGCTCAGTACATTTTGGCAATCAACATACAGTTTCCACGCTCATCCTAGATATTATACGAGTAGGCTATATATGTTAGTCAGGTGACCTTGGATGTCATTTAGCTATCCATTGATTTTTACAGTTATCCGTGGATGGCAGCCAGGCATCCGTTAGCGTTCAATAAAATCTGCAATAATTAACCCTTGTTCTGATAGCAAGTTTAACTCATGTACAATACCAGGGATTCTAGCTTCAAATAAATGGAAAATACTAATTAACTTTTCATGAGTACAGGAGTTAATCAAAAAGTCGTTATCATAATTTATTAATTATGTAATAATTAACCCTTGTCCTACTAGACCCATTTTGTGATGGAGGACTTCAAATTTGGTTGTTTTAACAAAAGTTTACAATTAGTATAATGTCACTAATAACTTTAGTGTTTTGTGATCTTTTGAAACACACACAATCTTCACCTATCCGTAGATGTCAGCCAGGCATCCATGGATGTTATCTAGCTATCCGTGGATTGTTTATAGGTATCCGTGGATTTTTACAGATATCCGTGGTTATGGTAAAAAGCAGATTTACAGTTGTGAGAAAAAATGCCTGAGTCGAATGCCACACCCAGATTTCGCATACATGCAATGTTTGCAATTTTTTGGCTAAGAAGTTCAACCAGGTATTTATTAGCAACTGTTTTACGATGGTGTATATTTCCAATAACCATGAATTTCGTGTTATCAGGATTCAATTTGAGCATGTTTTGATTCATCCACACCTAGATTACTAATTACTAAAAGAACATTTTTAAAGAACAATACGCGACTGAGTAAAAATTCTGCCATGAAAGATGTATGGATGTGTGTGTCATCCGCAAACAATTGCGACGTAGACAGCTCGCCATCGATTTTCAAAAGCTGAGAACAATCCGTTAAATAGTATCAAACACACTGTAGCACCACACCATCTATGTTAAACCACTCAGCAATAATAGTTTTAAAAAAAGTTTGAAATAATAATTTAAACTGAACCCTTCTAACATATAAAGCATTGTCTACTAGAAAACCCATATACTCTTAGTGAGTTATTGCATTTCAAAGATAAATAGATAGATGTTTTATTGACAATAATTCAAGTCATTGCTGACTTATTTGTCATAGCAAAATATATATATATATATGTACAATATGTACAGCAGAGTTGGAATGGTTAGTTCTGTGAATCACATATATCGGCATGATACATATAGTCCCAGAGCTAGGGGGGTTTTATTTGTGTTGAAAGGTCCATACGATCCAAGAGTTCCACCTATAGTGAACTTTTCTCAGTAAGCCGAATCTGCGCGTCTTACAAAATTCATCCTGTCCAAAAGTACCGTAAACACCCTTTAAACACTAGTACCGTCAAAATGGCAAACTGCAATTTGAAATATTGCGTATGAAGTGATTGTTTGCTAAAAATGTGGTAATTTTCTTTTAAATAATTTTCAAATTATTTATTATCACTCACATATGACACAGGCTTTCACATGAATGTAAAATATTTTGTATCTGATCAATGATAAATGCACAATATAGCTTTAAGTTGATATTTTAACACGTAATTTTTCCCATTTTTCATACTTTTTCAGTAACTAGACAAAATACTTTTCTCTCAGCCGATTTTTGTACAGTACAAATGTTTAGTTTTGATTCAAACATGTTCTAGAACTATTGTTGACTTAAAATTAACCCATTTGGAATAAAAATAATGAGTTATGTGAACATATCACATGCTTTTTTGGCAGGACGTGAAATGTGCGCGATTTTCTTTGGGCTCAGGAAAATTTCATGTATCTCACAGTTTTGCCCAATGAGTAGTCAAATGTTGAGCTATATCAATATATTTGATATCAATAGAAAGCTACTGGCACAGGCCACGGATGTAAAATATGTTGTGTCTAATCTTAGACAAATGCACAAGAGAGCTTGAAGTTGGTACTTTAACACTTAATTTTATCTATTTTTCATTCTTTTTCAGTACATAGTCAAAATACTTTTCTCTCAACTGATTTTTGTGTATAAAAAATATTAAGTTTTGATTCAAACATGTTCTAGAATTATTGTTGACTTAAAATAAACCTATTTGGAATAAAAAATAATGAGCTGTTTAAACATATTACACAATTTTTGGGTTGGATGTATAATTTGGCACTTTTCTTCCAGCCCGGAGAAATTGACAGTGTTTCACATTTTTGCCCAATGAATACCGGGTATCCAAAATTAAAAAAATTGTACAAACATCTTTGATATCAGTTAAAAGTAACTATCAAGGGCCTTAATACATAATATTTTATTTCTGTTAAATACGAAATGTACAACAATTAAGCACTAACTTTGTATTTTATCCCTCCATTTGAACAAATTCCAACGTTTTCTTAGTCAATAGCAGCAAGATTTCTCACTCATGGTAACTTTATATGGTATAAATGTTTGTTATTACTTTTACATTCTCTGGAGCCATTTTTTAAAAGTTATCTTGACGACTGAAAAAGTAATCACAGCTATTTTTAAAGTCATCTCAGCCACTACAAAAGGTATCTTAGTCACTGAAGAAGTGATCATTGCAACTTTAAACGTTATCCCAGCCACTATAAAAGTGATCTTGGCCACTGAAGAAGTGATCACAGCGACTTTACAATTTATCTCAGTCTCCACAAAAGTGATCTTGGCCACTGAATAAGTGATTACAGCAGCTTTAAACGTTATCTCCGACACTACAAAAGTGATCTTGACCACTGAAGAAGTGATTACAACCAGTTTAAAAGTTACCTCTACCACTACAAAAGCTATCTTGGCCACTGAAGAAGTGAATACAGCGACTTTAAAAGTTATTTCAGCCACCACAAAAGCGATATTGGCCACTGATGAAGTGAGCACATCAACTTAAAAAGTTATCTCGCCAATGCAAAAGTTATCTTGGCAAGTGAAGAAGTGATCACAGCCACTTTAGAAGTTATCTCAGCCACTACAAAGGTGATCTTTTTCCACAAACAAACTGGTGTCAGCCAGTTTAAAGGTTATCTAAGCCACTACAAAGTGATCTGGGCCACTGATGAAGTGATCACAGCAACTTAAAAAGTTATCTCGCCAATGCAAAAGGTATCTTGGCGAGTAAAGAAGTGATCACAGCCACGTTATAAGTTATCTCAGCCACTGCAAAGGTGATCTTATTCCACAAACAAACTGGTGTCAGCCAGTTTAAAGGTTATATAAGCCACTACAAAGTGATCTGGGCCACTGAAGAAGTGATCACAGCAATTTAAAAAGTTATCTCAGCCACTGCAAAGGTGATCTTGGCCACAAACAAACTGGTGTCAGCCAGTTTAAAGGTTATCTAAGCCACTACAAAATGATCTGGGTCACTGAAGAAGTGGGTACAATAACTTTGAAAGTTATCTCTGCCACTATAAAAATGATCTTGGCCACTGATGAAGTGATCACAGCAGCTTTTTAAAATATCTAAACGACTACAAAAGTGATCTTGGCCACTGAAGAAGTGGTTACACTAACTTTGAAATTTATCTCTGCCACTATAAAAATGATCGTGGCCACTGACAAAGTGCTCATAAAGATTTTAAAAGTGATCTCAGCCACTACAAAAGTGATCCTGGCCACCGAAGAAGTGATCTCAATCACATTCAAAGTTATCTCAGCCACTATTGGCCACAAATAATCTTATGTCAGTTCCTAAAAAAGTGATCTAGGTCACTACAAAAGTGATCTTGACCACTTTGAAAGTTATCTCTGCCACTATAAAAATGATCTTGGCCACTGACGAAGTGTTCATAACGACTTTAAAAGTGATCACAGCCACTACAATAGTGATCTTGGCCACTGAAGATTTGATTACAACCGGTTTAAAAGCTCCTCAACCACTAAAAAAGCTACCTTGGCCACTGAAGAAGCGAATACAGCGACATTAAAAGTTATGTCACCCACCACAAAAGCGATATTGGTCACTGATGAAGTGATCACAGCAACTTAAAAAGTTATCTCGCCAATGCAAAAGTTAGCTTGGCGAGTGAAGAAGTGATCACAGCCACTTTAAAAGTTATCTCAGCCACTGCAAAAGTGATCTTGGCCAACAAACTGGTGTCAGCTAGTTTAAAGGTTATCTAAGCCACTACAAAATGATCTGGGTCACTGAAGAAGTGGTTACAATGACTTTGAAAGTTATCTCTGCCACTATAAAAAATGATTTGGGCCACTGAAGAAGTGATCACAGCCACTTTTTAAAATATATAAACGACTACAAAAGTGATCTTGGCCACTGAAGAAGTGGTTACACTAACTTTAAAAATTACCTCTGCCACTATAAAAATAATTTTGGCCACTGACGAAGTGCTCATAAAGACTTTAAAAGTGATCTCAGCCACTACAAAAGTGATCTTGGCCACTGAAGAAGACTTAGTGATCTCAGTCCCATTGAAAGTTATCTCAGCCACTACAAAAGTGATATTGGCCACTAATAATCTTATGTCAGTTCCTAAAAAAGTGATCTAGATCACTACAAAAGTGATCTTGACCACTTTGAAAGTTATCTCTGCCACTATAAAAATGATCTTGGCCACTGACGAAGTGCTCATAACGACTTTAAAAGTGATCTCAGCCACTACAATAGTGATCTTGGCCACTGAAGATGTGATCTCAGTCACTGTAAAGGTTATCTCAGCCACTACAAAAGTGATCTTGACCACTAACAATCTTATGTCAGCCCGTAAAAGTGATCTTGGCCACAAAAAACTGATCTTGTCTACTGAAGAAGCGATCAGATTCACTTTAAAAGTTATCTCAGCCACTACAAAAGTGATCTTGGCCACTGAAGAAGTAATCATAACCACTTTAAAAGTTATCTCAGCCACTACAAAAGTGATCTTGTCTACTGAAGAAGTCATCACAGCCACTTTAAAGGTTATCTAAGCCATTGCAAAGGTGATCTTTGTCTGCGATCACTTCTTCAGTGGCCAAGATCACTGTTGTAGTGGTTGAGATCACTTTTAAAGTTGCTGTGGTCAAGATCATTTTCATAGTGGCAGACATAACTTTCAAAGTTATTGTAACCAATTCTTCAGAGGTCAAGATCACTTTTGTAGTCGTTTAGATATTTTTAAAAGTGGCTGAGACCACTTCTTCAGTGGCCCAGATCACTTTGTAGTGGCTTAGATAACCTTTAAATTGGCTGACACCAGTTTTTTTGTGGCCAAGATCACCTTTGCAATGACTGAGATAACCTTTAAAGTGTCTGTGATTCAGTAGCCAAGATCCCGGTATTCATTGGGCAAAAATGTGAAACACTGTCAATTTCCCCGGGCCGGAAGAGAAGTGCCAAATTTTACATCCAACCCAAAAATTGTGTAATATGTTCAAATATCTCATTATTTTTTATTCCAAATGGGTTTATTTTAAGTCAAAAATAAATCTAGAACATGTATGAATCAAAACTAAATATTTTTTATACACTAAAATCAGTTAAGAGAAAAGTATTTTGACTATGTACTGAAAAAAAATGAAAAATAGATAAAATTAAGTGTTAAAGTACCAACTTCAAGCTCTCTTGTGCATTTGTCAAAGAATAGACACAACATATTTTACATCCGTGGCCTGTGCCAGTAGCTTTCTATTGATATCAAATATATTGATATAGCTCAGATTTGACTACTCATTGGGCAAAAATGTGAGATACATACAATTTTCCTGAGTCCAAAGAAAAGTGCGCAAATTTTACGTCTAACCAAAAAAAGCATGTAATATGTTCACATAACTCATTATTTTTATTCCAAATGGGTTAATTTTAAGTCAACAATAGTTTTAGAACATGTTTGAATCAAAACTAAACATTTATACTGTACAAAAATCGGCTGAGAGAAAATTATTTTGTCTATATACTGAAAAAGTATGAAAAATGGCTAAAATTACGTGTTAAAATACCAACTTAAATCTATATTGTGCATTTGTCATTGATCAGACACAAAATATTTTACATCCATGTGAAAGCCTGTGTCATATGTGAGTGATAATAAATAATTTAAAAAATATTTAAAAGAAAATCACCACATTTTTATCAAACAATCACTTCATACCCAATATTTCAAATTGCGGTTTGCGATTTTGACGGTACTAGTGTTTAAAGGGTTTTTACGGTACTTTTGGACAGGATGATTTTTGTAAGACGCGCAGATTCGGATTCCTGAGAAAATTTCACTATGGATGGAACTCTTGGATCGTATGGACCTTTCAACACAAATAAAACCCCCCTAGCTCTGGGACTAGTACACTTACATTCCGGCTTGCCATTTACACAATTAAACAGACTTAGGGTATTTAAAATACTCATCATAACTATTTAAAATAACGTCAAACACAATACATAATTATCATGGTATATGTACATGGGACATATATGTTTCCCGCACCAAAACCAGAGATAAAATAGCTACTATAACTTATTCTAAATGGCAGCAAAAAAGACACTCTGGAAAGCGTAGAAACTTAAGAATTATATACAAGTTTACATTTTGTCTAGTGAGCGTTAAAACACAGTATTAGTAGTTATATGATCTTTAACATGCTACATACTTTATACTTCGTCATTTGAGCGCTTCTCGGTCACACCATAGACATTTCCACATATCATTAAATATCAACACCGGGAGTGAAAAGTGTAAACATCGCCAGCAAACAATTAGCTATTGCTGTATCCAGCACCACGGTGAAAAAATAGGGCTATTCATCTTCGGAGGTAGCTGCACCTCGTTTATGGAACAATTTACCTATTCACATACTAGAAGCCAAGTCAATTAGCATATTTTGGAAATATTTAAAAACACACCTGTTCACATCACCACCTTAATCTGATCATCCACAGATTGTCACACGACACACTCGTTTACCAGGTACGGGTTCAGCCGTTTATAAAAGGCCGCCCATTTAAAACAACCGTGCGTTTCTAAGCACTCGCAGCGCACTTCCGCCGAGTGTTTATAAACAGCCGGGCATTTATAAACGGTCGGCCTTGTTCACTTGTATACTGCCGTGCAAAGCCAAAAGGCAGTATCTTCTTAAAATTACGAATTATAGTGCATAACTTCATATATAAACTTGCAATATCAAGAAGCAGTTTAGTTAACTATATAATTATCTAAACAAAATTATCTACGTTTTTGTAAGGTAAATTTCCGCATAACTCACCCAGGATATGAGATGAATGACAGAGCTCCTGGACTGTATCTCTGTTTTGTGCAATAAATTGTGTGTACAAAAAAGATGACACATAGAAAATGCAGTATGCATACAATTCGACCTTCACTATATCGACCACCTATTTTTACCAATTAAACATTGTATTTCACAGATTCTGCTTCTAAAGTTCATTACTAGGTAGTTATGTGTTGTGTCAATTTATACAATATTCCTAATCAGGTATGATTAAGAGAAAATACATGCTATTATGGAATAAAATGTACAGTTAACCAGTGATTTTGGCCGACCGTTTATAAACGCCCCGGTGTTTATAAACAGTCGCTGGAAGTGCGCTTTAAGTGCTTATAATAAATGCACGGTTGTTTTCAAATGGGCGGCCATTTATAAACGGATGGACCCGGACCTGTTTACCGACAATGTATTTGAAAATTGAATGCCGACTTCAGTATGCAGCGCCATTGGGTTTCATTCTTGTTGAGAGATACTGCCGCTATAAAACTCATCATATCATATCACATCATAGTCAGATACTGTTCAATCACACTGTACACCATCATCTTGACACGCATCTTCGTCTGCCTCAGATGCCCAACAATCTCTAGATAAACTAAAACCTTGTAGAACCAACGTTTTGACTTAGATAATAGGATCTAAATTAAAACTCAGCCCTGTTAAAACTGAATACTTCCTCATTGAATCAAAAAAGCAACGGAACAAAATTATGTCATATTTATGTGAACATCTTGCTGCTCGGCCAGCATACCAAAATTAAATCAGTCATAAAGCTAAAAATCGCAATAGACAGTGACCTCTATTTTCGTCAACATATCTCCCATCAAGTGTGTATAAATAAGTCTTGCTTTCACCACGTACGCAGCCTTTGTCAAATTAAGAATAATCTCTCATTCGCCAAAACAATAGCAGGCTAGTTTATTGTAGTTTCTTATTCTCTGGTATTTTATTTTATGCACAGTCACTTATATGGCATTGATATCCAAAGAACCTGCTCACCTCTACAATTACTATTAGCTGTAACACCAAGCCATGCCTGTTCAACTAATTATAACCAACTGTTTTAAGCGCCTCAAAGTTAACTTTGGACGCAAGGCCTTTTTAATGGATGTGCCCTCCTTGTGAATCTCTCTTCTGGCTTCCATATGAGAACTAATAAAATTACGACATTACATGTATTTTGTCAACTTTTAAAACATACACACCGTTTTGGTCAAGTCTTCTTCTCACAGATAACGGAAAACGGAAAACAGCTATGGAAATTATTTTAATTGATTGATTGATTGACTGATTTATTGATATTCAACAGGAAGACAGTTTTTTGTTTAGGTTGCATAGAAATTTGGAGGAAGAGTGAATAGTTCATTTGACCTTGAAGAATTCGAACACAAATCGGCTGAAAGTTGTTTAAACGAGAAATTGTTTAAACTAATCTATGGCTGTTAAAAGTTTGCGCTTCGAAAATTTGTAATTCTTTATCGATGTCTTACCATATATATTGTGCAATAAAGATATATTACGTAACGTCAGGCTATTACAGAATGTGTAATATTGGCCATCTACATGCATATTACATGGATGCTGTTATAATAGCTCTATACAAAGATATCTGCGAGAAACATCCATAGATAACTGTAATAATATAGCCATGGTAGCCACGAATATCTGCCAATCATCCACAGATACCTGTAAAAATCCATGGATACCTGTATAATATCCATGGATACCTGGCAGACATCCAAGATTACTTATCAAAACTCCAAGGATAATTGGCTAATATCCACATATAAATAATGTAACCCTAACCCTAACATCCATGGATACAGAGATAACATCCACGGATATCTGTGAAAATCCACGGATACCTGTAGAATTCCACGGATAGCTAGATAACATCCACGGATACCTGGCTGACATCCACGGATATCTGTAAAAATCAATGGATACCTAAATAATGTCCAAGGCTACCTCGCTAACATTCACGGATATACTCGACATGTTATATCTCGGTAGCCACGAATATCTGCTAATCATCCACGGATACCTGTACAAATCCATGGATACCTGTATAATAGCAATGGATACCTGAAATACATCCACGATCACCTATCCGAAGTCCAGGGATATCTGGCTAACATCAACGGATAACGAGATAACATCCACGGATATCTGTGAAAATCCACGGATACCTGTAGAAACCCACGGATGGCTAGATAACATCCACGGATACCTGGCTGACATCCACGGATACCTGTAAAAATCAATGGATACCTAAATAATGTCCAAGGTTACCTCGCTAACATTCACAGATATACTCGACGTTTTATATCTAGGATGGACGTGGAGCCTGCATGTTGATTGCCAAAAAGTAGGCTACTGGGCTTTGTACATGATTAATACGCACATTAGAAAATACAATACAACACCCTGCTTCTAGGAGTGTATATGGCTAAAGGTCCCGAGAGAAATGAAATGGTTAGGACCTTAGGCCACTTTTATGCACATACAGGCTAAACTGGACCAGGATGGTGAGATGAATCAGATGCCCCTTGTCTCCAGACACAGGACTCGGACCGGTTTTAGGAGCCGATGGGGTTTTCTGTAAAACCGTCGAGACCGGGGAACGAAGCCCGAAATCTAGCGTGTCAGACAGTAGTGCTAACCACTGCGCTATGAGCCCTGCTTTGTGTGAATGCCAGTGTGGAGATTATGACAGTGGTTTAGTTCACCAACACAAGCCCGAAGGGTGCCGGCTAACCAGTGCCATAATCTCAACCCCTTTATGATCCGAGTGACCTTTATGCATTTTCTCTCACGAATTTATAATAAACAACTTTCTTGAGCCACAAAGATCTAATGTGGCGGTCACACTATCACGTAAAGGCATCCCGTAAGGGCCACGTAAGGTCATTTTTGCGATACGTGGCTATCCCGTGGCGTGTACGGCATCTACGTGGCGCTTACTGCACCTACGTGGCTCTTATGGTGTCTACGTGGCGATTACGGCAAGGTAGAGTATAAATTTCAAAATGTTCAAAATTTTACCACGTAAAATCAGCACGTGGCACTTACGTGGTGCATACGTGGCTGTACGAGGCAGTACGTGGCGATACGTGGCGGTACGTGGCGGTACGTGGCGGTACGAGGCTATACGTGGTACTACGTGGCGATTACAGGGATTGCATAAATACACGTGTCGGATCCCTGACAGTCATTAATCCTGACAGCAGCATCTTCAGCAACAGCAATTAACATTAATCATGATAAGGGGTGGAAATAGAGGTAGGAGGGTCCGAGGCAGGAAAGTTGCCCCACCTGCAGTAACTGTTGCCACTGAGCGGAGTGTCCCCCCAGAGGAGAGTGCTACCACCACCGCCGGCACCGGGCAGAATGTCACCCTACCTCCACCCCCACCCCAGCAAACCCGGGCACGTACCCCCACGCCACCTGAGTCGCTCGAGAGGAACCCAGCAAAGAAGGCAAGGCAGGGAGATGGGTCCAGTGACAGCGAAGGTGACTATAGCAGTGACCAGCCAGAGCCTGCAGATGCAGAGGAAAGCACAGACATGGAGAGGGATAGTTTACAACATACAATCTGCAGTCTCTGTTTTCTTGGCACTCTCATTGTGGTCATTGCTTTCCTGAAAATGAAGATGCTTTTGAGCTGGCAGCTCCTTTTATAGGATTTTGATGATTTTGCTTGACACTTATACGTGTCTCTCACGGGACAAGTGGCTCTAACGTGGGAGTGCGTGGCTTATACATGGTAAGTGGCCTTTACATAGCAAGTACGTGACGATTGCGTGGAGTTACGTGGCATTACGCTGCTCTTACGTGAAAATTACGTGGCTGTGCGTGGCGCACACGGCCAATTTTTGGGTGGTTTTACGTGGCAAGTACGTGAATATTGCGTGGCTCTACGACAGCTACGTGGCTCCTACGAGGCAGGATGTTTACGGGGCGTTTACGATCCCGTAAATTAAATTTAATTTAATTAACCATACGTGGCTCTTACGGGATACCTTTACGTGATATTGTGACCGCCGCATTAGAATGTGAAGTTGCGTAAGCCAAAAGTGCGAGTCTGGGATTATCCACACTTGGTCTCCAGTAGGCTAATCACAGCTTGAGTGTGAGAATGCTTGTTCCACATCCATCAAAATAATTATACCAAGACTTAAAGTTCCTGTTTTCAAGTGTTGCCAAACGAAATTAAATATACCCCTCTCAATTTCTCGGAAGAGTTTTACGTACCAGACAGTGCTCCTATCACAACCCCGCAAGCACCTCTATGTTTTTTATATATCATACAAAGAATTTTTTTTGTATTATTTCAATTGGAAAATAAAAATATGTTTAAACCATGATAGATTATGCAAACATTTTTTATGATTAATGTCGATTATTTTTTTGTGATTAGTGTCGTTGATCTTACATTAAGAAATTGTAAAGCACATCAATATTATATTCTTTGTGAGATAATAGCCTATGTTACTATGTTCGTTTTAGGAGCGATTACAGGCTATTTATGCTATAAATTCGAATTCGTAGATTATGCTGACATTTTTGTATTCGACTGAATATGAAAGCTCATCCGTGGATGGAACTTGAATATTCATCCGTGGATGAAAGTTCATCCGTGGATGGGTAGTGCATATTCATCCGTGGATGGAAGTTCATCCGTGGATAGAGGGTGCGTATTTATGGGGAGATGGAGAGCCCCTCGCGCCGAAGATACCTGTAAGTGACCGTTGGGGTCTCTAGTGTGGGGTCGCAATGGCGGACGAGGGAAACTGCCCAATCTTCACCATTTCAACACAAACTTTCTTCCCCCTCGAATCGACGGTTCCAAATAAATCATAAAACTCTTTCTCCACTTGTCATGTTTATTCGTTAGACATCTGGCAACAACAAAGCACAACCTCCGCGCACGGCTTGTCCTGTTTGATTCAGAGAGAGCGACCTACGGCACGTCCGTAGTCGCCGAGTGTAACGTCTGAAGTGCGGGAAAAGTACCAAGACCGCATGGGCTCCAACTGTGTGCGCCCGGCACCAAGGTATGGAAACGAGGGAGTCGTCCACAGCTTCTCGCATCCGGGAAGCCGGGGATAGCTGCCACATAAACTTAACGAAGTAAGGATCCTACATATTCATCCGTGGATTAATCCCAATCCGTGGATTGGATGACCTCATTCATCCGTGGATGATAATTCATCCGTGGATAGGAAGTCCTCATTCATCCTTAGATGTTCAACATCCGTGGATGCTGACTGGTTTTATCCACGGATAGATGACACAATCCGTGGATTGTGAGTTTTCCATCCACGGATAGCACTCTTTTTAAGCGTAAATATATCCTGTAATAATGTTCACAATATAACTAAAATAAATCTGTGGAGTCGTGGTATTAGCGCGATGAAGTAGATGTATCAAGAGTTATGATCTGTGCCATAGCAGCTCTGTAATGGGGTACCCAAATATGGCCAGTCTTAGAGTCTTTAATTAATCTGGAGGCTGTTGATAATAATCATGAATTTAAAACATTTTACATAATACATAGTATAGGCCTACTGTTTGAGCTATAAGCATAAGAGGAAACGTAAACTTGTATTTAAATATATTGTGTAGATTCATAATATCTTCATATCTCCACTATTAAATTCACCGCATGTCGCATATATAAATGACATGCGTGGTGGGCGACATGCAAATGGAACCCATTTGGTAGAACTTATTTGAACTGTTTTTACTATGTATTTTGTTGAGGACAGACATTAAGGATTAGATAATTGCAGATGTGAAATGCCATTGCAAAGGGTTTGTTTATTGCACTCAAGAGAAGGGTCGCTCCAGTTAATGGTGGATCAAAGAATGAGCATAATTACTACTAGCCGTAAATTAACTTCAAAACACATTGGTGACTTGCCCTTTAGTCAATCTCAGCAGGCATATAAAAAAACGATGACCCATCGGGAAGTAATCAAATAAAAATATCAATTATTGAAATGAATAGTATACGTTACACGCTTATTATCATGTCAAACTATATATCATACAGGGTATTATTTATCATATACAGTGATGTATACTGCAACATATCCTGCTTGAATTTCACGAGTGTCTTATTTTCAATTAGCGCTTCTATGCACGCACATAATATGAACAAAAAACATTGTTCGCAATCTATACAGATATAGTTCCATTTCTGATAGCAAGTGTATGTTAAATATATATTTCATTGACTTCCATTAATTACCATCGCAACCAATGCATGCTAACGTAAGAAAACATTGTTTGACAGCGTTAAAAGGACTGATGGAATTATATATTAATCCATGCACAAAGTTGTGATATTGCTTTCTAGATAATGAGCTATATATTATATATTTATCTCCAATCAGTTAGATTAGGCACTCTCTCAAGCTTAATTTGTTTACTTGTTAGCGACAGTGGCGGGCGGATAAAATCAAGGAATTAGCAAACACATAGACAGGTTTATACAAGAAATATAAAGGGGAGATTATCATTATGTAACAATGGTCGACCGTAGACAGTAATTAAACAACCCTATGGTTGCTACATCTCTTGTATGTTTATAATATTAACCTAGGGATGGGCTGCACTCATTCGTTAACATGAATGCAAATATATTTTAAAATTTCAGGAAATTCTGTTGTAACATTTTGTGAAAATAATTAATATGTCATTATAAACAAAAAACTGAAAAAACAAGTACTCAAACATGTTGGTGGTGAAAGGGTTAATTGCCCAATAGCCGTGTCGCTTTAGTGCATTCGATGTCACTGGGCCGTGTTACTAATTAGCAGGTGTGATAAGATACTAAGGTCACTCTTATTAACCCTTTCAGTGACAAGAGCTGGTATATATTCTCCATTATAGAAGCGTCAACGGGAATTAAATTTTGAATTGATAAACGGTTAAAAATAAGGGATTTAATTTGGGTGATAACAATTGTCTAGCATTTATATGCGGAAAGTTGAATTATAGTTTGATAATACGAAAGAATATTTCAACGCTCAATGTGCGTCTTTTACGTCTGGATAATGTGGATACAAACAAAAAATCTCTAGCATGTCGTATTCAGTGTTTAACTTACTATTAGAACAAAGAACGGTTGATCATTGAGCTATTAACCCTTGTGACCGTATATATACGTTTTCAAGCAAATAAATAAAATATCACTAAACTCAGGGTTTCCCCCAAAGCATCAAAGCATCATGGTACCATGATGCTTTAAACTTTTACCCTGATGCTTCAGTAATTCCCATGATGCTTTTCCAAATGCCATGATGCTTCAATAAAATCATTAAAAGCTCTCCCCAAACTGGACTTTTTACTTTAATATTTTACAATGTCATAAAAAATGATGTATCAGTGCAAATAATGGATACATATTAGCTCTATAAGTTACTACAAGGGGTATTATATACAGAAGTTTTCAAGGGGGCATGCCTCCTGACCCCAGTCTGAGAAAGCATCATGGTAACTGGCGGTTCGGGTTCAGCGCGGCGCGCATATATGCGCGCCGCGCTGAACCCGAGCCGCCAGTTACCATGATGCTTTCTCATTTTTCTGGGGGAAACCCTGAAACTGTGTAGCATATCTTGTGGTGGATGCTGAGTTAACTAAATAATTTAATTTGGGAAAGGTCTATTTTTCATAAATAATATAATTTTTTTCATTTATTTGAAGCTGGAAATTGCGCCAGTAATTCCAGCTTGAAACGAAAGAAAAATACTCATAAACAATTCAGCAGCATACTGGTTAACTTTCAAAAGCTAATCATGTTACTATCACAAACATATTTCTGAGCGCTGATCATCCACATGAAGATGAAAATTAAAAAAAGCATACCAGAATTTAATAAGTTGTTTTATTAGATTAATCAGTGAACAAAAATATACCAGATATAGTGTGACAAAAACAATACCATTGAATTCAGTTGATTTTGTTTCATTTATTTTGCTGTGCATATATTTATTACATATCGATAATTACGAAAATGTACTTGGTACTTGTTAATTGTATCCAAGTACATGTCAAATGTACTTGTACTATATGTACTATATTTGAAGAAAGCCTGTACTTGTACTTGATCATTTTCAGTGTACTTGTACGAAAGTCCCATACAGATGTACTTGCGCCCATTAACCCTGCTATACACCAAAATGGGATTATTTTCTCCCTGGATTTGGTACTGGAAACATACATCATGTATATTATCTTCTACACTTAAACTTTAATCATTTGAAATTATCCGTATGCAAAAAAACATCTGCGGTCATTCATACAGGTTGAGACACCTTACACTTCCTCCAATCACCCCTCCACGCGTAGTCATGGCTCCAACGCATGCCCAGCACACCCCCTGCCTGCCCCCACCCCGCCGCCATATTGGTGTCATTAGATTTAGCTGATCATTAAATTTGATACCTGTAGCAAGGCTTAATGCCACAGTTCTCATTTATCGCCTCAGGCAATTAGAAGGCGCAACAATCACATTCTGCTTGATGAACAAGACGTCATAACCCGTGCGCTGCTGTGGACAGAGGAGGGGAGGTGACGCTTTGGTAGATCGCCTGACTGTATCGCCAATCATGTTTTATAATTGTTTATTGTTTATTCAGCGGTAGGCAACATGCCTGTGCGCATACAATAATTTGTGCAAACAGTGCGCGAGTGTACAGCATTATGTTAAATATTGTCAATAACATATACATTCAATCCAATCCTGGAGCCCTGGCCATACAACCCCAACGCTTGGCCTCCACGGCAACAAAAAATGAAATGAATCGGGCTTTAGGCCACCTTTGTGCACATATAGGCTAAACTGGGCCAGGAGAACCTCCTGAGGATGGTGAGATGATTGAGATGACACTGTCCTCCAGACACAGGATTCGAAATTCGAGCCCTGGCGGTCTGAGGCCGAGCACGCTACCTCTCGGTCACGAAGGCTCCCCACAATACTAACTTTCACACGTGGATGGGGAAGAAACAATTTTTGTTTCTTTCAAACCGCCGAGACCGGGAACCGAACCCCGGACTCTGGCGTGAAAGGCAGCGGTGCTAACCACTACCCTAGGGCCCCCGCCCAACACGGCAACACGGCCAGAGATCAGCAGACCATATCGTGCCTGCCGGGGTAGCACTAGAACATTATCAACATAAACACAACACACTAGCCACAAGATGTAGCCTCAGCGAGCACGAGACACCGAGACAATGTTGAGTAGGTGGCGCTCCACAATAGTCCAAACCCAAAACTATATCAATGTCCCGCACTCTCTGAGCGTCGGTATAATGGCGGGACAGCGTCGAAGACTGTGGCTCACCGTTACACCTGTACACAAACATGTAACAGCAAAATCAGTTCTGCAGGGAGTCTGTCACAGCCAATAAGAACCGCAGAACCAATGCCGATGTAATGCTGGTCCACCGTCTGCCACGCTGGACCAACATCACCCAACACCGGCTCAACAGCTCGTGTCCGCCAAGTGTAATAGCGTTACATATACAAAGCTTTATATAAAAACACAGATAATTTTTTTATAGTTGTAACATTATCCGATCTCAGTAATTTGATAAATTCTATCATTGATGGTCTTTGTGTATAATATCTAGGAATATATTGTTTTCTTAGAGGTACTAAATTGTCAGCAACACATTCAAAAACTAAATGATATTCGTTGCCGAGGACGTTACAAGCTGTACATAATCTGTCTTGGTATGGTATTCTACGCCAACGCCCAGTGACAACCGGCAATTTATGATCTCTGCCAAAAAAACGCAATAAACTATATCTATATTTGGGAATATTGAGGTGTAATAAATAATCACTGTATTGGAAGCTAGTTTTAATAAAACTATACATTTTTGTATCAGTATTTGTAGCCATTTCACCAAACCACTGTTGAATAAATTGGTCACGTATTCTCTGCTTACAAAGTTTTAAGAATAATTGGATATTTCCAACTCCTTAGGCTAACCAGACATCAGCAAAACCAAGTTGACATATTAAATTTCTTACTAAATCAACCCAATTATCATTATAACCATTGGCCCCATTCTCAACATCCATATAAAAGTTATTATAAATTTTACAGACCAGTGGGTTCGGTTTAATTACCACAATTTTTAACCAGTACTTAATTATCCTATAATAGCGATCATGCATGCGTCTCGGGTTAGAACCCCGCTGATCCTCTGTCGGGTTTTCAGACAAATGACTCATCCCTTCTCAATGTGACTAGGCGATCACGTTAATAGCGGCGTCGTCGAGTTAAGGTTGAAAACAGTGTATCGACATTAATTTTGCGCAGGGCCACGCGCTGCGCGCTCCTTCACGCTGCTGTCAACGTATTACGTTTCATAAATGTTTTAACTCTTTCAGTGCGGCGATCAACTATTGACGTCAAAATCTAATGTCTATAGACGTCAGAATCTGACGTCTAAAGTCGATCCCCGCACTGAAAGAAGTAAAAAATGTATAATGGCCGTAGAGTCTACGGCGTAGACCCTTAACATAGGTATTCAAATGAAGCAGACAAAGGTTACTAAGACTCTAATGATGATTTCAAATTGGTTTATATAAACATATTTCAATTCATTAACCCTTTAGCCGCCAAATTATTTAATAAAAATTTTCACTCACTTGAAGTTGTGTCTCGCTGACGCGATCCATAACTTCAAGTGAGTGAAAATTATTCATCGAATCTCACTGGAAAAGACAAAATAGGTTTTGGAACATATACTGTAGCTCACTTAATCAAATAATTTACTTTTTAATCAAATAATTATATTTGGAGATGTATCTTTTCTGAAATAGAGAGATACTAGTTTTTGTCATTTGAGGCTGAACATTACTTTGGCAATCCCAGCTTTAAATGAAAGAAAATTACTGACCGATAACCTTGTTCTAAAAGGTCGAATGCAAAGGATTTGTATAAATTAAATATATGATTTTATAGATTAGGCCTATAAAGGTATATATCGGACCACCACTGTAAATTTACATTAAGAAATGCTATAATTTAGGGTAAAATGAGAGATTTTGCAGACTGTCGGTTGACATTATGAAGAGGTGGCATCGTCGCCTGTTTCCTTCAATGTATACGTCATGTCTGGGAAATTTACATTCAACCAGTGATATTGAGTTCGGCATGGTAATTCAAACCAGCTCGCTGTTGAAAGCAATTGAACAACGTGACCAATAATGATATGTTTATCATGTTTATGTCAGAAAAGCAAATGATAAGTGACGGCTAATTCATTATTTTACGCTGAGTATTAAGTTTCAGCAAAATTATTTGCATCTGACCTTTAATTCTTCAGTAGTCCCAGACAAGTATAAGGTGCACCATTACGTATATACTGTTAGATGAACAAGACGTCATTAATAAATTTCAATGTGCCTAGACATCCTGTTTCTGGGAAACCTACCCAGAAAACACAATACATCGACCAAATGCTGGTTTAATGTTGGTTCACCGTCTTCAACGCTGGCCCAGCATTAACCCAGCACTGTTATTCACACATTCTGTTTGTGAACTGCTGCAAAAGTTGTGTTAACCAAGCGTGGCGTAGAAATATATGGAAGATCGCCCTTGACAATCATCTGGGCCCGTATTCTCGTACAAGTTACGATATATCGTAGGCTTCGGATTGGTCGAGATGTTCATCTCGACCAGTCCGAAGCCTACGATTTATCGTAACTTGTACGAGAATACGGGCCCAGGGACCGTGTTCTTAAAATCTTAAAACTCATTACTCAACCTTCTAAATAACCGAATAAAACGAAAGAAATGCACTAATATGGGTGAGATAAAAACAATCTAAACATTATATTAACCCCCTTCAGCTATAGTTATCAACTGTGACTAATATTCATCTTAACTTAAATAGGGTTTTTAGCCAAAAGCACATTTATGCTAGCTGAACTGAACACGACTTATAAAAAAATACTTATTTTTGGCATCATTAAAGCACACCGACTCTATTACAAAACACCAATAAGACAACAACCAAGCACGGATAAGCCCGCAGCTCGCTTTTCATGAAAAAAACATAAGTGAAATAGCATTGAAAAGGTCATTTATTAATGACAATTGAGTTATATAATTTTCTGACATAATGTTGACACAAATGAAAAGTATGCGGTGTAGGAATATTGTTAAATATTTCATTTTGTAGGCAAAAACCTGTAACTGCCCAATTGAAAAATAAGAAGCTTAAAAGGCCTAAAAAGATCACAATTTCAATGGCATGATAAAAAGGATTATATGAACATTCAATATAGGGCGATTAGAAGGTTTGTAACAAAAACGCCATCAACATTTTTAGAATGATATAATTGGTATTGGCCGACCGTTTATATAATAGTATTCATTAGACATGATTGAGAAAGATTTACCTTTGCCATTGTGGCTTAGCAATGTTGAGATTATTTTATTCGAACGAAAAGATCGTAAATAATCGATTAGGTCGTTCTTATGGCATTACTAATGAATACAGCTAAATTTTGCTTATAAAAACTTTGTTTTTTTCTTCCAAATCTATGCTAATCTTTTTTAAGCATTCCACGGGAAATGAGCAACAAGAGATCCATAAAACGATCTACTGTGAATTATTGATTTTCTGGGTTTCGCCTATATGCGTCGATATATTAACTTTGTGAGTTTCGTGATTTCATTTTGATACAAAACGATAAATTTATTTTGAGCCAAGTTTAGTATTCTACCCATTACCAATGGCAGAGTGGCTAAGCCTGCCACATGGCGAGATAAGCCAGTTGTTATTTAAATAGAATACCAGACTTGGGCACGTCTTCGTTCTCCATTCGCGATGTATATATGCAAGCTTTCAACAAACGAACATTTTTTCTCCACTCGCTAGTTAAGAATGAATATAGTCTGGAGATTCCGTGACCGAGAGGTCTCATGCTTGGCCTCAGACCGCCAGGGTTTAAATTTACTCATTCATTCATTCATTCATTCATTCATTCATTCATTCATTCATTCATTCATTCATTCATTCATTCATTCATCAAATCATTCATTCATTCATTCATTCTAAAGCGGGAATTGCAACATCAACTTACCGCTTCTAGTGAACGAAGATATCAGTGTTAAACTCATGCTTGGAATGTGTAATTTGTCTACAGCAGATAAAGTGTTCCTTTTTTATTTATTGCTCTTTCTTGATATCCATCCAAACAGGATGTTAATGCTCTACTGGTTGCTGACGTAACATTATGAAGAGGCACCAATCTGACCCACCCAGCAAATATTGATCCAATATTGGCTCATAATGTTAGGCCAGCGTCGCATACGGTGGGCCAGCATTAAACCAGCATTAGTTCAATGTACCTTGTTTGCTGTGGAGGTGTAATGGACTGGTGATCTCTAATTATAGGATCTTCTAAAAAATTCATAATGTCTCAAATGAAATGAAATGAATGGGATTTTAGGCCACCTTTGTGCACATGTAGGATGAACTGGGCCAGGGTAACCTCCTGAGGATGGTGAGATGAATAAGATGACACTGCCCTCCAGACACATAATTCGAAATTCGAGTCCTGATGGTCTGGGGCCGAGCACGCTACCATTCGGTCACAGAGGCGTCCCACAATTTTGAATCTTTACGAGTGAGCAGAGAAAAATACATGTTGTTTCTATGAAACTCGAATGCCAGAGTGAGGTTCGAACACGCGAATTCGTAACGATATGCCCCTGATTCCCCCCCCTGTATCCTCAACTAAATAGTCCAGAAATCGTCCGAATTTTTTTAATTGACACTAAAAAGGTGGTGGTGGTGGTGCCTCTGTTTATGCCTCCTAGATAAGTGGATAACAAAACTTATTTTTTATGCCTAAATTAAAGGAACCATTGCGGAAGATTGACTAAATTCTCATGGAACCCCTCCTTTTTCCTAAGCTGCTCTGCTCAGCACCTACGTTCAACACTTCTGGGACGACCCCTCTGAACAATGACAGATACGACACGATAACCCAATGCGATAACCTTTAAGCCCCCGCGATGCATAAAAGCGTCATTTTACATCCCTGAGAACATACTTAATTATCCTACAACTAAGGGTTTTAGAACGAAAATTTCCACGAAACTGGTTGACCAATACGTGGTAATTTTCTTTATTTTTCAACCACTTCAAGTCATCTTCATCCACTACAAGTAGCAGTTCGCGGCTTGTATTGGATAAAGATGACTATGGTAAAATCAGGATTGAAATGGTTAATGCTGGCCACCGTCTACGACGCTGACCCAACATTAATACAACACTTACCTCAACATCTAGTGCTGCTGGTAATGGTCTGGTGATTGTTGATGTGGCACCATGGGCATGGCGGGGGGGATGAACGTTCCCAAAAACTGAATGTGGTTTAAATGTTGGGCCAGCACTGTGTACGGTTGGCCAGCATTAACCCAGCATTGGTTTGATTGCTCCATCTCAGAACAGTATTATTAGGGCCCGCTCAGGCTCACTCAACCATTCTCATCTTGGAGCGTAAAAGCACCACCAGCACGACAAACCTGGGAAACAGTCACAGAGAAGATATCTTAGAAGAACTGATTTCATCCAACACCAAGGTGCGTACGACGCTGAAATTATTAATATTTTACCTGAAAAACATCTGACATCTAAGTGGTAGTCGTAGTCGTTAAAAAATCAGCTTGATTCTAGACACAGAGGCATTCATCTTACATTGACATTTATAGAAAATCAGTTCCCATTTGAACTGATGAACGCAGCACACACCTGGCATGTAATGTTTCTACTCAGTCCACTTAAAATACACCTATGACGGCAGTCTATTGTTAAAGCTGTAGATTCGGATCTACGAATCTACTGTTATTTTAATACTGGCCGGATCGGGCACAATATACGGGTTTAACCATGAAACTGCACGATTGATGTTCTCTGGCTTATCATGCTAACAATCATATTGAGTTTTATATGTCAAATCTTGTAAAACATGTAGGCTACATATTCTGTGTATTTTAAGTCGAAGAAAGAACTCAATTAAGATAGATTCGTAGATCCGAATATACTCGGCGCTTCGCGCCTCGTACATTCGGATCTACGAATCTATCGAATTTCGTTCTTTCTCCTTGACGAAACGAGTCCATGGCGCCTGCTCAGTACGACCACTGTGTTTTCATAACGTTCTCTTTCATAGCCCTCCCCTCAAACATAAAAATATTTATAGCATTTATAGCATTTATAGCATTTATACAATGTAGCTGTTAGCCTAAGCTCATCCGCCGACCGTTATGCGCTCCCAAACTTGAATTTCTTCAAGTGGTCCAGAGTATATATCTTGATCTATATATGCTCACAACACGTCTACTACTCGCTCAAAAAGTTTGCTTGTTATGCTTGTCTTATTGATTTCATTGCTTTAAAATTATACCTCATTCAAACCAGCCTTTGTTCACGCTGGCGATCACACTGCTAACTGAAAAATAAGAACATTTGAGGCAAAATGCAGTAAAGAGTCTCAGCGACATGATGACACGCACAAAGCAAACGATTTGAAGCCGTATATATTTTTGATTGCATTTGCAAAACATTGTGATACCAAGACATTTTTTCTATCCTCGGTGTCAGTTTTAGGGCCCACACGGCCAGTGTTGGTCAGTTTATCTGTTCATCACCATGGCTGCAGACATGCATGTACAAAATGTCACACCATGCATGCAGACCTACGCTCATCTGACGACCACTGTGCTCTCCAGCTGCAGCTCCAAACAAGAGACACTGGCCCAACGTTGCTTTATTGTTGGCCCACCGTTTTCAACGCAGACCCGACATTGAGCCAACATTGGGTCAATATCTCGTACCTGTTGGTAGACAAAAATGTCATGTCAGTCCTAGCCCACCCGGCGAAGATAATGATTGAACAATAAGAATATGCCTAATTCAGAAAAAAAATCTTGACATGAGGTGCAGTGTATAAATAATATGAAAAGTGGGTATCCCCCACCCCCAAGATCTTTCTCAAAAATGTATTATTTTTGTTCAACGCACATGTGCGCATTTGCTGAACACATATATCCAATGGCAGGAAAATCAAAGGAGTGCCACGAGTTCTTTTCTTCTCAATTTAACAAAATGAGAGACTACCAGAGTTGTTTTTATACATATTGATCAGCAATTAATAAAATAAGAAAAAAACATTACATCTGTTTTCTGTTGTCAGCTGTATTTATCATGTTTATACTAGGACCTATTATTTCCTATGTTAAACCACCATAGCACAACTACAACGAGTTCAAACTGGCGGCTTCTACAATGAGGATTGTTGTGATACAATGACAGGCCATAGATCTAGAACAGAGATATGGAATATCTTTGTTTTCTACGGATTTGATCATGCTATAAAATTCATGGGCGGATTTTTTATTGTTTGTCTACGTTGAATGTTGAAAATATATTTCTACAATATCGTAAACCACCGTTTCCACTTAACCCTTTAATCGCCAAATTATTCAACTTGAATTTTCACCCACTTGAAGTTGTGTCTCGCTGACGCGATCCACAACTTCAAGTGTGTGAAAATTATTCAGATTTGACAAAATGGAGGTCAACTGATTTCAAATATCGCCGATTGATGTCACATTTTATCTTTAACATGTTTAAAACATGGTACTTAATGTGCCAATAAAAAATGAAAACACGAAAATATTCAGCACCGGCGGTAAAAGGGTTAATGATGAATAATAAAACAGTCGAGCCTCTCCATAACGAACACGCTTACGGTGAATTTCTTGGTATAATGGAAAGTATTTCTCTGGAACGGATCGTTCCCCATAGAATTACGTGTACATGTATTTGAATTTTGCTTATTACGAAGTCGTTTACTGCGAATTTCTTTTATTACGAACCACTTTTGGATCCCCAAAATCACATTTATCCTTTTATTACGAATTTTGAAAAATGCAACCTAAAAATAATTTAACTTATTGAATATCAACAATATCAACATCTTTTTTTTCACAAATATTTTTATTTACAAACCACATATCAAAACATTCATGCATGTATACAAATTGGCCGGGTCTATTTGCCCCGTCACGGGGCACACAAGGCAAGAAAAGTGCGTTGGATTACCCGTTACGTGGGAAATAACAGTTAAATCCTCTTTCATGTCCCGTGACGGGGCGTTGAACCGCTAATTTTGTGCATTCGATACACCGTGGCGGACGAAATAAAGGAAAATTACAGTTATACAGCCCGCAGTGGTGTATGCAAGATAATTAAAGTGTCCTTGGGCACCCTGTGAATGATGTAACGAGTTTTCTTATTGGTTGTCAAAAGAAGCATTACACTGGGTCCATTCGACTAGCACAATAAATATGTTCGCAATTCTAATTTAAAAAAACAACTACATCGATGAGTGGAGTATGTTCCATCTGGCACTCCGGGGCCAGGTGACGTTGGGAGCATTCATTGTAACAGTATTACCTAATCCATGACAGATGAAGTTTGCCCAGTGTGAAGCGAGCCCTTCATCCCTTCCAAGGATGAGGTTTAGCGACCGTGGAGTGGGCCCCTCATCCCTCCTGAGAGACGAGGTTTACCCAGTGTGCAACCAGCTCCTCATCCATCCCAAGGATGAGGTTTAGCCAGTGTGCAGTGGGCCCCTCATCCCTCCTAAGAGAGCACTGCCCTAAGAGATGAGGTGTACCAGAAGTGTGCAGTAGCCCCTCATCCCTGAATGAACCTGAAAGATGAAGTTTACCTAGTGTGCAACCAGCCCCTCATCCCTGAGAGATGAAGTTTACCAGTGTGCAACCAGCCCCTCATCCCTTCTGAGAGACGACGTTTACCCAGTGTGCAACCAGCTCCTCATCCTTCCTAAGGATGAGGTTTACCTACTGTGCAGTGGGCCCCTTCTGAGAGATTTAAGCCCCTCATCCGTGACTCTTCCTCAGAGATGAGGTGAACCAATAACCCAGTGTGCAGTGGGCCCCTCATCCCCAACTTTGCCTGAAAGATGAGGCTTACCCAGTGTGCAACCAGCCCTTCATCTATTCTGAGAGATGAGATTTACCTAGTGTGCAGTGAGCCCCTCGTCCCTCCTAAGAGATTAGGTTTACCTGGTGTGCAGTGGGCCCTTCATCCCTCCTGAGAGATGAGTTTTATCGATTGTGCAGTGAGCCCCTCATCCCTGACTCTGCCTGATAGATGAGGTTTACCTAGTGTCCAGTGGGCCCCTCATCCTTTCTGAGAGATGAGGTTTACCCAGTGTGCAGTGGGCCCCTCATCCCTAACTGGCCCTGTAAGATGAGGTTTACCCAGTGTGCAACCAGCCCCTCATCCATCCTAAGAATGATGTTTAGCCAGTCTGCAGTGGGCTCCTCATCCCTCCTAACAGATGATGTGTACCTAGTGTGCAGTGGGCCCCTCATCCCTTCTGAGAGATAAGGGTTTAGTCAGTGTGCAGCGAGCCCTCATCCCTCCTGAAGAAGAAGTTTAGCCGGAAGTTTGCAGTGGGCCCCTCATCCATAATTGGGCCTGAAAGATAAGGTTCACCCAGTCTGTAGCCAGCCTTTCACTCTCTCAGGGTGGAGTTTACACAGTGTGCAGTGAGCCCCTCATCACCAAGAGATGAGATTATCACATTTTTCCTATATTAACATTCTGATGCCTATAATATCACATATCTTATGTATTAGCACTCTAAATTCCAGAGTATCACATGAGATACTTATCTTATTTTAACCTACTCATGCCTTGAGCTTTATAGATGTTATTTATCAACCCTCTACCGTTTGATGTGTATTAACCCCCTGAGGTCCAGAGGGTCGATAGCATCACGTGTGTCTCGTGTATTACCGCTGTGTGGACTAGATTACCATATTTCTTCCACATTAACCTTCTCATACCTAGAGTATCATATGTTTTATTTATTAATCCTTTCCGGACTACAGTAACACATGTATTAATCCTCTGGGGTCTCTGATATCACGTGTCTCAAATAATAATCTTCTGCGACTAGACTATTATATTTATCTAATGGTAACCTTCTGTTTCCTAGAGTATTACATGTCTTCCGTATTAAAGCCGACACAATCAGGCTAAAATCATCAAAAAATCAATAATTTTATTTTGGCTTTTTAATATAGGCCTACTTCCTTAATATGTGAACATGTCCATAGACTAAAATTGCGGAAGTCTTTTAAATTTTGGGTTGCTGTGGCAACGTAGCAAGGGTGCGGAAAGCTCCGCTTATCAGTTATTCCTGTATTTCTTAATTTAGACATGCATGTCTGAAATTAAATTGTTTATTTATTTCTCGCTTAACTGATAAATGCGCAAAACAAAATTTAAAAAACATACGCAATACTAGTCTATGGACATGCTCACATATTATGGCCATACTGCCAGAGTTCGGGGTTCGGTTCCCGGTCTCGGCGGTTTGAAAAAAACAAAAAATGTTTCTTCCCCATCCACGTGTGAAAGTCAGCATTGCGGGGAGCCTCCGTGACCGAGAGGTAGCGTGCTCGGCATCAGACCGCCAGGGCTCGAATTTCGAATCCTGTGTCTGGAGGACAGTGTCATCTCAATCATCTCACCATCCTCAGGAGGTTCTCCTGGCGCAGTTTAGCCTATATGTGCACAAAGGTGGCCTAAAGCCCGATTCATTTCATTCATTTCATTTATGCCATACTAAGAAGCCACAATAAAATTAAGGATTTTTTATGATTTTAGCCTGATTGTGTGGCTTTGACTGTCTGGAAGCTGGAGTATCAAGTGTTTTAACCATCTGGTGTCTATAGTATCACGTGTTTCAAATCTCTGAGAACTAGAGTATCATATTTCTCTTATATTAACTTTCTGATGCCTAGAATCATATGTCTCATATAATAATCTTCTGGTGGCTAGAGTATGAAATTGCTCCCATATTAACCATGTTAACCATCTGGTGCCACACATGTGTATGATATATTTTCTTCTGTAGCTAGACCCAGCAAATGCTACAAATTGAAATATATTTTAGACAGATGAATTTTCAAAGCAGATATTTACGAAACTTAGGCCTAACGTTATCTAGGTTAGAAAAGTAAGGTGGATAAATGGGAGTTTTAAAGATCATTGTTTTATTACGGTGTTAATATTGCACACTGAAAAAACCTTATCTCTCAGGAGGGATGAGAGACTGGTTACACACTGGTAAGCTTCATCTCAGGGAGAATTAGGGGCTGTAGGTGGGGCTGGTCGCAGATTGGGTGAGCTTCATCTATCAGGCAGAGTCAGGGATGAGGGGCCAACTGTACACTAGGTAAACCTCAACGCTCTACGCTAGGAATGGTAAGCCTTATATCTCGGAAGGGATGAGGGGCCCACTGCACAGAAGGTAAATCTCATCTCCAAGGGGGGGGGGGGGAACTCATTGTACACTGGCTAAACCTAATCCATAAAAGGGGCTGGTTGCACACTCGTAAACTTCATCTCTCAGGGATGAGGGGCCCACTGGACACTTTGTAAACCTCATATATTAGGAGGGGATAGGGGCCAATTTCACACTGGCTAAATCTCATCATTATCCATCGTAATTAGGATGGATGAGGAGCTGGTTGCACACTGGGTAAACCTCATATGTTAGGCTTAGTTTGGGACGAGGGACCCACTGCACACTGGGTAAACCTCATCTCTCAGGGATGAAAAGACGGGTCTTGTTACACACTGAATATGTTTATGTCGAATTCAATACTTCTACACTAAGGGTCGTATGCCCGAAGCTAGTTTAGCTAACACGAAGTTTAGGCTTAACACAGTGTTAAGTAAAAAAGTGTTTTAAAAATGATTAGCCCGTATGTCAAAAGCAAGGCAGGCGCGGATCCAGAGGAGGGGGGGGGGGGCGCAGGGGAATTTTTTAAAAAGTCCCCTAAATTGGCCAAAAAAATCTTGGGAGCGAGACCCCGAGGCCACTCCGCCCCCTCCTTTTTCAAATCCTGGATCAGCCCCTGCAAGGTTAGCATCGTGTTAATAAACCAAAAGGTTAAATCCTATACCAGTGTTGTAACGCCGTGAAGCTAACAATTTGTGTACACTTGCAATGATTCCCCTCAGCGCCGACAATGGGCACGTCCAACAAACACGATACATTCCACCAATGTTGCTTTATTGTTCCTGCCAGCGTCGAAGACCACGGCACAACATTAATTCATCAACGGCGCAAAGTGTTGTGTTTCCCGGGAGCAATGCATGAGGATGGGCGTACAAGAGGACTGTTGCTTGGGGATTCCGGGTACCCATGCTTGCTGTACCTCATGCCAATCGCTAGGCCAACAACAGATAATGAACGACATTACAATCGTTCTCATATAACGACCCGAAATATTATAGAGAGATTGCTTGGCGTTTTAAAACAATTTTTAAGACGATTTGCATGTTTGCACTTTGGCCTCCGCACCAAATTATGCACCAGATTGATTATAATAATTGTGGCTTGCTGTGTTTTGCACAACATAGCAAGAAGACACAGGGAAATTCGTATTCGTTGTTAAGTTGGATGATAACCATTACATTGATGATGACATCATTAATCCTAATATGCTGTCATCCGTCAACCCACGAGGCAATTTTGTGAGGCCAACAGATTATTGGTCCAACAAATTATGTGAGTAGGCCCTACATAAGATACATTCATAATAATAATATTAAAATCAATACTGCGCAATAAAATTTGCGAGAATAAATAATGAATTAATACTTACTTTTGATGACGCACAGTAACATCTGAGATAATAAATGATGTATTAACCCTTTCAGCACGGGGACCGTCTGTAGACGTCTGAATCTAACCAGAAATGCATAATGCATTTCTGATCTAACGTTTATAAACGTCAGACGTCTAAGGGCGGTGCCTGCGCGGAAAGAATTAAAAATAAAGCAAATAAAGCAGAAAAAGCTAATTAAAATATTTATGCTTATTTCAAATTGAAAAAATGATTAATGTCTTGGTTACATCGTTCTGTTTCATTTGGGTAGGCTACCTATGTTATGGGTGTAGGGCAATTATAATTTGTTTAAGTTCTTTTAGCGCGTGAACCGTCTATAGACGTCTGAATTTCACGTCTACAGACGTTAGAATCAGGCGTCTTAACGTCAACAGACGGTCCCCGTGCTGAAAGGGTTAATATATTTTGTATTATCTCAGATGTTATTGTGCGTCATAAAAAGTATGTATGTACAATAAAATCTGAGATAAGAACATATTTAATTAATTGGTATATTAGTATTTAATTGCGATAGACATGCATAGATGTGTGTATAATTTTGTTTGGTACATCACTGATTTGAAAATAAAGAAGTTGATACCTGCAATGTCCTAAAAAGTATTTTGATTTGCATTTCCATCAAATATAGCAAAAATATGTTATAATGCTGATTTTTTTCTAATGACTCCACACAATTATGAGTGTCGTCTATTAGTATTTTATGGATAATTATGATAATTTAGCTATTTTCATGATTTGATTTCAAGTTGCTATTGCCATCAACTTCCTTAACCTAATGCTAAATGGTTAACTTCTGGCGACCGGTTTATCATCGTGTTAAAGCAGCTCCTTGGGATGACATCAATTTTCGTTTTTAGTTTTGTAATGAACTAATGTATCCCCCAGATCATGATTTTATTTTTTTCAGAGTTTTTAGATTTATCAACATTTCTATGAATCCGCTTAAAACCCAAACAAACTTTTTGTATACCTAAACACTTGCTAAAGGACGGTTAAATGTTCCTACAGCATTGGACCACATGGTGATGCTGTCGGCCCAGCGTTGGGCAGACAATCAGTGCTGCAGGTGTATCCCCCTATGTCCTGACTATAAGACACTAATTAGCGGCGATTGCTCTGATCTTACCGTCCAAGACGTGGGAATATGTGCTGTAAAGTGCGGTATATTGCTGACTTGATTTGTTTACATGGCAATATACGACCTGGAAATATAACTATTTCACTCTTTTACGGTGCTTTAAAATTGTTTTTTGACTTTTTTGTATTTTTAGTTAAGATCAGTAGGCTATATAGCTTCAAATAAATACAATTTTCAAAATTGACAACATTGCAAATGTCTCATCCCAAGGGGTCCCTTTAAGCCAAAACCAGCTTCTAGCATACCGGTTAGCGTTAAACTGAAGGTTACAACACTGTTATAGCTAAACTCAAACTAACTTAGCTTCGGGCATACGGCCCTAAGACGTGGGCCTGTGCATTGGCCCCGAGGGTCCGCATGACGAGTAGGCCTAACTGTGGATGATCTCTCGATCGATGTACATTCTTGTCCACTCTTCTGATAATAACCAGGAATATGATAATTAGGTGTTTTTTTTTATGTGGATATTACATGATAGTATCAAAACTAAGCAATACAAAGCGAGGTCAAGTATGTATGTAGGCCTATTAAATTATCTATCATATCCGATTATTATTTAGTTTATTCAGTCTACTCACATGTCAGTTATGATTTAAAGTTGGTGGGTCGTTATACTTCACTGAATCAAAATAATCACGTTGCAATAGACCCACTCCTGTCAGAGTTGCGCATGCCTGCCTTTGTATTGGGCCCCCTAAATGTTTACTCAGCGAATCACAACGACCCACCTACAACAATCCCTTATCCGTCTCTTTCCAGCGAACACGACCAGTAGGCCTTTCAACATCTGCAACGCAGACCACCCAATATTTACTGAACACATGTCGTAGGACCACCCCCATGCGCAGTATAGTTCTAAGGTTGGGGTCGTCAAAGTAAATATTATTGATGAGTGAGCGAAACTTCTCAGCTGGTTTAGTCTATAGGCCTACTAGCATTGACCTACTGTTTTCTAATTAGTTTGGACGTAACTCGTCCAAACTCTTGTTTTTCAAGTGGATACTTTCTTATTTTAATTATTATTATACTATTATTATTATTCTACTGATGTTTTTTGCGCATCTATTTCTCACTCAGTTTTGACGTAATCTTGAAATTTGAACACAGTTTTTTTGGGTAGTCAGGTAGGTATATCTTTTCTAAGCGATTCGACCAATAGCGTCTCTGTGCGGCGGGGTTAAGGGTCACAAAAAACCCACTGACAATACATTACAAAAACTTTAAACTGTCATATTTCGAAAACGGTGCGTTTGAGACGAAAAAAGAGGGACATTTCGGTCCTCTCCTTCTACCCGGAACCACGACGGGCCCTCTTCATGATGCCATAGTTTTTTCTTCAAATGGTTGTATCGCATAACCTGTGCATCTAAGGATACAGTCTTTCTATCCTCGAGACCACAGTTTTGAACCGATCGACTTCATATTTGAACACATTGATCGCTGGGCCATACTGGTCACGTAGGTACCATTTTTGTAACTCTAGCAATATTGGCAGAGTTATGTTTTTTTGAAGTTCCTGAAAGACGATTACGTAATAATTCAAAAATGAGAGAAATTCATTTATCGCTGGGTCCTGCTGGACCCGTAGGTATAACTGTTGTAGCTCTAGCTGGGATATTACCAGAGCTACATGTATGACCTTTTGAAGTTTTTAAAAAAGACGATTACGTAATAATATTTCGTACGTTCGAGATAGACAAATGGAAGTATGATTTTTAGAAAGCTCACGAAAAAGTAGCTTGGGAAAGTGTGCTCAGATTTCTCATACGTCCAATATTTTCCGAGATAATTAGTTTGGACGTAACTCGTCCAAACTCTTGTTTTTCAAGTGGATACTTTCTTATTTTTATTATTATGAGTTTGGGAGAAGCCGCCCAAACTATTGTTTTCCTGAAATACTTTCAACTGTATTTGTAGTTTTTTTAATCTTCTTACACTCGAAAATTGCTCATATATTTCTCCTAGAGTATTTGACGTATAGACTTCAAACTTGGCCACAATAATGGATAGCCATCAGAAAGATGTGTTATATCTTTTATAGCTGATCCGACCAACAGATTTGAGGAATCAGGGGTAAAAGGTCCAATTTTTCCCAGTCAAAATACATTATGCGTGAATATGTCCATCTTTCATAAATAATATTATTTTTCATGCAATTGAGGCTGGAAATTGCGTCAGCAATTACAGCTTCGAATGAATGAAAAATACTCACATTTACCGGAGGTGTGTCTCGGGCCAAGCAACAATCCATTACATTTTGGGGTTGATCCGGATTAGGCTTACTATGGATTCGGGGGGGGGGGGGTAGTTGGGGTGTAGGTGGACTTTTTTACGGTCAAAATAAAGTTCATGACCCTTTTTTGGCAAATGGCACATTTTCTCCAAAATCTTGGATCGCCTCTGACATGTTTATCATGAGCGACAAACTTACTATATTATGATGCCCTAAATATCGTAACGTATGTTGTTGTCTCTTTAAAGGGACTGCCCAGGCTAAAATCATAAAAAAATCGGTGATTTTATTTCGGGTTCTTAATATGACCATATGATGTAAACATGTACATAGACTAGAACTGCAAATTTTTATAATTTTTGTGCTGCGCACTTACCAGTTAGACTAGATATAGAGACGAAATTCCCGCATTTCTTATTTTTGACATGGTTGTCAATAATTACAAATCAGGAATTTTGTCTCTATATCTAGCCTAACTGGTGAATGCGCAGCACAAAAATTATAAAAATTTGCAGTTCTAGTCTATGTACATGCTTACATCATATGGTCATATTAAGAACTCGAAATAAAATCATCGATTTTTTTATGATTTTAGCCTGGGCTAGTCCCTTTAATACAGAAGCGAATTTCTTAACAGCTTCATGTCAGACGTTGGGCAAATTATCGGCATTTGATCTGCGGCGTTATCCTTGAATCTACCCAGCGTTGGTCCTGAATTCACATAGCGTTAGCCCTGAATTCACCCAGCGTTGGCCCTGAATCTAGCCAGCGTTGGCCCTGAATCCACCCACCATTGGACCTGAATCTACCCAACGTTGGCCCTGAATCTACCCAGCGTTGGCCCTGAATCTACCCAGCGTAATATCGAAGAACAGAATGACCTTATGTTACATTGATATTTATATTTGGGCTATGCCCAAATATATTGAGTTTTCAACGGAACTTTAAACTTATTATTCTTGGCACGTTTTTGTAAGACGCTATTTCTCCCTGAGTGTTAATCTAATCAACTTGAAATTTTGACATTGCCAGAGTAGTCAGGAGGGGTGCTATGACTTTTTTAAGTCATCCAACATGTTCTTCTGGATTTATCCATGATTTCATGGATCACTATAGGCTACTCTTAAATGGCAAAAGGCAGTTTCTGCTTACTTGTAAAGTGAGCAGATACTGCACTATGCCGCTCTTCAAATTCAAAAGGCAGTATCTGCTTACTTGTTTAGTGAGCAGATACTGCCTTTTGGCTTGCACGACAGTAGGCCTATAATAGGGTCCAATGTTGGTTCAATAGTGTACACGTCGGGTGATTCTCCATTCATTGCCAGGAGGGTGAACAGGGTGCCCCTATGTCCAGACTGACTCCACCCTTTAGTCTCTAGATTTGATAATAACAAATATTTATCCAATGTTTAAATTCCGGGCCAGCGTCGCAGACAGTGGCCCAGTATTAAACCAATATTGTGTATTAGGTGTGGACAGTTGAAACCTTAAAATAACAGTCGCAAATCTATTCAAACACAAAAAATTAAAGCAATGTTGTTTTAATTTTGGGCTAGCGCCTCGGATAGTGATACAACATTAATTCAACAAAGAGACAAGTCAATGTGTGTACTGGGTGCACTCTGAATGCGATTCCATTCGAGAAACAAATATATATCTATTTACAAGTGCAAAAGCTCAGTGGGGACTTCTGAAATTTGAAGTCTGAAGTCCGAAGTGTGAAGTATAAAATTCCAGTTCAGAATGGCTGCCAAAAAACTCATACGCGAAATTCCAAGCAATCTGTCAAAGTAAAAATAACTCAACAAAATTTAAAATGGCCGCCACAAAAACTCATTAAACCTAGCCCAAATATTATTCTTACTTGAAAAGTCACAATTCCAATCTAGTATTATTTACTACTTTTCAAATATTTTTAAGGGTGCGTCAACACTGGTCAAGGATGTCCGAGCACAATGGGGAATGTAGGTTATAAGACATAAATTTAGTTTAATTGTTTGAGTGTCAATTAACCCAGGCCTAGTCATAATACACGTTATTACTACTCATGGTTTTAGAATACAAACATTGATAATTTCACAATCGTTATGTGTCAATGACATTTATCCCCATAGTGTCTCGTATGTACATTCATCATTGAAACAGTCACCACCAAACCCAAATCCCCCCCCACTCCCCCCCCCCCGCCCCCCGCCACCCCATACTGCACAGCACCTCTATGAACAGAAAAGCGGTCCGCAGTTCTCATTTAGTTTATAGGTTTTGTAAATGATGGGCTACCTTCGTTTGCCAAGTGCCAATAAAATATCAAACGCTATATTATAAGTATACACATCTGAATTACCTCACAGTTATCGTACTAAGGGAATTTAGCAATTACTCATTTCCTGTTATTCATTTACCTTTTAAGCGCGAACCATGACCATGAATTGTTTTAGATTACGGTTATAATTAGATTATATTTGTGGCAAGTGATATTAAGGTTGTAGTCCCAACAAACAGAATAGGCTCGGCTCATGTTTTTTAATGCTGGCTTACAATCTGCGACGCTGGCCTAGCATCAAACCAACATGGGATCAGCGCCCCATGTTTGTGCCAAGACTTGCCTGTAGGAAAGGTCAGGCTGCCTCCTCGACGATTGAACCCTCTATGTGTCGATGACAACTATATTATTTTTAACATTTTATTAATATTTCAATAGTAGGCCTACATTTTCAGGGTGAATTTTGTATTCAGTCCACAGATTTAAACATGACTGTTTGACAAATCTGTAAAAAAAAGAAATACAAATGTTCTCTCATGTGAAGCTGTGTATCGCGTCAGGAAGACACAGCTTCAAGTGAGAGAAACTTTCTCATTTAAGTCACTTAATGGGTTAAATAAGATGACGTGTCAGTTAATTATAATGTACGGAACACTGACTTTCTGCTGCACTATGGCTCCGTTTATCATCTCCCATCACATATTTGTAAATGTCTGACGTCAAAGAAGACGACAATGTCATAATAGGCCTAAAATAAATCACATTGACACAACAGAGATGCCGGTTTGTGTTTGACTATACAGCACAAACAACACCTCCGAGATGATTGTTTCACAGTTATTGGGAAGTTGCTGTAGGCCTTATGTAGGATATACACATTTTTTAAAAGCTATTCATCCCTGAGTTTCCCTGCTATTCTGTAAATTGTTTCTGAACTCATACAGCGGACAAGCCCCGAAAGCAAAACAAAATTACCCTCATTTACAGTCTAATGGGAGAGAAAGCTGCGTCCTAACATATATTTAGGTAATGGAAACGTAATGATTTTGTTGCCTCGACAGCATAACCCATATTGAAGCACGTGTTGTCATGACAGCGTGTATGTTACAGGCTAAATCAACTTTAAATCATCTCTAATGCATGAAATATTATAAAACGATCACATTATTAATCCTGTTTAATATGAGAAAAACTTCTGTATGTGACAAAGACCTCTGTATCTGGCCATGTTTTATAGTCACGTGTAGACTTAGATACACAAGACGCCGATCCAACACCGGGCCGACGTCTTGTGCCTGCCTGGAATGAATCTGAGCGCCCATATACATACAAAGCAAGCAGAGATATAAAGACCTCCCGGTTCAATGCCGGTCCACCGTCTACGACAATGGACCAGCATCGAACCAGCAAGGTATACCGGGATCTAGCTGGCTTTGGCTAAAGAAGAAAACACGAGACGCCGTTCGATCCCTGTTCCGCCGTTGAACTAATACTGTCCCGACGGCCAAACAAGCCTCGACGTCTCGGAAACACGATGCATCAAATATATATTTCAAATATAACATATTATAATATTACGTTGATACATTATGCTGTTGCCATTGTGGTATTCTTAGTTTATTCAACCCTCTGAGGTGTCCATATCACTAGAAAGCACAATCAGCGGTGGCCCAACACAAATATTCAGAAACAAACTGAGCAATTATTGAACAGTTACTTAGTCCAATGTGATTATTGTCTAAGTCATACATTTTTTATATTGACAATGTATAACTTGCCTTAATGTTTTTCTGTTTTATAAGAGAGCAAACTAGAAAACAAAATCAGTCACAAACACATTCGTCTTGCGAGCACGGAACATACTTTATGAGCTGGAGAACAAAAGGAGCTGGTGATGATGACGTTTGTTTGATTGCATCAGGTGTAGCTAATATAACACACGTCTCTCTACCTTCCAATAGTCTTTATTTACACATCTGGCCTGTCTACCCCATCATTAGTAAACTTCCACCACACCAGAAAACGTGATGTGTGATTATCTTAGAGCTGTTTCATCTTTCAAATCGTTTGATTCAATTCTCAACACAGACTGCAACACCAAGTCATATATATTAAATACTAATATTATCAATATTTGAATAATTTTTGATAAGTGTTTAAAATAAAATATAATGTTATGTGCATTAAATATATCTACCTGTCAGTATTCTTCTCTCCATCCAGTCATTTGTAAGTGAGTCTGAATGGAGTTGTTTCCATCATGCCTGTGTTTCCAACATGTCTGCTTTTCCATGCGGAATGAAGTATGGGGGAAGGTTCTTATGTAACCTTGTTTTCACCGAGTGATGTCACCGCGTTTCACAGAATGAAGTATGGGAGAGGAGGTGTTATACAACCTTGTTTTTACCGAGTGACGTCACTGCGTTTCACAGAATACTATATCGTTCCCCAGGTATTTATAGATTATTCGAAAAATAACTTCCAATTGAGCCGGGATATGATGAAGAAAAATATCTTAATCTAGTTTTTCAACTTTACTGGTAAATAATAACATACAGTCATATCAAAACGCACCATAACTATTATACTCCCGACCAATGAAATACTGGCTCAGCCTGTCACATGACGGGATTATTAAATTAGGGGTAGAATATCATACTTGGGTCATTATCCCCCCCCCCCCCATATAATGGCCAGTGATCCACTAACCATATCGTGTGTTGAAAAATGATTTCATCAATAATTATTACCCTCACATGTTAATTCTCCACAAAAGCGTATTCCTCGAACCCATTTTTTTAAATGACACATAACTATATAACCATCTAGGCTTTAATGTGGCATAGTTGTAAGATGACACCAAGGTGATTTCATGGCCATTTTAAGATAAAATAAGCAGATATTTTAGTGTAAGAAAATTGCATTATTGCAAACTTGGGCGGCTAACGAAGATACGTATTATTGCAAACTTTGTTGGCCACCGAGGATACGTATAATTGTAAACTTGGGCAGAGAAGGATTAACGACGTGACCATATATGTGTGGGCGTCTTATTTTAGAATGATTCACTTTATTGAAAAATTATAGCAACATTTCGTATGAACTTGCGTGATGGATTCGTGTTAGAAACACGAGTTGAATATGCTTCTTAGAAAAATGGTTTTAATTTGTCATTTTCATTACCAAATATTGCATGTCGTGTTAACGTACGCACTGCACGTGGGTAATTGATAAGTGGTTGCCCTCATATCGTTGAATCATTTGCATTTGATATCTACAACGTACACAGATATCTGGGCACAGAGCGGGACGGATACCCAGCACACCCGGCCGAGACGTTGAACCAATGTTAGCTTCAATGTTTGTGTAATTCTGTGCCAGAGTCGCAGACAGAGGACCAGTAATACCCCAGCATTGGGTCAACGTCTCGCGTTAGCTGGATGTGACCTGATGTCAGTCAGTTGTACGGCGTAAGCTGACGATTAAGAATTAATAATAACTAAACAACATCAATCTGATAAAATCAAACCCGAGCTTAGCGTTAACAGGAGTGTAACTAAACATACGTTTAAATAATTTATAAACCGTATTCACAAAAGCAGTTTTGCTCCAGTTTAAAGATTCATACAACTGCGAAATGGGCATGCGTGGGACGGTCAGACGAAGGCCTACATTAGCCTATAGAGTACACTTTGACTATATTAATATCAGCAACTGAACTAATTACAAGATTCTGCTCCAACGAGAAATTGGCCCAAAGTTGTTTTAATGTTAGACCAACGTCTGCGACGTTGACCGATGGTGAGTGTGCCGTGTTGGCTGGGAAAGCTCTCACTGTTAATATGTGGTGAGTCAACTGTTTCCAGACCCCCATGGCAACACAACTGTTTGTGTCTCAACACTAAGCCCACATAAGAGAACTCATAGATTTCGCTCAAGTATATAGAGTTTATATGATTTGGGAACTTGCTCATAATGCGGCGATGTGTATGAAACGCATTATAGTGATATTATCTTGGCTGATAACTGTGGATATGGGGTGATATGTCATTGTGAAATGTCCAGGGGCCACTGTTGCATTCTGGAGACACCCTTGTCCAGTGTATTTTGACAGTTGACTATACCTTTAACAAAACTTCAGAATGCCGTTAAAACCGGCTGGTTTTACAGTTTGATCGACGTTCATGCACACAAATGATGGTTAACCACATCTAAAATGCATATAATTTGTGTACACAGCATACACAATTTAATACTCTGGTTAAAAGCGCGTCCCCGATAACACATACGTCAATACAATGTTGGTTTAACGTTGGGCCCGTGTTGCAGACAACGGTACATCATTAATCCATTTGCTCTTTTATAGAGCCTGTAATTAATATCATATAGAAGATAATTATTCTGTTATCGTTTTAATGCATTATTACTGACATATGTTTGTGGCATATTATAATTATACATGTTGCTCAGAATTCAAATATCCGTTGTATAAAATATTAAGCACAACTTTCCGATAATAATCATTGTTAATCCAATAGGGCGGGGGCCCTGGTGCAGTGGTTAAAGTTACCTGCTTGGAAAGATGGAGATCGCGGGCTCGAACCCCACTCTGGCCTTCAAGTTCTGGCTCTGTCTCAAGTTCTCTGGCTCTGTCTCTGGTTCTGTCTCTGCCTCTGCCTGTCTCTGTCTCTGTCCATGGCTCTGTCTCTGTCTCTCTCTCTGTCTCTGGCTCTGGCTCTGCCTCTGTCTCTGTCTGTCTCTGGCTCTGTATCTGGCTCTGCCTGTCTCAGGCTATGTCTCTGTCTGACTCTGTCTGTATCTGGCTCTGTCTCTGGCTCTGTCTGTCTCTGGCTCTGTCTCTGTCTCTGTCCTGGTGCAGTGGTTAAAGTTACCTGCTTGGAAAGATGGAGATCGCGGGCTCAAACCCCACTCTGGCCTTCAAGTTAGAAAAAAGCAAAATGTTTCTTCCCCGCTCACTCGTAAAAATTCAATATCTGTCTCTGTCTGTCTCTGTCTATAGCTCTGACTCTGGCTCTGGTTCTGTCTCTGCCTCTGCCTGTCTCTGTCTCTGGCTCTGTCTCTGATTCTGTCTCTGCCTCTGCCTGTCTCTGTCTCTGTCCATGGCTCTGTCTCTGTCTCTGTCTCTGTCTCTGTCTCTGGCTCTGCCTCTGCCTCTGTCTCTGTCTGTCTCTGGCTCTGTATCTGGCTCTGCCTGTCTCAGGCTATGTCTCTGTCTGACTCTGTCTGTATCTGGCTCTGTCTCTGGCTCTGTCTGTCTCTGTCTCTGGCTCTGTCTCTGTCTGTCTCAGTCTGTTTCTGGCTTTGGTTCTGTCTCTGGCTCTGTCTCTGGCTCTGTCTCTTGCTCTGACTTTGTCTGTCTTTGGCTCTGGCTCTGGCTCTTGCTCTGTCTCTGGCTCGCTCTCGCGCTCCTTCAGAAACAATGGTCCCGTCCAAACTCACTAGCACGTTTAGTTCCTTCTAGTTTTGGCCATTATACCGCTATAGTGCGGACGCTCGGAGCTTATATTTTACCGTGATACTTTCCCTAAATTATTCTTAACCCTTTCAGGAATTAACAAATTGTTATGACCGTAGACCCATAACATATATATTCAAATGAAGCAGAAAGAGCTAACTAAGCTATTTGTGATGATTTCGAATTGGAACAACTCTTTGGTCTCCATGGTTGATACGCAAATATTTCAGCACTGTGTGTTAAACCATCTAGACATTAATGATTTATTATTTATTTGGCCAACGTTCTAAGGTATGTGGTCCATCAAAAGTGAATATTTTTAATCAGTTAGGTGAAACGTCTGACCTGTTTTTAACTAGGCAATGTTGATGGGGTGAATCAGATTTAGGTTCTAATGTATATTTTTTATACCACTCCATGACGGAGACTTATTTCTGAGGTCACATAGTGAGTGCACGATATTACTGCAATACATGTTTCATATTACTGTTATCATTATTACATTTAGCTATAAACATAAAAAATACATATTTGTGAATTAATTTATACTATTCGCCTTCTGTTTTGTGATTGGCCCATGTTTTATCCTCTTCCAGTCTGTGACGACTATGCTTTTCTGAGGGTAGTAACAATCTGTTCAATTTGTTCAATTTGTCATTGTATTAAGACTGATTAAGGCAAAGTGAACACTATTATCATCGGTTGTTAAGATTAAGTTATTATCGCCTTTATCCAAGGTACCATTTAAGATTTACCAAAAAGTTTTGAAATTTTGAAATAGCATTATGTTTATGTTTATAATAATATTTGAGGAACTATAGAATGTGTGGTGAAATTGTTTTTTTCATAAAGTCAAAGATACATTGTGAACGCGTAATCCCAAGTACCACTAGTCCGTATTACTCATACTTTTGTATGTAGGCACTCACCTGCCTGAGTACGAAATGAAAAAGTTTTGGTCATAGCGCAATGATTTTTAGTGATTGTCAATTAAAATGCTTGGCAGAGATGCATTCGTTTTCGCCTCATAGGGAAAATACATCTTATTTTCATTTCAACAAGGGCTCAGGGGCACATATTTTCTGTATTTTACTTCTGTGTACATATAATAGTATTCTATCGGGTGTTGGGGAGGTAGGCCCACTATCCTGTTTATTAATAAAAATGTAAGTATAATAATTTAGTGCTTTGTTTACAATTGTACCTGAACTATATAATGGTAGTTGTTATAGCTACCAGAGAAGTTAATAATGTACAGACAAGAAGTAGGCAATCCTTTTGTGGATAACCTTTGTGTTACTCTGCGACCATGTGAACACATTCAATTATAAAGTTAATGGTGAGATAATAATAATTACGAATGTTGCACTTGCATTTATTAATTTTTAAACATGAGGAAAATCATATCACACATAAAATAATGTCGATTTTGTTCATGTTTCTTATACAGATAAAACAAAAATAGCCAGTGACTTTGTGTGTTCATATAGAGTGTCCATATATATTTTTCTAACACCACTGGCGTCTCGCTGAAAATAAAATAATAAATGGACCAAATTATTGTTAACACATAAATTAGGTGGATAGGCATACTTACAATTGTATCTCTCATACACTACTGTATCACTACTGGAGAATGATCTAAAAATCGTATCGCTGTACCTTTATCCTGTACAAAGAAAACAAAAGCAAATATCACTATAGCATAATTTAATCATCACGAGAAGGCAATTCTGCTACGTAAGTGTACTGTGTAGCAACAACGATTTATGCTCTAGCGCTCATAGCGCATATTTTGCACAAGATATACTCTAGATTACCTTGCTCAGACATGTTGAAATAACCCTGGTGTGGATTAAATACGAAAATATTTCTATAACCAGCTGTTTTTCTGTAGGTTAAAGAAGGTTTAAATAGTTTAATAGCCCAGGTGATTTTCTGCGGGTTAAATAAGAGGGTTGGGACAGTTATCTAGCAAGGTGTATTTGCTGTGGATTAAATATGAAGATTGAAAATTGCTCTGTAACCCAGCTGTTTTTCTGTGTGTTAAATAAGAAGGTTGTAAAATTATATAACTCAGGTGCATTATAGTTGGCTAAATAAGAAGGTTGAAATATGTCTGGGTGCTTTATTACGTGTAGGCATAATGAGGGGTGGAATTGATGTTCAGCCCGGGTTGTTTTCTGTGGGCTAAATAAATATGTCGTTTGAAAGTTATAAAACCTACTTGCTTTTATTTGGGTTAAATAGATTTACTGTGGGCTGGAAGCTACGAAGGTAGAAATAGGAGGTATACAGTCTGGGTTATTAATTGCGGGTTATATAAGAAGGTTTGTATTGTTATTTAGCCGGGATGTTTTCTGTGTGTTAAATATGTCGGTTGAAAAGTTATAAAACCTACTTGCTTTTATTTGGGGTGAATAGAAGGTTCAAATAGTTAAATAGCCAAGTAGGTGATTTTCTGTAGGCTAAATAAGAAGGTTGGGATAGTTATCTAGCCCGGTGGATTTGGTGTGGATAAAATATGAAGATTGAGATAGTTCTATATTACCCAGCTGCTTTTCTGCGGGTTAAATGGGAATGTTGTAAACGTTTATAACCCTGATGCTTTTTTGTGGGCTAAATACGAAGGTTGAAATAGGTATATAGTCTGGGTTCTTAAATGCGGTTAAATTAGAAGGTTGGAATTGTTATTTAGCCCGGGTTGTTTGATGTGGAAATAGTTATTTAGCCTGGATGCTTTGTTGTGGGTTAAATCAGTAGGCCACATAGATTGATATAGTTATTTATTCCGGGTGATTTTATGTGCGTTGAAGACGAAGATTGAAATAGCTCTATGACCCACTTGTTTTATGTGTGTTATATTATAGCTCTATGAGCCACTTGTTTTTATGTGGGTTATATTATAAGAAGCCTTTCATTGTTTATTTAGCCCAGGTTTTTTTCAGGATTTGAAAAAATTAACGCGGGGGGGGGGGCGGCCCTTAAGTTTTTTGTTGGTATATTTAGGTCAATTTAGGCGGCTTTTTAAAATAATGTGGCAAAAAAAGCGGGGCCGTCCCCCCTCCCCTGCCCTGGATCAGCGGTCGGCATTCCCCGTCATTAAGTTGACTATAGGCCTATATTTACCCAATGTTGGTTTAATGTTGGCCCAGTGTCGTAGACGGTGGACCAACAATAATGTAACCTTGAGTGAATGTCTCAGATACTAAGCAATGTAAAATGCACATCGGGCGTCGTGATCAAATGCGGCCACGGACGATAATACGCGTAGTTGTCAATTCACATATATTTGGTAGTATTCCAGCTTTCATATTTTTTTTGTAAATGTTGCAAGCGATAATAGTTGTCATGTGTCAGGGATAGGCCTATATTTACATTGTACTAGTTTATTTTCACGCGGCATAACTTACCTGTTCATTTTCATAAGTTCCTGGTGTAGGCTATTCAGTTCCATGAATGAGCGCCAAAAAAACAAACATTGACAGCAGGGCATTAAAGGAACGATTTTGATTGGTTGTTATTGTCGGGTTAAATAAGGGTTTTAGTCTTCTTGCACACCCCGTGACGGGGTAAATAGACACTTCCATACAAATTATTCCTTATTATAAACAATACAAATAATAACTGGTGATCTAAAACAAAGGCAAACCGTTATCGTACGTGGTTCCCAGCAAACATGAGACCCCAAACCAGCGCTGACTAGTGTCGGCGCATCGTCTACGACTCTGGGCCACCAGCACTAAATCAACACCAGCCAAGAACCGCGCGCCTGCTGGCATACCCGTAATTACACATAATTATAAAAATAGCCTAATAACAAACATTCAACAATTATATCTCTTTAAAATTTTAGTTCCAAATTAAATTCCACCTAGTCCATTTTTCGTTTTTTTCAGTAATAATATATTCTAAATTTTTTACATTCTCAATGTACATCTTAAACTCATGAAATAAAGGTATTGCCTCTGAAAATTGCGAAATGTAAATAGTTTTTTTGGCCGTGAAAATTAAGAAAATCTCCTTTATATTCTCCTCTTCAAAAAATTATATAATTTTTTGTCACTTGTTTTCCATGTAAAATATCTTTTAAAAAATCCGTCCAAAACAATTGTGTAAAACTAAATGGCACAAATCTTCAATTTCTTCATTACAAAATGTACATAACCAATGTTTTCGGAGTTTTCATGTGTTGAGCCAAAAATTATTTAAAAGTATATCATGTAAAAACAGTACTGAAACTCAATTAACTTCATTTCCAATTATATTTATATACCCTAGAAAAGATTAAGCTCCAATTTACATCCCCCGAGTTTTCTGAGTAGATTTCAATGCAAGGTAAATGTACATCTATATTTCGTAGCCCTAAAATTCCATTATAAACAATCTTCTGGCTTATTTTACCCTCAGTAATTAAACATTCCTGGTTATTAAATCTCACACCTGATTGTTTAGTTCTCGTATTTAAATTATTTTGTAAAAATATGCTAGTTTTTTTTGAGACATGAAACCAGCCCTGCCCAATTCAAAAAATCCCAGTGTGTTAAACCTTTATGTAGCCATTGTTCAAAGGCTATCGTAGATCCATCCATCAGGCTCGAACAAGTCACATATATACAGAATGCCTATGTCAAAAAAACGTTTCCAGAAAGATTAAGCTCCAATTTACATCCCCCGAGTTTTCTGAGTAGATTTCAATGCAAGGTAAATGTACATCTATATTTCGTAGCCCTAAAATTCCATTATAAACAATCTTCTGGCTTATTTTACCCTCAGTAATTAAACATTCCTGGTTATTAAATCTCACACCTGATTGTTTAGTTCTCGTATTTGAATTATTTTGTAAAAATATGCTAGTTTTTTTGAGACATGAAACCAGCCCTGCCCAATTCAAAAAATCCCAGTGTGTTAAACCTTTATGTAGCCATTGTTCAAAGGCTATCGTAGATCCATCCATTAGGCTCGAACAAGTCACATATATACAGAATGCCTATGTCAAAAAAACGTTTCCAGAAAATACTGGTAGGCCCTATTGTTTATTTTTATCCCAGGGTTATACCATATAAATATTTCCTTCATACAAGGTTCAGTTTCAATAAGTTCATCCCACAACTGAAAAGTTGTAATATAGAAAGATGGGAAAATCAGTTTTTTTTGTACAAGTACATAATTATGGGCATTTAATAGCGGCTGATAAATCTAAATTATTTAATTTAAAATTTTGCCTAACCAGTAGTGCCCTGTTCGCTATCACTGTCAAATGTTTGTAAAATAAAACATTTTAATTTGACTGAGTCTACCATAAATTTAAATGATGGAACTTTAAGTCCGCCCTCTTCTTTATTTCTTATCAAACCCCTACGTTTTAATCTTTCCTTTTTATCCTTCCACACAAATGCATATACATGTAAGACTGATTCCAGTTCTTTTTTATAGGTTTCTGGTATGTCTACCGCAGATATAGAATATTGGAATAATGAAGTAATGAATGTTTTAATAATTTGTACGCGTCCAATAAGCGACAAATCTCTTCGTTTCCACATGTTAAAATTCTGTTTTGCTTTATCCATTTTATCCTCTGTTTTAGTCATATTTTAATGTCAACCCTGAAATATGTCCGAAATCAATAATAACCTGTTTTGCCGATATTACATCTTGGTCAATTCCCAAAGTATCATCCGCGTACTGTAATAATTTAATCACTTGGTTCTTAAATTTCAATCCTTTTATATTTGTGTTTATTCAAATCATATAGGCTAGTATTTCTACCGCTAAAACGAATAAATAAGGTGAGAGTGCGTCGCCTTGGTGTACCCCTCTATCGACTCCGAAATATGTTGAAGTTGTGCCATTATTTATTACACAACTGGAAATGTTCGTATAAAACAGAAGAACCCATTTACAAAAAAATGGTCCCAAGTTAATATTTTCAAGAAAATCATATAAAAGTTGATGCTTCAGCTTTATGAAAATCCACAGATATTAAAATTGCCGGAATGTTGAAAATCTTTCGTGTGGTCAAAAATATCACCAATTGCTCTGAGATTTTCTGCGATATTTTCCCCTGTAATAAAGCTCACTTGGTTATGGTGGATTAATTTGGGTAAATCAACTTTTAATCTGTTAGCAATACTTTTTTATATTATTTTATAATATCATAACATATCAAAACAATATCAACATTGAGCCAACGCTGTTCCAGTCGGAGCAACATTATCTTCAATCGTGATTTTTTTCCACAGTTAAAACTAGTCATTTAAGTAGATTTTGCAGACTTTTTCACTATCAATCATTGATAATGTAGTATGTCGTTAACTACAAAGCACTTCTTGATCACAGGGGTCACAGTCATGTTTCCCTCATATTGCGAAATATTACTAAATGCAATCGAGAAATAATTTAACTTGGTGAATTTCAATATGTATTAAGACATTCCCACGATATGATTCAGAGAGGTCAGGTTCGTTGAGATTGTTAACACAACAATGGTGTCAGCGGGTTTCACATCAATGGCTATCACACCTATCACACCAATGTGGCCGGTGACACCACATTGAGCCAGCGTTGGCCCAGTCTGAGCTACATTATTTTCTATTGTATTGTTTTCCACCATGAGAAGTATAGTTATTTACGGGCTTTTTCACTAAATCATTAATAGTTTAGTATTTTATTAGGTATTGAATGCAATAAGCAGTTTACACTTACGCAACGTATTCAACGGTGATTGTGTTTGTTTTAGTGTAAAAAAGGCGTTCAGTATGTAAAATGACGTTTTCAGTCCCGCTGGTCGCATCCAATATTTACTTTCCATGAACGAATTAAATGAAGTGTAGGCTTACTGTGTTATTATTGTTACATAATGTGTGATTATTCTTATTGAAGATTGTGACAAAAAACAACAATGAAGTTTGCGATGTATACATCTAAACACAAATTACGCCTCAAAACGTCAAATGTAGAATAACTGATAATGTACCCACGGTGACGCTTCAGCAATATACACTAGCTTGCATTTCAGTGTCGCATATTTTATTATAAACACAAACCCTGCAACTTATCTTAATATTGCTATATATAAAACGAAAAGTAGCAAAAGTTTGTTTGCAAACATTTCGGTTTCGTAATCCGTCCATTTGAGGTTACCTCAAGTATAGCAACATTTTAATATTCAAAGGGTTAATTAGCGATGATAGTCGGAGGTCGGAACCCTTACCTATAGGCCGGGAGCCAGATCTAGCCCTCATACTCACAAAAGCTAACAAATTTTCACTGAGATTTTTATTTAGCTTGACCATTGGGACATAGCGAGTTTTGGTTCTTTTTTGCCAAACAGTCCTAGGGCCTATTTTACAATTTTTTAGATGGACACCAAATAAAATTGACAGCCATTCGAAAAATTGTTCAAAATAGTAGTAGTTTTATTTATTTTCACTATCGGTTTAGTCATAGCCCTCGGCCATATATATATATATACATGTAGGTCCCTGAAAAATATTTGTGCCCAGATTTCATTTAAAAAATCCAAACATTATAAAATATGTGTCAATCAATAACAATAACAATAACAATCAATAAACAAACGCCTATTGCTATCCAGAATTTTAAAAAAGAACTTTCAAGCTCCAATATTATGGAATTACTTGATGTGAATTTGGAATCCAATCCCAACAATAATTATGATGTATTACACGACCTAATATGTGCACTGAAACAAAAACATTTTCCAAATAACAAAATTAAATTTAATAGATACAAACACAAGAGTACGCCATGGATTACAACAGATATTTTAAAGTCAATCAAAAATAAAATACACTTGGTACTTAGGAGAACACTACATGAATCTCCTCATTGCAATACAATTGAAACAAATTTACGAAATTATAATATCATACTAAAAAAATCGATTAGATTGGCAAAAAAAAATTATTACACTACAAATTTTCAAAAGGCAAAAGGTAACCAGAAAAAAAGCTGGTCAGCTATAAATGAAATGTTATGCAAGAAAAGGAAAAAAAGTAAATTTCCCTGATTTTTTTCAAAATTGACAATACTGTAGTTACAGGTACAACTAGTATTGCGAATAAATTAACTTTTTTTTACAAATATTGGCCCAAATCTGGCAAAAGAGATTTGCGTCCCGGCTAGAAATAATTTTAAAAACTATTTATTAAATCAAAATGATAAAAAAATTACCTTTAAACTCATAGGAGAAGATTTTGTTAGCAAACTGATAGACGATTTAGATAGCAAAAATAGTACAGGATGTGATGGGTTATCAAACACCTTACTTAAATCTATTAAACTAAACCTAGTTAAACCAATAACACTCATTGTTAATCAAATGCTAACAACGGGTATATTCCCTGACAAATTAAAAATAGCAAAAGTCATACCATTATTCAAAAAGGGAGGTAAATCTATATTGTCGAATTACAGGCCCATTTCTCTATTACCATCAATATCCAAACTTTTTGAAAAAGTAATTTATCAACAACTATACAAATATTTTGAAGATTCAAATTTATTCTACGAGAGTCAATATGGTTTTCGGAAGGGTCATTCCACGGAATTGGCCTCCCTAGAACTAGTAAACAGGTTGTTATCTGAAATGGATAAAGGCGAGGTACCTCTAGCTATATTCATTGATTTATCCAAAGCCTTCGACACCTTAGACCATGATATATTACTATACAAATTAAAATGCTATGGACTAACAGGTAATTCTATAAATTTATTAAAATGTTATTTAACAAATAAATAACAATATGCATATTATGATAATACTGAATCAAATTTCTTAAAAATAACTACTGGAGTACCTCAAGGTTCCATTTTGGGGCCTTTACTATTCTTAATTTATATGAATGATACACATAAATCTTCCAATCTCTTTCATTTTATCCTTTTTGCAGACGACACGACTCTAATAACGAAGAATGCTATTTATAATACAGATATTATCAATGCAGAACTAGCAAAACTCTCAATATGGTTTAAAGTAAACAAACTTTCTCTAAATATTTCCAAATCCAAATTTATTGTTTTTCGTTCGACAAGAAAATAAACATCTATACCATCAATACAAATAGACAATAACGTTATTGAATGCGTCGAAAACGTTAATTTCTTAGGTTTAATTATCAATAAGCAATTGAAATGGAATGATCACATATACCACATTGTCCTGAAAATATCACGCATCATCGGCGTCCTAACAAGATTGAAAAATCATATACCCTTAAATATTTTAATCACGCTTTACAACTCACTGTTATTACCACACATACATTATTCGCTCATAGTTGAGAAATGTATTTGAATTATAACAAAAAACAAAATGTTTGCCCATACTGATCCACTATTTAAAAAGCATATTTTAAAAGCAGAGGATATTTTTTAAATACAGCAATTTAAATTATACCACAAATACTTAAAACACACTTTGCCCACATTCTTTCTGAATCTCCAGTTTAGAACAAGTGAACATAATTATAACACAAGGAATCAAGATCTATATAAATGTCGTATAAAACATGAATTTGCTAGACAGTGCTTAGTATATAATATACCCGATGCAATCAATAACTGCCCAACAAATGTAAAGGAAAAATTTTTTACTCATAGTTTGCAAGGTGTCATCACTTATGCAAAATAATCAATATTAAACAGCTACGACAGTATTTGTCATATTCCTCGGTGCTATGTTTGTAGCGCAATTCAATAATATATGTTTGTGTATTACAACAAATTTTCCGTCTTTTTAATTATTATATTGCCTATACCTTACAGTCTGATAGAGTGTTAATTTTTCAAGGTTCTAACTTACCCGTTAAGTTCTAGTATTTATTTCAGCTGAATTCTCAAATGTATTAGTCATTTTTTTTATAATAAATTTTCATAATACTTAGGCCTACTATTATATAATAGTTTTTCTATTCACAATATTGGTTTATATTGTCTGATGATAGCTCCCTGTCTGTCGCCTCGGTCTTCGAGCTATCTTAGTACTGAGGTGACAGCCAGGGAGTTAACATCACCTTCATTTATATGTACTTGAAATATTGAATAAACCTGTAATATAAATGTAATGTAATGTAGGTGGCCTCCACGCTAGCGACCATTGCTTGGTCTTAGTGGAGGTCTCCTGATCATCAAAAATATATACAACTGCTTTAATTACTATGTACTTACTCTCTTTGATCAAATAAATGAATCTGAATCTGAATCTGAATCATGTTTATGAAGAAGAAATAAATAAAATGACACTTTGAATGCTAAGACCAATTTTTTGCTTACAGTGTATATATACTGTGGATATTTAATAGTGTATGTAATATAAATATTTAATATTAGTCTCCAGTTGATGTATTGTTTAAATGTTTGATGGAAAACCAAATAATATTATAATGGCACTTTGAATGCCAAGGCTGAGGTTTTAAGAATACATCTAAAATAATGTATAATAAAGCACAATGCTTGAGACTTGTATCTTGACTAATATGGCGTTATTATAACAATAAACACAGGAAACATATATTATATTTAATAACTGACTGGATGAACAAAGTAAAAAATAATTGTTTTATACAGTTTGAATGCTAGGGCAGATTTTTTCTTTGTAAAACACTATAAATAATCTGGCTATTATTATGATTAGTATACATATTTTATGTTAATCGCATATTGATGTTTAATTCTTTATGGAGAACAACAGTAATATATATAAATACACTTTAAATGCTAAGGCTATTGATGTTTCAATATTGTGAAGAGCCTCCGTGACCGAGAGGTAGCATTCTCGGCCTCAGATCGTCAGGGCCCGAATTTCGAAGTCTGTGTCTGAAGGGCAGTGTCACCTCATTTATCAGCCTATATGCACAAAGGTGGTCTAAAACCCCATACATTTCATTTCATATTTAGCATTTTGTCATCAATCCGAGTATCCCTACAGATTATAATAAAAAAAAAACAAGCTAAATAAATATATTATAGTTAATAAGTGAACGAGGTGGGGTTAACATTTAATGGTATGCGCTGAAGCAAACGAACATGGGTGTATCGATACAAATCACCAGGACAGATGCAAATTTGGTGCTAATAAATGTCAAAACCGTTCTACCAACTTTACTAAGCGTCGATCTGTACCCAAAAATTATAGGCCTACGTGTACCTAGCGACATATGAGAAAATTATTGTTAAAACAAAAATAATGGGAACTGTCAGTGGAGTGGGCATGTTCACAAAGGAGGGGGTATTATGTCCATATAATTTTTTTTCCATATTTATCTTTCCTCACATGGTATTAGTGTGTATGTACGTTATGTATGTCCATATTGTCCAGACATAATTCAGGCAATATTTCATTAATAGATGCACATCTGAAATATATGTCGATTTGCTTTGATTATACAAACATAATATGAGAAAACTATGTCACCAACAAGGTAATTGAACAATTGGTAAATAAAAATATGTTTATACTAAGTTAATTGAGCAAATAATCTTCGTCAGTTGTATTGTTATCTTCGTCAGACTGTGCAATATTTGCATAATCTATTTAATTGTCTGTCTAACCTGCAGCGTTAAAATGTCAACTAATTGCTGTAGAATTGTGTAATCTAGAAACCACAGTGTTTAGTAATCCACTCTCGTTTTCAATGGCACATCCATGATGTGTAGCAGCAAGTGGCACTCTCAAAGAGGATTGATGCGATATTTTCCAAATAGCGTCCTGACAATGTGCTATGTTTGTTTTAAAGTGCTATGACAAGGTGGATAATTGAATAAATCAATGGCTGCTGAAGATTTGATGGTAGCCAAGTTTTCACATACATTCTTAACTTTGACCTCCCGAACTTCATTAGTCTATTAGCATGATTAGAGTATATGTAACCATAAACAGTGCAACAAAATTATGTTAAATGATTCAAAATTATGTTAAATGATTCAATAGATATTCTTAAGGATCACATTCTTCACCTAAGCTTGCTAATGTAGGTACATATTGGATGCATTCTGTAGAACTTTGTATGGTTTAACTTTACCCCATCGTTTAAATGTTGAAACAGCATTGCTACCCGTGAAAGTAGAACCTGCTCAATCAACTTTAGCAGGTTTTAAAGCTCACAGAAGAGCAAATGACCAGAACAGAGCCTGCTCAAGTGAAATACACCAAGCGGTTAAAAGTTGCTCAATGTTGTTTGTATTATTATCAGAACCTGCTCAATCATCTTAGCTGGTTTTATTACAAAAAAACACATTTTGGTAATACAGAAGCAATTTAGTCCCTTTTGATCCTGAGGTGTATTCACTCGTTTTAACATATTCAATGTGTATGCATGATGATTCGAGAATCATTTTCTTTCTGTGCTGTGTAGAGCTAAGATTTAGTTCAGATACGGTACTGGTATTGTTGAAATATGTGAAAACAACCATGTGGCTTTACCACCCTCTAGATGGCGGCAGATGTTGTTGAAAGCATTGGTATTATAGTACAACTTGAGTTTAAGCAGACCAATCAGTTGACGTTTATGTTCGTTATTGGACAACAAGAACTTTTTCAGTCTCCAGATATTTACTTCATCCCCTTTTATTTAAAAATCGTGGACCTCTTGTGAGACGTTCAGATATTTTACATATCCTTTTGGTACGAGTCAGTGCTAAAATGTATACTCTATGAATGGATGGTAAAACTATATTAGCAACATCGGTCATTTAAGCTGAAACATCTTTGATGTAAAATTTGGCATTTACGTCATCGATAAAAGGTTATTTGCTATCGGCAGTAAGGCAAAATTGTCCTCGTTTGCAATTCATCTTTCTGAAATCAGCTTTATAAACATGGACACGTCAGGAGAGACATGTATCAAACGTTTTTCATTATCACTTTTAAAAGGATTTGTGAAGCTATTGAAATCTAGAGTGACCATGATGATGGATGGTTATGATCGGAATCTCACTACGTTTCACCGGTGTTGGACGAAAGTCTTTGCTACTCATCTTTATCCACATAAAATTATGGCTTACCACCCATTTTATGAGTGGCCATCACATAATCAACTAGTTCATGAATTGCTTTGACTGATTTGATAGACTTGAACATTTGCTGTGATTCTATTTAACCCAGCGGTCTGGACCTGGACCGGAAGACGAATTATAGTCCCATTTTAGTTTATTGTCCTGTCATGATTTCATGAAATTGATAATAGCGCAGCACTAATTGCATCATTTCTGAGAAGTGTTTCAGCTCCATGGTGTGTTTGCTTTTAAAGCACTTGACATTAGCCACCAACATTTCTGGTGGATTATTTTTTGAATGCGAGGTCAATAATAAATACATTAGCGTTTTTATTTATAAACCCTAATTTATATTTAGGCCCGTATATAACGTTGGTGCGGCAGCTGGTTATGATACATGTCAATTCAACGAAGCATTACAATCCTTACATCATGATGTTTGAAGTAAATATGTTGAATGCAACAAAATGAAGCAACATTAACACAATTCCACAAGCAGTCTTTTTGTAGTTAAACAATATTCCAAATTTAAGAGTTAAGCGGTAATTTATTTGTTGGCTTGTTATATGGTATATCTATATTTTCGTTAAAATTGATGTTGAATATATTTATTCTATATTTAAGGGTAAATATATATATATATATATATATATATATATTCTATGCTAAAAGTGTTTGTGTGATGAGTTGTGTAAATTAAACTTAGACTATTATTTGAATGAAATTATGTTACATGACTATTTTCTGATCAGGAAAGATAAGTATATTGAAATAAATTGTATACATCTAGCTGTACAAAAACAAGGATTGTTGATTTCACCTTGTGATCATTTATTAGCATAAATATAATATATTTATCTTCTGGTAATTGTTATTATCTTCAGGGATATCTGGATTATAAATTATTGCTCAAGATACCAGTCGACATGTAATGTCTCAAACATTGTTCATTAGCATTCAAAGTGTCATTATATATACATATTAGTGGGTTCTCCATAAAACATGTAGACATAAATTTCTGTTTATTGTTATAATCTTCAGGTATATTTAAATAATGCCATAATGATCAAGATACAACCTACTAAGTCTCAAACATTGTGCCTTATTTTACATTATTTTACATTTATTTTAAAAACCCAGCCTTGGAATTCAACGTGTCATTATGTATATAATTTTCCATACAACATGTAAACATAAACATCAATATGAGATAAACATAAAATAATCATGTTAATAAAAATGTTAAATAGCCATAGTAGATATAGTATTTTAGAAACAAAAAATCTGCTTCAGCATTTAAAGTGTCACTTTATATATTATTTAGTTCTCCGTAAGAATGTAAACAAACACCAATATGAGATTCATGTATAATAAATATAATAAAAAATAACTATAGCATGTCGAGTTAACCTAATTATAATACCATACTGTAGGCAGAAATATCAGCACATTTGGATTTTACCGCAAATTAGAGCTGTCGATAAAGACGCGCGTATCCTAAATATGTAGTTATAGAAAAAAATTGGCAACAGATGCTCTTAAACTTTAACTTGCAGTCCCCTCGGGACATAATGGGGAAACTTTTTGTGAACTAGCTTGCTTCTTAATAGCACTCAACTAAAATATTTAAAATAAAATCTGGGCACAAATATTTTTCAGTGACCTACATGTGTATATGGCTGAGGGCTATGACTAAAACAATAGCAAAAAAAAAAAATCTACTACTATTTTGAACAATTTTTCGAATTGTTGTCAATTTTATTTTAGTGTCCTTCTAAAAATGGTAAAATAGGCCCTAGGGCTTAAAGCGTCCTCTTTGGCAAAAAAGAACCAAAACTTGATATGTCCCAAGGGTCAAGCTAAATAAAAATCGCAGTGAAAATTTCTTAGCTTTTTTGAGTACGAGGGCTAGATCTGGCTCCCGGCCTAATAAACACGTGTAGCATTACGCTTTGACCAGTTGACCACAACGATGACTGTTTATAAGCCCGAGGAGCTATACTTGCCGGTAATAGTGATACATTTTATTTTAAAGTTTGTTTTGTGAAGTCCGCATGGATGTTCTTTGGTACCATTTTAAGTCTACATGTATTGTTATTATGAAAATGAAAATAATAACTTCACTCTATCTAGACATATATCACACTAAAATTGTATGAAACTGGTATTACGCGATAGTAAATTCAGAGTAATATCATTTTTAAAGGACCACTTTGGAATTGAGAATTTCGTTGTTGTTACAAGGGGTAGCTGTTGTCGCCGAGTGGAGTGGAATAAGTTATGATGGTCGTAGACTGGCCTCTAGTCCATTAATTGAGAGTGTGTGTATTATATTTATTGTTTTTGATTTATTAATAAAACTTCATTTTTTATGTTACCATAATTATCATTTTATTTTTCATCCACATTATACTATAGTTCTTACAGAGTGACACGAATGGTCTGTAGGCCTACACAAGTATACAGCCTATATCTGTCTACATAACTATACATGCATTATCAATGCCGTGGAATGCTCAGACCGATCTGAGATGGGGAGGGAGTGGGGAGCATCACGCTTAAAGCGATTTCGGATATTACGAAGTATTTTTTTATTTCCCTGTTACTTCGTTATGACGAACTTAGACTGTATTAACTATTTATGTGTTTATTTATACAAGTATGTAATTATCGTCTCACCACACATATTACCCGTCCCATAGAACGACTTGTTATGACCCATACGCTCAGACCTCCCAGCACTCTTACAGTGGAAAAATGTAAATAACCTTATATATCATTTTAATCAGCCGTCTGTTTCAATATACAAAATACAAAAAAGGTATGTGAATCCGCTGGCTTTTCCGTTATTTTAGCCCAGAAACTCTTGCCCCACTCTCCCCTGAGCGACCTAGAAAAAAATATCTCATTTTTAGAAGAGCCTTGTTACAGCCAGCGCAAGGACTTCCTGTTATCTTTATCTTTCCTAATTTCGATGCTTTTTCTACAACAATAACATCCCAGAGTCGATTTAAATTTTTACCAAAATAATATATCTATAATATTCACCACCTAGACCGCTGCAAAGAGCAACATTTTCTAAAAAGGGAATAACTTTCCAAGGATATGAGGGAATTAATTTTTTTGGTGAGACCTTATTTCATCCATAGAAGAAATGTTAAAATCGAGAAATTTTCCGAGCTTATGCGTCATTATAGTGTCGCGAGTTTTGCTTTAGCACGCTATAAAAATATCACGATTTCTGATCTTGCTGTATAAACGTTGAAAAAATTATCATTTTTTTCTGTCCATTGTTATATATTTATTTTAATCTTTTGTAGAATGGTGAGCATACTGGATAATCTACTCCTGGTACTTGCCTGTCTATCTGGAGTTAACTATGTAGCGAGAGGAGCGACAACACCGGCTGCCCCACCAGAACGTAAGTTACTCAAAAGCACAGATGACTCACCCGCCAGAACTAAGCATGGATCCACATCACAATAAACACCCGAACATTCAGATTTCCATTAGTACAATTAGGATAGATCTTAACTTTTCTGATGGATGAGAGAAAGTTAAGCATTGTACTGCTGGACCTAGTAAACAGAAGATATTTGTATAAGATTTGCACAATTTGTATTTGTAAACATTTTTTTCAATTGGATGACCCAAATAGCACTATTATGACATGTATGTGTTTTTTTGTAAGAATGAAAGATTTGGGCCAAATTAAAGCCATGTTCCCTATATTCAGTCAAAATCACCCTTCGTATCATGGACAGTCCTGAAACCGCCTCTGCTTTTTAATCTAGCACAGAGGAAACCGTTTGTAGCAGCAAAATTGATATATACAAACACATTGATCAAACAGCTTTAAATAACAATTGAAATCATAAAATAAACCGTCTTTTGTTCTTGTCTATCCATGATTAAAATCTGGTCAATGTAGGATTAGTAAGCTGAAAAATAGTTCAAAATGCTACACATTTGTTATGGCCAATATATTTTTCACGGTGAAAAGGGTAATTTAACAAATACAGATACTCATTCATATACGGACCATTCTATGAGCATGATGGCTTGTCAAATTTCGCTATATGCATGTATACGCCTATCTAAAACAACATAACTATGTCAAATATCTATGTTGATGATTATAATACCCAAAGAGAAGATGCATACTGAGTTGAAAATAGTTTGCCAATACCTCTTCACTACTGCATTATTTTCACGGTTTACAGTGAACCGGCTATTACCTGTATGTACATTTTATTTTGCAAAAAAACATATACGTTTCTTTTCCACATGAGAGGATCAACACAAAATAAATACACATAAATAACTCAAATGGTAATAATGATCCAATTAATTTGAGAATTATCACTAGAAAATGCAAACGCCTAGCTGACTTGTATTCTAAAAATCAAATGTACTATAAATTGCAATAATGTATCTCCTCATGTCAAGTATAAAGTATTCATACTTGATATTGGTTTAAAAACTGCTTGAAACCGTATATATACGGGCGCAGCAAGACAAGGGCTAATTCTGGATAAATTGCATTGGCTTACTCTTAATTTGCACAGTCAATGATTATCGTATATATAAAAGATGTTAATTGTGTGTTATGATTTTGCTTACCAGCCACTCATTGTGATTTGAAGGCTGACTACGTGATGATTTTGGATCGATCTGGCAGCATTCGGGTGAGTGTTCTGTAAAATAAAATAATCTGCATCAAATTGTGTATAATTTACCAATCCCACCACCTACATATTTACCTTATTGTCATTCACCTTGAGATGTGAATGGGTGTAGTAACTCTCACTTCAACTCAAGGTCGATACGAATTATTCCGGTTTAAAAAAAATGGACATGTATAATAGTAGAACGCCCTTTTTATGATGTATTAGGAGCATATGCTATTTTCATAAAATTAATTTTATAAACACCTGTGCTACAGAATGTTTTGATTCTATTTTTCGTCATTTGAAGCTGGAGCTGCTAACGCAAATTCCAGCTTCAAATGACGAGGTATGTGTGTCTAATTATGATAATTATACACATTTCTGTCGTCATGTGAAGCTGGAACTTCTAACGCAAATTCCAGCTTCAAATGCCTAGAAATGTGTCTATTTATGAGAAATAAATATCTTCGAAATTGAGTTATTTGATCAATTGAGCACCTGTCGCAAACAATTTAATCATTTTATCCCTTACAGCGCGGGGATCGACTCTAGTCGTCAAAATCTGACGTCTGTAGACGCCAGATTCTGATGACTAAAGTCGATCCCCGCACTGCAAAAGTAAACATTATTTGTAATGGCCGTAGACTCTTATCATAGGTATTCAAATTAATCGGAAAGACCTAACTGAGACAGTTATGATGATTTAAAATCGACAAAAAACACTTTGGCCTCCAAGGTTTTCATAGAAAAATGCAACGCGTTAAGGGTTAGGTGACATGTTATCTGGCTTGAAAATTGCTTGAAACCGTATATAAATGGTCTCAGCAGCGCAAGTGTTAGAAATATACAATGTGTTTCAAAAACGCAAAGGGTTGACTTGTAATTGATTTTTCAGGCAGTCTTTTGTTCTGAAATATAATTATTTTAAATTGCAAAAATAGTGTAAAAAACGATATTTAAAACTGCAAACATTGTCAAACCTGTAGATTTTAAATTGCCAACCACATATTTGCGAACAGTATAGTTTTCATGTTCATATTTATGTATCCCCTCTATAGAAGTGGAGACAAATTGCTTTACCTCTCACCGCTCAGCTCGTCCGATCATTTTTGTGTCTGTGCATTCTCTCTGTCTATCGCGCAGGCATTTAAACACGAGACGTTGACCCAATGCCGGGCTATTGTTGGCCCACTGTCTACGACGCTGAGCCAACATTAGCCCAGTATTGGATTACCGTGTCTTGTTTGACGCAACGCTGAATGTGGGCCAGCGTCATAGATGGCGGGCCAACATCAACCCAGCCTTGGTTTCAAGTAGTAGTTATTATACGGCCCGAGCCTTGTACGAGAAATAGGAGCTTATTGCGAGTACAGCGACAAAGGCCAGACGATAACTAGCTTTCAGTACTTGGGTCAGTTGTCCTTTGTTTTTGATTTTAATAGGCCTAAAAGTCTGAAGAACATACAAAAGACGGCAACCAGACATACTGGCACCTTATAGTGTGGATACCCGACAAGCTTTAGTGCTAAATAACGTTGGTCCATTGTCAACCACGTTGGCTCAGAACTAGACCAATATTGTTTCAACATATTTTATGCGGAAGAATTCTGTACATTTGAACAGATAGTCTCTTACTTGTAGTTTCTTAGATTTTCAAAACAGTCCAAAACACAGTGTTTTGGATTGTTTTGAAACACTCCACAAAGGACACAGAACAATAATGTTTTGTGTTTACTGGGTTGAACGCAGCCCAGCGCACGATTTATTGAACCAGTGCTGGTTTGGTGTTGGGCCAGCGTCGCAGATTGTGGGCCAGCATTGGACCAGCATTAGATCAACTAAAAAAAACTAGACCCTTCTAGTACTTGTATGAATACATAATTATTACCACTTTTATACAAATAGATTATCTCTATATATTTAAATTATGTGCATCTTTTTCAGGCCAAAGGATTTAAATACGTATTAGAATTTATGAGTGATGTCGTGGATGGATTTACAATCGGGACTGATGCCTCTCTCTTTGGGGCCGTAACCTTCGCTGGACAGGCGACAGTTGGATTTATGCTGGACAAACACACACTTAAAAATAATCTAGACACCGCTATACGCGATCTGGAAGCTGCTTTTGCTGGTTCGTATGTGTATTATATTATAAATAAACGTGTTTAGTAAAACTGATTTTACATTCTATTGTTTCACCTTTATCATCTTAGAACAATTGTTCATCAAAAATTTAATACCTTGTTCACGAAAGAGTCATTTTATTGACATTTGCTTACGAGCCGTGGCTAAATTTAAACGTTTCACTTAAATGTAGGGTTAGTTTTGTCCACCTTTTGTGGTTGCCGCACAGCGTTTGTGGAAATATTTACCTATTGATACGAGAAGCCAAATCAGTTATAATTTTTAATTAAAAGTTAAAGAAGAAATTATGCCCAAGACCTTTGTGAACAATCCCCGAAAATTTTATATTTTTCTCCAGCAAGATATTATCGATATTAGGAAATGTTTTCTTGTTTCACATTATGACATGATCACAAAAGTGTATCCGTGCATTGAAATGTCAACTAAAGATCGTTGATTCTCAACAGGTGGACGTACCAACATTGCTGCTGGTTTTGAAAAGGCTTGCGAGGTCGTTGAAGACGATGGAAATCGTGCTGGTGTTCCTGATGTTGCAGTTCTGATAACGGATGGTTACCCGACTGTTCAGATCAATCAAACTATGAACAGAGTTAGTGTGCTCACCTTAAACTGATTATACACACAGGGCATGTGACAGCGATAATGCAATATTTGTTATATCAATCATTTTGATTTAGCAATCGAAAAATTATCGTCAATTTGTGTTATAATAATCATTAATACTCCATATAAGACCCTGATGAGAGTTGTAAGCTCTAATTCAGTCGGACCGTTAGCATGATTAACTCTTACAGCGCGGGGATCGACTTTAGTCGTCACAATCTGACGTCTGTAGACGTCAGATGCTGACGACTAAAGTCGATCCCCGCACTGTCATCTTCATCTATCCAGTTGTCTGCCACCGGCAGAACCTGGATAACCCGTATATGTGCTATGGGTTCAAAACCCCCCTCCTCCCTCCTCCTCCCTGGCCAATTCACAGTCGATTCAGGCGGCCCAAACAATCTGACCTGAGTGTGACCTCCACGCTGCAGTCAGTAAACCGGTGACGTCATAATGAATATTCATGTTGCTCGCACCCCTCATTTTCGTACCCGCTTCACACACACCTGTTGTCAAGGTCAGACTGGTAGTCTGACGGTCAGACCTGATACGGCAAGGTGCGCACTGTAAGAATCAACATATTTCTAATGGCCGTAGACCCATAACATAGGTATTCAAAGGAATCAGAAAGAGCTAAATTGTAAAAACCCTTTGAACTCCATGGTTTGTACGAAAGTTTTTTTTCGCATTTTAAGGGTTAAGTCTATAATACGGGAGAAATTCGGAACATGCGGTTTATTTCTGTCATCCCGAGTTGTCAGACAAAGTAAACATGGTAAATGGCCCGACAAAGAAAATGGCCCGCCCAACCCGACCAAGTCATCACCTGATCATATTCCGATCAATGTCCAGTATATTTATCGTCCAATGCTTACTGTGATTAGGTGAGCCCAGTCAAACATACTATCACGCACGTCCAGCGCACAAAAAATGAAGAATTTTGGTCAGTGTGTTGTGATTCGCTGGGCGTGCGTCAGAATTCGTTGATGATTTGACGAGTGCGTCGGATGAACGGTATTCATTTATTGTGTGCGTCAACCTCTGCGCACATTTACTGCATGTTCAAAAATATGAGCGTTTCTCCACGTGTCAATATGGACGCCAGAAGAACGTCAGACCAATGCCAGTCTAACGCTACGCACAAGTAGACACACGCTCTAAACTCGTTGTGTTTCCGTTGATCGAGGTTCGTTCCAGTCACATGTAAACGACGCACAGTCCACGCATAAAAAAAATAAAAATTACAATTTGAGTCAGGATTGTGACAAACGTCGCAGACTGGTTGCGAATGCACAGCGTGTTTTTAACGCAAAGGGCGAATGAAGAGCGCTTTGCTAACGCGTTGGACCCTAGGATGGTAATGTCGACGATTATAGTAAATTTTATCAGTTTGTTTTGTACATGTGTAACCATTTTTAAAAGAAAAAATGTGAGCTAAATTTATGAAAACATTATATGTTTGGACGTAATTTCGACAAATTGATAACAAATTCGGCACTGAAAGCCGTGTATCATGTGAAACACCACCTCAAGTAATTAAAAATAAATTGTCGTTCTTAAGAGCTTCAAGGGTTAAGCTGCAGAAATAACATAGTCACAGCGTGCTGCTCGAGCGCTGGACGAGCTGCGGGCGAGTGCCCAACGTTTGCTTCGAGCGCTCATGCAGCGCAGGGCAAGCGTGTTGCCCGCGACTGCCCGGCGTACTCAACGGGCGGCAATGTGATACATAGCAAACGTATTTGACGTTGTTAAAACGTTGTTCTAGCGCGCCTTGTGTGTTTCTGGCGATCTTCTGGAAATGCACATCTATGCGTTCATATGCGTTCAATATTTTAAACACACCCTACTTCCTTTGACGATTACACTGCGCACAAAAATATGCGTAGCGTTAGTGCAGCGCCCTCTGTTGCGTCCCAATTTGTAATAACGTTCCAATCTGTAATAAATTATTACAAATTGGAACGCATTTGCACTGCAATTGCGTCCCAAATTGTAATGAATTATTACAAATTGGCACGCATTTGCAATGTATTTGCGTTCCAATTTGTAATAAAATATTATATTTTAGATGATTCACAGAGCACATTGGAGAACAAAGGGTAACGTTCTTTGCCTCTAAGCAGCAGATTTCGGGTGAATGTGGGCTTTGAAATTCTCATAATTCATATCATTAAATTGACCTAGTACAACGAAGTTGACCTAACTTATCAGTCGTTATACCAGCTTATACTTAGTCTAATTAACGACTTACCAAGTCGATTTACTAAGTCGATTATCGCGACTTATAAGTCGTTATAAAAACTTACACTAAGTCGGCTTAACGACTTATAGAGCCTACAAAGTCGATTTAACGATTTAAGCTAAGTCGATTAAACGTCTTATGAGTCATTATAGCGACTATACTAAGTCAATTTACGACTTATAAGTTATACTAAGTCGATTTAACGACTTAATAGATCGTTATAACGACTTATAAATTGTCATAGCGACTTATACCAAGTCGATATAAGGACTTATACTAAATCGATTTAATGACTTCTGATAAATCGACTTAGCGAATTATATGTTGTTATAACGACTAATACTAAGTGAATTTACCGACTTATTAAGTCGTTATAACGACTTATACTGAGTCGATTTAACGACATAAAAGATCGTTATAACGATTATAGATAAATTATTTAAGTCGCTATAACGACTAATGCCAATTCAATTTAACGACTTCACTAACGACTTATATATGTCGTTATAACGAATTAGTGTAAGACGATTTCAGGACTTATATGTCGTTATAACGAGATAAAGAAATCATCTCGTCTCAATGCTGTCCCACACTTGCAATACATTTGCGTACCAATTTGTAGCACATGTTATGAGTTGTCAGGTATTTCAGATGATGCGCAGAGAACAACACCAGTGACTCAGGGGTAACGTTCTTTGCGTCTGAACAGAAAGAAGACTACGGGTGGCTGTGGCCTTTCATATTCTCATAATTCGTATCACTTAATTCACCTAGTCAAAGTATTTTTAGTTTTGAAATAACATATTTTTAATTACAAATTGGCACGCATTTGCAATGCAATTTCGCCCCAATTTATAATAAATTATTACAAATTGGAACTCATTTGCAATACATTTTCGGGCCAATTTGTAAAAAAAATAGTGGATTGTCCTATCTTTTGGATGATATGCCGAGAACACTAGTGACCGAGAAGTAACATTATTTGTCTCTGAACAGCAGACTTCGGATGACTGTGACCTTAATTTGTCATGAAAACTACTTATTTTGTTACTACATATTGATACGCACTTGCAATGCGTTTGTGTTCCAATTGATTATAAAGTGTTATGTATTTTCTGATATTTCAGAAGATATGCAGATAACAAGACTAGTTACTCAGGAATAACGTTCTTTGCGTCTGAACCACGCAACCACGACTATAGGTGACTGTGGCCATTGACATTCTCATAATTTATATTACTGAATTCACGTAGTCAACGTTTTTATAATTTTGAACCGATTTATTGTTTATTACAAATTGGCACGCATTTGCAATGCAATTGCGTCCCAAATTGTAATCAATTATTACAATTTAGGACGAAATTGCATAGCAAATGCGTTCCAATTTGTAATAATTAATTACAAATTGGGACGGAATCGCATTGCAAATGCGTTCCAATTTGTAATAATTTATTACAAATTGGGACGGAAATGCATTGCAAATGCTTTCCAATTTGTAATAATTTATTACAATTTGGGACGCAATTGCATTGCAAATTCGTGCCAATATGTAATAAAAAATGAATCTTTTCAAAATTAAAAAAACGTTGACTACGTTAATTCAGTAATATAAATTATGAGACTGTCAATGGCCACAGTCACCTATAGCCTATTGTTCAGACGCAAAGACCGTTACTCCTGAGTAACTAGTCTTGTTATTTGCATATCTTCTGAAATATCAGAAAATATATAACACTTTATAATCAATTGGAACACAAACGCATTGCAAGTGCGTATAAATATGTAAGAAAAAAATAAGTAGTTTTCATGACAAATTAAAGTCACAGTCATCCGAAGTCTGCTGTTCAGAGACAAATAATGGCCCTCGGTCACTAGTGCTCTCGGCATATCATCCAAAACATATGACAATCCACTATTTTTTTACAAATTGGGCCGAAAATGCATTGCAAATGCGTTCCAATTTGTAATAATTTATTACAATTTGGGACGCAATTGCATTGCATTTGCGTGCCAATTTGTAATTACAAATATGTTATTTCAAAACTAAAAATACTTTGACTAGGTGAAATAAGTGATACGAATTATGAGAATATGAAAGGCCACAGCCACCCGTAGTCTTCTTTCTTTTCAGATGCAAAGAACGTTACCCCTGAGTCACTGATGTTCTCTGCGCATCATCTGAAATACCTGACAACTCATAACATGTGCTACAAATTGGAACGCAAATGTATTGCAAGTGTAGAAAAGCATTGAGACGAGATGATTTTTTTTATCTCGTTATAACGACATATAAGTCGTGAAATCGTCTTACACTAATTCGTTATAACGACATATATAAGTCGTTAGTGAAATCGTTAAATTGAATTGGCATAATTCGTTATAACGACTTAAATAAGTTATCTATAGTCGTTATAACGATATATTATGTCGTTAAATCGACTCAGTATAAGTCGTTATAACGACTTAATGAGTCGGTAAATTTACTTATATAAATTTACGTTATAACAACTTATAATTCGCTAAGTCGATTTATCAGAAGTCATTAAATCGATTTAGTATAAGTCCTTATATCGACTTGGTATAAGTCGCTATGACGATTTATAAGTCGTGATAACGATCTAGTAAGTCGTTAAATCGACTTAGTATAAGTCGACTTATAAGTCGTTAAATTGACTTAGTATAGTCGCTATAATGACTCATAAGTCGTTAAATCGACTTAGCCTAAATCGTTAAATCGACTTAGTAGGCTCTATAAGTCGTTAAGCCGACTTAGTTTAAGTTTTTATAACGACTTATAAGTCGCGATAATCGACTTAGTAAATCGACTTGGTAAGTCGTTAATTAGACTAAGTATAAGCTGTTATAACGACTGATAAGTTAGTTACACTTCGTTGTACTAGGTCAATTTAATGATATGAATTATGAGAATTTCAAAGCCCACATTCACCCGAATTCTGCTGCTTAAAGGCAAATAACGTTACCCTTTGTTCTCCAATGTGCTCTGTGAATCATCTAAAATATAATATTTTATTACAAATTGGAACGCAAATACATTGCAAATGCGTGCCGATTTGTAATAATTTATTACAATTTGGGACGCAATTGCAGTGCAAATGCGTTCCAATTTGTAATAATTTATTACAAATTGAGACGCAATGGTATTACATATGCGTTCCAATTTGTAATAATTTATTACAAATTGGAACGTTATTACAAATTGCGACGCAACAGCCCTCCACGAACCAGTAACGAATGCTGACGCACGACCGACACACGACAGACGCTCTGGCCAAAAAAATCAATTTTCAGTGCGTGGATCGTGCGTCGACTATGTGTGACTGAAAAAACTCAAAAATGTCGGCACTGAGCGCGCATATAGCGCCCATCCAACGCATTTCTAGCGAACATATAACGTGTATGGGGCGTGCTAAATGCTTTCTGACTTATTAGTGCCTCGCGCTGGCGATGTGCGGTGTATTCGTTAACTCTGTCGCCCTGCAAACGCGCAACACGGTAGCGAAACGCTGCGCATTCGCTGATTTATACACCTGATTTATTTATGACACGCTGTATATTCGTCTTAAACTCGCTGGCTCTTCTCATATCCTAACAAAATTCATGGACGCACAACGACGCACTGCTATAATTTTTGTCACTCAAGGTGTGTGCTGTGCGTCGTGTATGTGTGACTGGGGTATAACATCTTTTCAGGACATCAATATATTGAATGTGCTAATAAACATGCATGATATGTCAGGACATAACCGTGCTCTTTGCAAAAACGAGCCACAAGAATGTGGTCCGACTTTGAACGTTCCTGACTGATATGTACATACTCTGATACTTATATTTAATATAATTGTGACACGTTGTCTTCGTTATCATGGTTGTAAAAGTCTACAGCATGATTAACTGCCCATTTTAGTCACTAGTTGGAGTAATACTTAGTGACAATTTTTATGACTTTAGATTGCACGTATATCAATATTTAGCCATGCATATGTCGTATAAAATATGTGAATACAAGTTTTGAAGCACCACCGATAATATAAAGTGTTTTTTTCTTCAGATTGATGCCTTGAAAAGTAAGGGGGTGGCGGTGTTTGCTGTTGGTATTGGTTATGATGTCCGCTTGACCGAACTAGAAGCATATGCCAGTTTTCCCGATATGGCTGAACTACTCGATGACCTAAACGCCCTGGATTCATTCAAAGATAACTTACGAAAAAGACTTTGTGCTGCAGCCAATATTACCGGTAAGTTTTATTGTAGTGAATGCCAAAATAGGTGTATGTAAGTGTAAATGGATAGAAACATAATATTATTTTCTGTCACTAATTATTATTGTTATTATTATTATATGTGGTAGGCGTTCTTAGCTGAGACCTGTTATTGTCTGCCAGTCATATCATGTTTTTTTTTTAAACTCAGCATTGCTTGTATATATTGTGCTTGTAAACAGTCTCTGTAATTTATGCTGTATAACACCATTGTCATGCCATTCGAAATACAAAAAATAATAATAATAAAATTATATATTGCGATGAAAAAAAATACATTGAATTTATCGATATTAAAATGAAACCCTGGATTAAGCTACGCATTAAAACCCTCAAGCTCAAGGTTCACAAAAATATCCTGGAGTCGGAAAGGTTCAAGGTTCACAATAATAACCTGGGGTGGGAAAGGTTCAAAGTTCACAATAATAACCTAACACTTTATAAAACTGACATCATTGACAAACAGCTAACTTAGCTCCTTCTGTCACTATGTTTTGTCCTTTATCCATATATTTCTATTCATATACCCATATCCATATACATCTACTTATTATTTCAGCTCAACACCACGGCCATGGTGTACTGTGTATTTTTGTAATATATACTTATTCTGCTGTTTTGACTGAATTTTAACAAATATTTCTGGAAAAACATGTGCGAACATCATTCGTACAGAGATGTGGAATAAACAGAAGCGCACATGCGATAAACTGTATATAACATGATAACAAGGACATATCTAACGTTGGCGTCGCAATTGCTAAAATATTTGAAATGTGTTATCCCAATCTTCTATTTTACGAATCTGGTGTGTGATCCTTGTCACTGGATTTGTCTTTTGTGAATATTGAGAGTTGTTTTAACACTCAGTTAAACTCAATAACGTATATCGTCCCCTTGGATATGAAAGGGTGTATCTGCCACTTTGTAAAGTGGCAGATACACCCTTTCATATCCAAGGAGACGATATGTTTTGAAATTGTATTGTGAAATGATTCTTGTATAGCTGATTAACTCGTGGACTGCTGAATTGTTTGTTCTTTATTCATTTGAAGCTGGGAATTGCTAACGCAATTTCCAGCTCGAAATGATGGAAACAATAAACATCTCCCAATTTCAGTAGTTATTTTATTAACCCTTTCAGTGCGTCCGCCTACTTTAAACGTCAGAATCTGACGTCTGTAGACGTCGGATTATGGCGACTAAGGACGATCCCTGCACCGAAAGAGTAAAATAATGCCCGTAGACCCATAGCATAGGTATTCAAATAAAGCGGAAAGAGCTAACTCAGACATTTAGGATGATTTCAAATTGAAATTGGTCTCCTAGTCTATGGAATAAGTCAATATAGTGTGCACTTTGTGAAGAAATCATAAAATTTGGCACAGATGACCTCTAACAAACCCTTTTCAAATTGTGATATAGGGCAGTCAAATTTGACCTCGTTTTGACCTACTAATTTGCATATTTCCAAAATGGCCGCCCGCCATCTGATAGGGGTAATGGGAGTGAAAATGTCAAAATCGAGATAGAAACCTGCAAATAGGTTCAAATTTACGGTAATAATAAGCTGATTACAAATTTCAAACAAATATTATCGTTATACACCATTTTCTCAACCTAATTTTCCTTTTTCAAAATGGCCGCCAATTGCCGGGAAGCAGGGCAAACGTTAAAATTGGGACCGCTACATGTAAATAAACTGAAATGAAATGGCCGCCATTTGTGCAAGGTCAAACCATGAATCAATATATTTTGAACATAATATAACGATTAATGATTTGGGTGTCTACCAAAGTGTTTTCGGAAATGTCTGACATATAGTGTTGTGGTCAAAAAATACTTTTGGACATTGCATTCTGGGTGATATCCAGGATGGCCGCCATTTGTGCAAGGTCAAACAATAAATTGATATCATATTCCACAGAATAAAAGCAAATTCACGATTTTGGTGTCTACCATAGGGTTTTCTGGTAAGCCTGACATAGTGATGTAACCAGAAAGTACATTAGACAATGAATTGTTGGTAAAATCTAAGATGGCTGCCTTTTTTGCAAGGTTAAAAAAATAACTGGCTATCATTTTGACAGACAAACATTTCCAAAGTATTTAAAAAAAACCAAAGATGGTTCAAAGATTGCAGCCAATACATGTAATTATGCCTACCGAAAATGCTATTTTTAACTAAGAGTAATACCAAATTTTAGGGCAATGCTAACACGAGCCATCCATATTTTCGTAACAAGCAAATGTCACAATACATCTGTTATCATCTGGATAAAATATACAGGAAAACCTCTACTTTGACATGTATATAGATACAGTAAAACAATAATACCCCCATTGCCATTTAACTCCTCTCCATCGCCCTTTAACCCCTTTTGTCACCTTTTAGTTCATCTCCGTCACCTTCGCCTCTTTCTTTTACCACCTGGTTCTTTGACGTTTCATCACCATTTAACGACCTTTAGCGCAGCCTCGTCGCCATTTGATGCCTTTACATGTCCATTTAATGCCTCATTGTCGGCGGTTAGCTGTTCCTCGTCTCCCTGTTACGCCTGCCTATCACACATTAATGCATCCTCATCACCTTTTAAAATAACAGGTTGCACATCAATGCATTTCTGTCGCCCTTTAGCATATCTCAATCACGTTTAATGTATCTTCGTCGCCCCTTAGCGCCTCCCTTCAGCACATCTTAATCGCCCTAAATGCCTCTCCATTGCCCATTGAGGCCTCTCCATCCACATTTGACGCGTGTCAGTTAAACCCCTATGACAGTTAAACATTTCTGACTCGGACCTGGCAATAATGCTTAGCCATTTACAAGGCGAGCTCACTTGTCTAACTTTAAACATGGCATGGGGAACCTAAAGCACATGAGGGTGATTTATACTCGTCACATTGTTCTAAACGAAAAAATAGAGCACAGGGCCCGTATGAATATGAGACTCAGGGTATTTCTCAGTATGAGGTTGAAAACTCAACTTAGTTCGCCTGAAACTTTGAAATCTTGTATAGGCTTCTCACTCGTTAGGACATTTAGAAACGTTACTAAATCCCATAGTAATAATTTATTTACCATAGTGATAGTGATGTGTATAGGCCTATTGAATACTTTTACGAACTATCTTTGATATATCTTAATATATTCTGTGTGAATTGACATAATTCTGTACTCTTGAATTCTGTGGATCTCAAAAATACCATTTTTTAAACAAAAAATCCGAAAATTCGACTAATTAGCATATTCAAAATCGCTCCCGGTTATCATAGCAGCATCACAGTGACCAATCAAATATGGTGTATTCTGGTCATATATTGTGTGTGTGTTCCTGGGATGCATGGGACAAACATATGTCATCACTCTAAATTGCTATTAGAAGTATGAGAATATGTTTCAAAATCACAAAAATCGCCAGACCACACAGACGTCCAATGTCAAAACAGCCACACTGCTGTGAGTCAAGGATTTCACATTGCTCTTTAACTCCTCCGCATCGCCCCTTTATTTCCTCCTTGTGACTTATTTTGCACCCCTGTCTAGCTTTAACGATTTTTCATCGACCTTTCACATCTATCTGCGGCTATTTTCTGCATCTTTCGTCACCTTTTGACACATCGTCGCAATTCAAGGGTTCTCAGTCGCACTTTACCTCCTCTCTGTCACCCTTTAAAGCGTCTTCATCACCCGTCAGCGCCTGATAACTGCCCCTTAACAACTCTCAGTTGCATTTTAACGTCTCTCCTTAGACCTTTAACGCCTTTCTGTTAAATATCCCAAAAAAGCTGTGTTTAAATCTTTTAAGGATTTTTACAACAAACTATATTTATTGTTATGTGTTACTTTATGATATGGCTTGGCAAATATAACCATATGACATAGAGATACCAACGGGGGCCCTTGGACTATGGGTTCGGGCAATGTAACCTAAGCTGTTGGATGTTTACAGTCACCTTTCAAAGAAAATAATAATGTTTAAATTCGACCGAAATGAAATACATCTATTGTTTGACCTTGACAAATGGTGGCAATTCAGATTTTTTCCCACAATGTAATGTCTATATATAGTACTTTCTGGTCACACCACTATGTCAGACAGGCTCGAAAACCGTATGGTAGATGCCAAAATCATGAATCTGGTTCGATTCTGTCCAAAATTATATCAATTAATTGTTTGCTCTTGCACAATTGGGTGTCATCTTGGACTTTGCCGCCATACATTAAATGACCAACAATTTTTTTCCGAAAACCCAATATTCGAAGAATATCTGTATCAAATCTTATGTTTCTAAATTACCATATCGTTTTGGTTATTAACCATGTACGCCTTACGTCGTGTAGATTAAACGTTGCACACAAACCATGGTGCCATCTTGAATTTATGCAAATTACAAAGTTTCCTCAAGGATTTCACAAAGGCAACCAAGCGAAATTTGTTCTACAGATCCACGTGATTACGAAACCATGAAAATAAAAAATACACTTCCCACAAAAGAATGCTTGGGTGAAAAATTTATAGGGGTGGCAACTGGACTATAAATATAGCCGGGTTTGATCATATACGGAATTTTGGCGTCTGCCTTCAGCTTCTGCTCCCATAAAGGCTGCAGTTATAGTTTCTGGTGTCACGTTCTTGTTGTCTTGACGATATATATTTATTTTGTGTCATCCATAAATGGATATTCTGTGGGGTGGTATATTTCAAGCAGGTTTTCAATATTTGCTAAACATTTCCTATGTACAGATGGTGATTGTTTATAGTGCTTAAGTTTATTATCAGATTGTGAAGGGCACTCCTGATGTGATATCTCAAACTTTTTTATCTATCTAGATCTCTCAGTACAGGTAGCACACAATTCCCTGGTAATAATTACCCCCCCCCCCCAACATACTTTTAGTCATATATATTTTATTGTAAGCTTAGACTTATAACGTTAGGCCAACCTGAATACATTGCAAATTTGCCCTGTGCTAACGTTAAAACATATATGTTTACTATAGGTCATATACTCAGCCCCAATTGTCTAGTACTAATACTAGTAGGCCTAGTCTATTGTCGACTAGACTCACCAGAACACTTCTCTTTATGATATATGTAGGCCTTAATAATAACAGAAACAGATATGCAAACTGATTAAATAGGCCTACTTTTGACATTTTCACTGTTTCCCCATGCGATTGGCAGCCATTTTGGAAATATGCAAGCGATTGGCAGCCATTTTAGAACTATGCAAATTTGGCTGATAAATTTATATATAACAATATTATTTTATTATTTATTCTTATATTTTATTTTTTGAAATACGAAATCAGCTTATTATTACCTTCAATTTCAGCCTATTTGCAAGTCTCTACCTTGATTTTGACATTTTTACTGTTTTCACCTTGGTATTGGTGGCCATTTTGGAAATATGCAAATTAGGATAGGAAAATGAGATATAACAATAATATATTTTTGTCATTTGTAATCAGCTTGGTATTACCTTCAATTTGAGCCTATTTACAGGTCGCTATCACGATTTTGAATTTTCACTCTCATTACACCTATCGGTTGGCGGCCATCTTGGAAATATGCAAATTTGAAGGTCAAAACGAGGTCAAAAGTGACTGCCCCATATCAGAAATAAAAAAGGGTATTTCAGAGATCACCTGTGCCAAATTTCATGATTTCTTCACAAAGTGCACACGAGGGTCTATATTTAAGACTTATTCCATAGACTATCCATGGTTTATGGGTGAATATACAATTTAAGGGGTCTTTCGATCTGTATTTTTGAAAAAAAAATAGTCGCTTCAAATTATATATACTAGGGTCAGATATTGAGGGTAGGGTCTATGTGATACACATTTTAAATATCAGAGCTTAATCTCGAACAGATTTTTAAAAAAATATGTGTTTTTGCGAAGGACCGTAAAAATAAAATATCAACTCAGCAACGAATTATATATATATATTTGATCATTTTCAAATTTTAAAGATCAAAAATTGCTTTGTATGATAGTTTAGTGATATGTTAGTATTTATAACACTTTTTGAAATAAAAATTGCTAAGACAGAACAGTGATTTTATCGTGAAATTATATAGTTGCTGAGTTGACTTTATCGTTTCTGAGTTGACAAAGCACGATAATTGCACATAAAAGTCATTTTTTAAGCGCATCTACGAGATCTCTGAACACTTGAGCCCCATTTTCTGAAGAAAAAAATTGGTTCATCATTATAAAGATAAAAAAGAAATGGGATCATAACAAGCCTAATTTGAAAATGTATTTCGAAGGCCATTGTACAATACATACATGCCAATATAATGAGGGTAAATTTGATTTAGAAATTTAACTAAGTGTTATTTGTAGTTTTATTTATGTAAGCGACTTCTAAAATACTCTCTCACTCTAATTCAATCAAAAACGGCTTCTTTTTACCTGCATTTTACATTGACGGAGTTAATATTTCAGTTTTAATTACAAAAAGGGGACAGAAAGCAGAATTCAGTAAACTCAGCAACGTTTTTGTTTTCAACTCAGAAACGTTTTTTCATTGTTGTAAAAATGGCTACATAAGCGAATACTCTCTCAGTCTAATTTAATTAAAAACATATTTTTTAATTGCATTTTACATTTAAAGAATTACGTTTTTAGTCTTAATTACATTTGTGAGACAGAAAGCTAAATTTGGTCAACTCAGCAACGTTTCATCATTATCAAGCACTTAGTTCAGTTTAACATGTTTTCAATGATTTTTTGCTAAATTATGAGCGTTTCTGAGTTGACACAGAAATTGAATACGCTTCAGGGGTGATTGTTTTGGTTATAAAATAGCAGTTCAGATTGAATGTTTACAAATATTTCACCTACCTCAAAATATTGGGACTTTGCAGCGGTCTCTGCATATATCAAAGTAATTGAATGGTATCACACCACAATTTGAGGAGTTTAGATAACACTGGCGTTGCTGAGTTGACCGGTTTGCGTGAGACAGCTAAAAAGCCTCAGTAAATGTATCCTTGGCAACTTTTTATATTGAGTTCATGTCTGTATATGAATAAATTCCGTTGAACATAACAATTACGCTACAAAATAACTCGGGGTTGAGTTATTTCCAAAAGATTTTCCATGTTAAAACAGTCTATGTTTCAGGTGTTAGATATTGGGAGACATTGCATTTGTGTACAAATTCGTGTATTTTAGCACATTGCATGTTGAATAAAAAAATATTCGTCAGTTTTTCTCAGTTTATCGTATTGCCCATAGGACAATATTAAAAAAATATGTTAGCGCCTAAAGGTTAACTAACCCTTTAAGCCCTCACGATGCCTTAAAGCATCATTTTACATCCCCGAAAACAGACTTAATTTTCCTACAACCGAGGGTTTTAGAATGGACATTTTCGTGAGACTGGTTTACAATACATGGCTATTTTTTTTTACTTTTTCATCCACATCAAATCATCTTCATCCACTACAAGTCGAGAATTGCGACAGCAATTCGCGGCTGCAGGAATTTGGCCTGTGGTACGCACATATGATGCGGAAGAGAGTGGGGGGGGGTTATAATTTGACGGTAATAATTCAAAGCAAACAAAGGATATACAATTTATTTATCATTTATATCACTTTATTTATAATTGGTATCACTTTATCTACCACAAGCTATTTCATCAGCTCTATTAGCATAATATTTGATTTGATTATTGTTTGGTAACATATATATAGGTAACGGGTCCATCAGCACAAATGCTAATGTATCTTACTGTATGTTACTTTGCACACCAGTTCCTGTGCCACCCTGTAATGGATCGCTCTGGCAGCATCTCAGTGAGTGTTCACCATCATCATCATCTGATTTTGATCATTTTTGTTATCTAAAACAAATTCAAGAGCACGAAAAACGTATAAACTAGCTTGGTCTTCAATTAGCATATTGCCAAGTAAACAAAACTGTGTACATACAACACATTATACCACAGATGCCGTAGAGGACGTGGAATTCAGGCAAAGTGTGAGATTGGGGTATTCCCCTGAAGCACCATTTGTCTGCCCAACACTGGATTCTTAGAAATGTTTAATATAAATGTAAATAAATCAAATATTGCAAACGTTTAAATCATGATCTGAGGGATATATTACTTTATACAGAACTATTTTTCAAATTGACATGTCAGCCCATATAGCTTTAATGTTGAATATGTATATTACCACAATGACTCCGCTGAGAGCTGAGCTAATCTCCATAAAATTGAATTGTTTATTCAACCTTTTTCTACCATTAAGTAAATCTATCATGTGATATAATCATAGTGCAGCATCTAGCATGTGATATGCATCTCATAGTGCAGCATCTATCATGTGATATACATCTCATAGTGCAGCATCTATCATGCGATATACATATCATAGTGCAGCATCTATCATGTGATATACATCTCATAGTAGTGCAGCATCTAGCATGAGATACATATTCTAGTGCAGCATCTATCATGTGATATAATCATAGTGCAACATCTGTCATGTGATATACATCTCATAGTGCAGCATCTATCATGCGATATACATCTCATAGTGCAGCCTCTAGCATGAGATACATATTCTAGTGCAGTATCTATCATGTGATATACATCTCATAGTGCAGCATCTAGCATGTGATACATCTAATAGTGCAGCATCTATCATGCGATATACATCTCATAGTGCAACATCTATCATGTGATACACATCTCATAGTGCAGTATCTAGCATGTGATATGCATCTCATAGTGCACCATCTATCATGTGATATACATCTCATAGTGCAGCATCTAGCATGTGATATACATCTCATAGTGCAGCATCTATCATGTGATACACATCTCATAGTGCAGCATCTGTCATGTGATATGCATCTCATAGTGCAGCATCTAGCATGTGATACACATCTCATAGTGCAGCATCTATCATGTGATATACATCTCATAGTGCAGCATCTAGCATGTGATATACATCTCATAGTGCAGTATATATCATGTGATATACATCTCATAGTGCAGCATCTATCACGTGATATAATCATAGTGCAGCATCTGTCATGTGATATACATCTCATAGTGCATCATCTATCATGCGATATGCATCTCATAGTGCAGCATCTATCATGCGATATGCATCTCATAGTGCAGCATATATCATACGATATACATCTCATAGTGCAGCATCTATCATGTGATATACATCTCATAGTGCATCATCTATCATGCGATATGCATCTCATAGTGCAGCATCTATCATGCGATATACATCTCATAGTGCAGCATCTATCATGCGATACACATCTCATAGTGCAGCATCTAGCATGAGATACATAGAATTGTGATATCATGTGATATACATCTCATAGTGCAGCATCTAGCATGTGATATACATCTCATAGTGCACTATATATCATGTGATATACATCTTATAGTGCAGCATCTATCATGTGATATACATCTCATAGTGCAGCATCTATCATGCGATATACATATCATAGTGCAGCATCTAGCATGAGATACATATTCTAGTGCAGCATCTATCATGTGATATAATCATAGTGCAACATCTGTCATGTGATATACATCTCATAGTGCAGCATCTATCATGCGATATACATCTCATAGTGCAGCCTCTAGCATGAGATACATATTCTAGTGCAGTATCTATCATGTGATATACATCTCATAGTGCAGCATCTAGCATGTGATACATCTAATAGTGCAGCATCTATCATGCGATATACATCTCATAGTGCAACATCTATCATGTGATACACATCTCATAGTGCAGTATCTAGCATGTGATATGCATCTCATAGTGCACCATCTATCATGTGATATACATCTCATAGTGCAGCATCTAGCATGTGATATACATCTCATAGTGCAGCATCTATCATGTGATACACATCTCATAGTGCAGCATCTGTCATGTGATATGCATCTCATAGTGCAGCATCTAGCATGTGATACACATCTCATAGTGCAGCATCTATCATGTGATATACATCTCATAGTGCAGCATCTAGCATGTGATATACATCTCATAGTGCAGTATATATCATGTGATATACATCTCATAGTGCAGCATCTATCACGTGATATAATCATAGTGCAGCATCTGTCATGTGATATACATCTCATAGTGCATCATCTATCATGCGATATGCATCTCATAGTGCAGCATCTATCATGCGATATGCATCTCATAGTGCAGCATATATCATACGATATACATCTCATAGTGCAGCATCTATCATGTGATATACATCTCATAGTGCATCATCTATCATGCGATATGCATCTCATAGTGCAGCATCTATCATGCGATATACATCTCATAGTGCAGCATCTATCATGTGATACATAGAATTGTGATATCATGTGATATACATCTCATAGTGCAGCATCTAGCATGTGATATACATCTCATAGTGCACTATATATCATGTGATATACATCTTATAGGGCAGCATCTATCATGTGATATAATCATAGTGCAGCATCTATCATGTGATACACATCTCATAGTGCAGCATCTAGCATGTGATACACATCTCATAGTGCAGCATCTAGCATGTGATACATCTCATAGTGCACCATCTATCATGTGATATACATCTCATAGTGCAGCATCTAGCATGTGATATGCATCTCATAGTGCAGCATCTATCATGTGATATACATCTCATAGTGCAGCATCTATCATACGATATACATCTCATAGTGCAGCATCTATCATGTGATATACATCTCATAGTGCATCATCTATCATGCGATATATATCTCATAGTGCAGCATCTATCATGTGATATACATCTCATAGTGCAGCATCTAGCATGTGATATACATCTCATAGTGCATCATCTATCATGCGATATATATCTCATAGTGCAGCATCTATCATGTGATATACATCTCATAGTGCAGCATCTAGCATGTGATATACATCTCATAGTGCAGTATATATCATGTGATATACATCTTATAGTGCAGCATATATCATGTGATATAATCATAGTGCAGCATCTATCATGTGATACACATCTCATAGTGCAGTATCTATCATGCGATATACATCTCATAGTTCAGCATCTAGCATGTGATACACATCTCATAGTGCAGCATCTATCATGTGATATACATCTCATAGTGCATCATCTATCATACGATATACATCTCATAGTGCAGCATCTATCATGTGATATACATCTCATAGTGCAGCATCTAGCATGTGATACACATCTCATAGTGCAGCATCTATCATGTGATATACATCTCATAGTGCATCATCTATCATACGATATACATCTCATAGTGCAGCATCTATCATGTGATATATATCTCATAGTGCAGCATCTAGCATGTGATATACATCTCATAGTGCAGCATCTAGCATGTGATACACATCTCATAGTTCAGCATCTAGCATGTGATACTCATCTCATAGTTCAGCATCTAGCATGTGATATACATCTCATAGTGCAGTATCTATCATGCGATATACATCTCATAGTGCAGTATCTATCATGCGATATACATCTCATAGTGCAGCATCTATCATGCGATACACATCTCATAGTGCAGCATCTAGCATGTGATACACATCTCATAGTTCAGCATCTAGCATGTGATATACATCTCATAGTGCATCATCTATCATACGATATACATCTCATAGTGCAGCATCTATCATGTGATATACATCTCATAGTGCATCATCTATCAAGCGATATACATCTCATAGTGCAGTATATATCATGTGATATACATCTCATAGTGCAGCATCTATCAAGCGATATACATCTCATAGTGCAGCATCTAGCATGTGATACACATCTCATAGTGCAGCATCTATCATACGATATACATCTCATAGTGCAGCATCTATCATGCGATATACATCTCATAGTGCAGCATCTATCATGTGATACACATCTAATAGTGCAGCATCTATCATGCGATATGCATTTAATAATGTAGCATCTATCATGTTATACACATCTCATAGTTCAGCATCTATCATGTGATACACATTTAATAGTGTAGCATCTATCAAGCGATATACATCTCATAGTGCAGTATCTATCATGCGATATACATCTTATAGTGCATCATCTAGCATGTGATATACATCTCATAGTGCATCATCTATCATGCGATATACATCTCATAGTGCAGCATCTATCATGTGATATACATCTCATAGTGCAGTATCTATCATGCGATATACATCTTATAGTGCAGCATCTAGCATGTGATATACATCTCATAGTGCATCATCTATCATGCGATATACATCTCATAGTGCAGCATCTATCATGTGATATACATCTCATAGTGCAGCATCTAGCATATGATATACATCTCATAGTGCATCATCTATCAAGCGATATATATCTCATAGTGCAGTATATATCATGTGATATACATCTCATAGTGCAGTATATATCATGCGATATACATCTCATAGTGCAGTATATATCATGTGATATACATCTCATAGTGCAGCATCTATCATGTGATATACATCTCATAGTGCAGTATCTATCATGCGATATACATCTCATAGTGCAGCATCTATCATGTGATATACATCTCATAGTGCAGTATCTATCATGAGATACACATCTCATAGTGCAGCATCTAGCATGTGATATGCATCTCATAGTGCAGCATCTAGCATGTGATATACATCTCATAGTGCATCAGCTATCAAGCGATATAAATCTCATAGTGCAGTATCTATCATGCGATATACATCTCATAGTGCAGCATCTATCATGTGATATACATCTCATAGTGCAGTATCTATCATGTGATATACATCTCATAGTGCAGTATCTATCATGAGATACACATCTCATAGTGCAGCATCTAGCATGTGATATGCATCTCATAGTGCAGCATCTAGCATGTGATACACATCTCATAGTGCAGCATCTATCATGTGATATACATCTCATAGTGCATCATCTATCAAGCGATATACATCTCATAGTGCAGTATCTATCATGCGATATACATCTCATAGTGCAGCATCTATCATGTGACATACATCTCATAGTGCAGTATCTATCATGAGATACACATCTCATAGTGCAGCATCTAGCATGTGATATGCATCTCATAGTGCAGCATCTATCATGTGATATACATCTCATAGTGCATCATCTTTCAAGCGATATACATCTCATAGTGCAGTATCTATCATGCGATATACATCTCATAGTGCAGCATCTATCATGTGATATACATCTCATAGTGCAGCATCTATCATGTGACATACATCTCATAGTGCAGTATCTATCATGAGATACACATCTAATAGTGCAGCATCTATCATGTGATATGCATCTCATAGTGCAGCATCTATCATGAGATACACATCTCATAGTGCAGCATCTAGCATGTGATACACATCTCATAGTGCAGCATCTAGCATGTGATATACATCTCATAGTGCAGCATCTAGCATGTGATATACATCTCATAGTGCAGCATCTATCATGCGATATACATCTCATAGTGCAGCATCTATCATGTGATATACATCTCATAGTGCAGTATCTATCATGCGATATACATCTTATAGTGCATCATCTAGCATGTGATATTCATCTCATAGTGCATCATCTATCATGCGATATACATCTCATAGTGCAGCATCTATCATGTGATATACATCTCATAGTGCAGCATCTAGCATATGATATACATCTCATAGTGCATCATCTATCAAGCGATATATATCTCATAGTGCAGTATATATCATGTGATATACATCTCATAGTGCAGTATATATCATGCGATATACATCTCATAGTGCAGTATATATCATGTGATATACATCTCATAGTGCAGCATCTATCATGTGATATACATCTCATAGTGCAGTATCTATCATGCGATATACATCTCATAGTGCAGCATCTATCATGTGATATACATCTCATAGTGCAGTATCTATCATGAGATACACATCTCATAGTGCAGCATCTAGCATGTGATATGCATCTCATAGTGCAGCATCTAGCATGTGATATACATCTCATAGTGCATCATCTATCAAGCGATATAAATCTCATAGTGCAGTATCTATCATGCGATATACATCTCATAGTGCAGCATCTATCATGTGATATACATCTCATAGTGCAGTATCTATCATGTTATATACATCTCATAGTGCAGTATCTATCATGAGATACACATCTCATAGTGCAGCATCTAGCATGTGATATGCATCTCATAGTGCAGCATCTAGCATGTGATACACATCTCATAGTGCAGCATCTATCATGTGATATACATCTCATAGTGCATCATCTATCAAGCGATATACATCTCATAGTGCAGTATCTATCATGCGATATACATCTCATAGTGCAGCATCTATCATGTGACATACATCTCATAGTGCAGTATCTATCATGAGATACACATCTCATAGTGCAGCATCTAGCATGTGATATGCATCTCATAGTGCAGCATCTATCATGTGATATACATCTCATAGTGCATCATCTTTCAAGCGATATACATCTCATAGTGCAGTATCTATCATGCGATATACATCTCATAGTGCAGCATCTATCATGTGATATACATCTCATAGTGCAGCATCTATCATGTGACATACATCTCATAGTGCAGTATCTATCATGAGATACACATCTAATAGTGCAGCATCTATCATGTGATATGCATCTCATAGTGCAGCATCTATCATGAGATACACATCTCATAGTGCAGCATCTAGCATGTGATACACATCTCATAGTGCAGCATCTAGCATGTGATATACATCTCATAGTGCAGCATCTAGCATGTGATATACATCTCATAGTGCAGCATCTAGCATGTGATACATCTAATAGTGCAGCATCTATCATGCGATATACATCTCATAGTGCAACATCTATCATGTGATACACATCTCATAGTGCAGCATCTAGCATGTGATATACATCTCATAGTGCAGCATCTAGCATGTGATATACATCTCATAGTGCAGCATCTAGCATGTGATATACATCTCATAGTGCAGCATCTAGCATGTGATACATCTAATAGTGCAGCATCTATCATGCGATATACATCTCATAGTGCAACATCTATCATGTGATACACATCTCATAGTGCAGCATCTAGCATGTAATATGCATCTCATAGTGCAGCATCTAGCATGTGATATACATCTCATAGTGCAGCATCTAGCATGTGATACATCCAATAGTGCAGCATCTATCATGCGATATACATCTCATAGTGCAACATCTATCATGTGATACACATCTCATAGTGCAGCATCTAGCATGTAATATGCATCTCATAGTGCAGCATCTAGCATGTGATATACATCTCATAGTGCAGCATCTAGCATGTGATACATCCAATAGTGCAGCATCTATCATGCGATATACATCTCATAGTGCAACATCTATCATGTGATATACATCTCATAGTGCAGCATCTATCATGTGATATAAATCTCATAGTGCAGCATCTAGCATGTGATACATCCAATAGTGCAGCATCTATCATGCGATATACATCTCATAGTGCAACATCTATCATGTGATATACATCTCATAGTGCAGCATCTAGCATGAGATACACATCTCATAGTGCAGCATCTAGCATGTGATATACATGGATGGATGGAGCGCTATAAATAGATTGAATTAATAATAATATTTTTTTAGAAAGAGGGCGTTGTCAGCCCGATGGCTCATTCGGTGCGAATTGTGGCTCGAATTTCAGAGGTGCTGTACATATACAGTGCTCAAAACAGTGTTCAAAACACTTCACAAGACTGGAGTGCACAGTGCTATCCCATGTTACGGACTGGAGTGCACAGTGCTATCTATGTTACGGACTGGAGTGCACAGTGCTATCTATGGTACGGGTGCCGGTCGATTCGCCCCAAAACCAACTCGCCCCAACCAACTCGACCCATATTTATGCCAACTCGCCCCAACCAACTCGCCCCACATTTATACCAACTCGCTCCACATATAAGTGGGGAGAGTTGGCAAGAACATGGGGCGAGTTCGTAAGAGAAGTGGGGCGAGTTGGTAAGAGAAGTGAGACGAGTTTGTAAAAGTTGGGGCGAGTTGGTCAGAGAACCGGGCGAGTTGACAAACAAGATGGGGCGAGTTGGCAGTAAAAGTATAATAATGATTATCAAACAAATTGAAAATATAGTGTTTTTTGTAAGTTATGTGAGCTATTATGAAGTAGTCCTATTATTTATTTGGATTGATTCGTGTGTAAGAGCAGTGATAGACGCAGCCTACTTGGTCCGAGAAGTGGGGGGAGTTGGCAAAAACATGGGGCGAGTTGGTAAGAGAAACGGGGCGAGTTGGTAAGAGAAGTGAGGCGAGTTGGTAAAAGTTGGGGCGAGTTGGTCAGAGAACCGGGCGAGTTGACAAACAACATGGGGCGAGTTGGTAGTAGAAGTTGGGAGAGTTGGTAAAATAAGTGGGGCGAGTTGGCTGGGGCGAGTTGGTACGGTGGGCGAGTTGGTACGGTGGGCGAGCTGGTTTTGGGGCGAATTGACTGTAATCCTATGGTACTGTAGTCGAGACTCCATATCAGAAACAAAGCCTGTAAACAAGTCCAGGCGGACATCATAAGTAGAATATGGAGACATCCTCATTCTTATAGGAGATTTCCCGTAGAATGGGTAAATCACTGTTCCCAAGCTGAAATATAGTACGATCACCGTCAAATAAGTCATTTTCAAAATGGCCGCCACAAAGTTGCTGTAAAAAAATCAAATCATAATAGCCGGCCTAAAAATACCTTCCAACGCTATAATATTAGTAATCTATTGGTGCAGAATTAATTGCCGGTACAATTTTTACTTCACTGCTCATATAAATTGTCAAAATTCGAGATGGCCGCCAAAATTGTTGACACATCATGTTTTTTATCCTAACTTTGAAATCACTTTAACAAGTAAAGGTGATTTCACTAAACCAGTTGACCATGTGTGTGCTTAGTAAGGTTATATATCTGAGAGTATTAAGTCTCGGCGGTTTGCAAGAAACAAAAACAGTTTCTTCCCCATCCACGAGTGAAAGTCAGTATTGTGGGGAGCCTCCGCCACCGAGAGGTAGCGTGCTCGGCCTCAGAACGCCAGGGCTCGAATTTCAAATCCTGTGTCTGGAGGACAGTGTTATCTCAATCATCTCACCATCTTCAGGAGGTTCTGCTGGCCCAGTTTAGCCTATATGTGCACAAAGGTGGCATAAAGCCCGATTCATTTCATTTACTGAGAGTATGAAAAATGAAAGCTGGGCTACCTGTATAGTGGTTGAAAAGGTCACCAGATGTCATCATCGAAGGTCTTTCAAAATATAAGGGTGATTTAACTAAAAACTTTGACCAAGTTTGTGTCTGGTATCATTGGATAATCTATTGGACTCTGATAAATTGACATTGGGATGCTGGCAGTGTTGGGATTGGCCACCAGAGGTTATTGAAGGACACTAACCTAAGGTCATTTGAAGAGATAAACAAATTTAACTGTAACGTTTGACCATACTGTGCACTATATAAAGAACCCTTGAAGTCTTTCGATGGGGATATTATGAATAATAACAAGGATACAAGGATACAAACATTTTGTTAATAAAGGCATGGGACACAAACAAAATTACAATCGATCAACATTCACACAAGTTAATTAAAATAATATTAAAATAATGAATAACAGTCAAACAGTTTAATTATCAGAAAGTATAGTATTTGAATATATATAATAATTATACATCCATATTTAAATAACACATTACATATGTTGAATGCCTGTGACAGCATGATGTCGCTTCACCTCAGTACTGCGCACCCTGGCTGCAGACCGAGGTCTGGACACAATGATGTCACCTAGTAGCTATGTAAGGTATACTATTCAAATATAGAAATAAAATAAATAAACTATACATATTAAATCTTTTAAATGGCAAACAAATTGGACAAAATTTGAACAAGTTAATCAAGTCAATCATAAATTGATTACTACACGTAAGACAGATTAATTGGAATAGTTATATAGTTTTTAAATATGCATGACAATAATCATTATAAGTCCATATTTAAACAACACCTCACATAATTATGTTAAATTCCTGTGACAGCATTGTGTCGCTTCACCTCAGTACTGCGCACGCTGGCTGCTGACCGAGGTCAGGACACAATGCTGTCACATGGTAGCGCTGCGAGGAATACTATTTCAAATATACATAATAAATCATTTAAATGCCAAACGAATGTAATAACATTCACATAAGGTAATGAAGATAGTAAAATTTATGAATGCGAGTTGAACAGATTAGTCATCAATAGGTATAGTACTTAGACATACATGAAAATTAAAAATTCATATTTACGTAAGACATCTTTTAAATCCCTGTGAAAGCATTGTGTCGCTTCACCTCAATGGTGCGCACGCTGTCTGCAGACCGAGGTCTGGACACAATGTTGTCACATAGTAGCGCTGCAAGGTATATCAATTGAATAAACAAATACATCAGATATACATATTAAACCTTTTAAATGCAAAACGAATATAGCGCACTAGTTTTAAATTAATAGCAATTATATCACTGGACATAACTCTATCAAATGTGTGTATGTTAGGTCTATTTTGACAATACAGAGGCAATAACGTTTTTCTGAGATCTGATAAGCCTAGGTTGGACACTCAAATGTAAAATTCCGTTTATAAGTCCTGTATAACACACATTTAGAAGAATCAGTAATAATTGTATATCATTCTTGTACATATTGATCTTGAAGCGATTTTTTCAACAGCGTGGACTATTGAAATATTCTCTGGAAGCATTTGCGATAACCATTTAAAACTGTTACCAGTATGGTCTAATAAATTATTGATTTCTGATAGCCATGGGGATGTATACACACCATTCGAATTATATAGATAAATAACATTATACATAATATGAGATATCTTATTTTTATTTTGACATAACAGTTTTGACCAATACGATATCATTCTACATTTTACTGAAATTGATAAGGGGTATCTGCCTGTTTCTCCCAATACCATGCAAGTCGGTGTTGATTACTTTAAACCAAGAATGTATTTTAAATATTTTAGGTGTATTTTTTCAATCATTGTTATATTTTCAAATCCCCATATTTCACATCCATATAATAAAATAGGCATAATCAAAGAGCCAAATAATTCGAGCTGCAAGTCAATGGGCAAATCCAACAACTGTCTACTTCTTCTTAAAAGTGCAAACATAGCCTTTTGTGATTGTTCAATTACATGTTTCCTGTGCTTGGCAAATGAACCGTTATAATTTAAATTAACATCCAGGTATTTGAAGCTACATGTATCTCCAACGGGAATAACATGACCATCATATTTAAATATATGTTTACCTTTCCATTTAGATTTTCCAAATACAGCAATTTTGGTTTTCTCTACGTTCATATCTAACTTCCATGTATTAAAATACAAATATAAACAATCTAAACATTTTTGCAAACCTTAAGCGTCACTTGAGAATATGGCTGTATCATCTGCATACAACATTAAAACACTTTGACTAAATTGTCATATATATTATCATCAAGCTGGAATACATTAAGTCCATTTTCTAAGAAGAAAAATTCAATATCATTAAAAAATAACAATGGAGTTAAAGAAAATAACAATGGAGACAGGTTTTCACCTTGTCTAACACCAGCATCACATGAAAAATAATTGGATTCAGCACCGCTGGCTACAATACGTGATTTAATATTATTGTAAATACTTTTGATAACATTAGGTAAGTTTACAGTTACACCACATGTTAATAATTTCGTCTACAACCCGGAACGCCATACAGTGTCAAATGCTTTCTTGAAATATATAAAAACACAAAATATTTTTTTATTTTTCGATAAAAAAACCATCAGTAATATTTTTAATTGTAAAAACATGGTCAACAGTGGAATATTCTGCCCTTAGAATATTATTTTTTTTTTAAAAGTTGCTGAGCCTGTAATTGGTGATGCTTGTAAAGAATTTGCCAAAACAACTTGAAATACTGATACCTCTGTAGTTACCTGGTATAGTGGGGTCTCCTTTATTTTTATATATAGGTACAATGTTACCAATAACCCAATCTTGTGGTACATTCCCTGTGAGCAATATATAGCTAAATATTTTTTAAAAACAGGTTTATAAATCAATTGTGGAATATATAAATTCATTTAGTATATTATCGTCACCAGTGGCTTTGTTTTTCATCGAGATGTTTTGCTATATGTACATGTAGTATTTCTCCATCGGTAAAATCATAATCAAGTTCAGGTTGAAAAATAATAGAATTATCGTTAGGTAATTATCGTTAATAGTGTTATTATGTTCGTTCGGACATTTAAAATGTTCATACAAATCATTGATAGATGCTGGAATTTTCTTAGCTTTATTTTTATTTGAGTTTAATAATCTCCAATATGATTTAGGGTCAGTAGATTTTAATGTGCGCAATGTCTGTTCAAATTTCTTCCTAAATTCTAATAATTTTCATTATGCAAATAGGTTTGAGGGTGAATATACAATTTAAGGGGTCTTTCGATCTGTATTTTTGAAAAAAAATTAGTCGCTCCAAATTATATATACTAGGGTCAGATATTGAGGGTAGGGTCTATGTGATACACATTTAAAATATCAGAGCTTAATCTCGAACAGATTTTTTAAAAAATATGTGTTTTTGTGAAGGACCGTGAAAATAAAATGTCAACTCAGCAACGAATTATATATATATATTTGATCTTTTTAAAATTTTAAAGATCAAAAATTGCTTTGTATGATTGTTTAGTGATATGTTAGTATTTATAACACTTTTTGAAAATAAAATTGCTAAGACAGAACAGTGATTTTATTGTGAAATTATATAGTTGCTGAGTTAACATTATCGTTTCTGAGTTGACAAAGCACGATAATTGCACATAAAAGTCATGTTTTAAGCGCATCTACGAGATCTCTAAACACTTGAGCCCCATTTTCTAAAAAAAAATTGGTTTATCATTATAAAGATAAAAAAGAAATGGGATCATAACAAGCCTAATTTGAAAATGTATTTCGAAGGCCATTGTACAATACATACATGCCAATATAATGAGGGTAATTTTTATTTAGAAATTTAACTAAGTGTTATATGTAGTTTCATTTACTAATATAAACAACTTCTAAAATACTCTCTCACTCTAATTCAATCAAAAGCAGCTTCTTTTTAACTGCATTTTACATTGACGGAGTTGAAATTTCAGTTTCAATTACAAAAAGGGGGACAGAAAGCAGAATTCAGTAAACTCAGCAACGTTTTTGTTTTCAACTCAGGAACGCTTTTTCATTGTTGTAAAAATGGCTACATAAGCGAATACTCTCTCAGTCTAATTTAATTAAAAACATATTTTTTAATTGCATTTTACATTTAAAGTGTTACGTTTTTAGTTTTAATTACATTAGTGAGACAGAAAGCTAAATTTGTTCAACTCAGCAACGTTTCTGAGTTGAGTGATCAACTCATAAACGTTGCTGAGTTGATCGGAATAAAAATGCTGCTGAGTTGAATACGGACAACATAAAACGATCTTTAATGTATTTAAAATAGATGTATCATTGCCCACCGATAAGATAGGGGGATGGCCATCATTATCAAGCACTTAGTTCATGTTTTCAATAATTTTTTGCTAAATTATGAGCGTTTCTGAGTTGACACAGAAATTGAATACGCTTCAGGGACGATTGTTTTAGTTATAAAATAGCAGTTCAGATTGAATGTTTACAATATTTCACCTACCACAAAATATTGGGACTTTGCAGCTGTCTCTGCATATATCAAAGTAATTTAATGGTATCACACCACAATTTGAGGAGTTTAGATAACACTGGCGTTGCTGAGTTGACCGGTTTGTGTGAGACAGCTAAAAGCCTCAGTAAATGTATCCTTGGCAACTTTTTATATTGAGTTCATGTCTGTATATGAATAAATTCCGTTGAACATAACAATTGCGCTACAAAATAATTCGGGGTTGAGTTATTTCCAAGAGATCTTCCATGTTAAAACAGTCTATGTTTCAGGTGTTAGATATTGGGAGACATTGCATTTGTGTACAAATTCGTGTATTTTAGCACATTGCATGTTGAATAAAAAAATATTCGTCAGAGATATTGAATTTTTTTTTCTCAGTTTATCGTATTGCCCATAAGACAATATTAAACAAATTCGGACCCACACAATGCATAAATTCGCTCAGAATAGCCAAAATACACTAAATGACCCTTAAATTGTATATTCACCCTTGAATAAATAAAGAATAGATGGAAGAAATAATAATAAAAATATTTATTTAGTTTAAAACATATTTTATTGACCGATTGAAACAATACAGGATTGTAATACATAGGCTTGCCCGAAAAAAAAAAGAAAGTGAGTGATGCTTGCGGAGTCATGGTGTGAGTACTATGAGTAGCCAGTGGGTGCAAATCTCGTTAGCAGAGCTAGAAAGTGTCGTAAAGCAAATGCTTGGAATCATAACATTGGCAACATGACCTCATATTGCCAACATGACCTCATGTTGTCAGCATGACCTCATGTTATCAACATGACCTCATGCCGCCAACACGACCTCATATTGCCAACATGACCTCACATTCTAGCAAACGCAAGACAACGACCCACAGCCAGCCGGGTGTTGGACCGACGTTGAAGATGGTGGGTCAACTCTATGGCAGCATTGGGCCGATGTCCAGCGGGATGAGTGATGTCAATGTGACAGCGCTATATCCATGTGATAACATATAATAATCCCTAAATATATATAACATAAAATTAAGATGGAATAGCGCCATGTCTGACACATCAGCGCCGTGGATAAAGAATCAAAACGCCAATGTGTCAGACATGACAGTAACTTCCAAAAAATGGTGATTATGAGTCTTGCTATTTATTTGTTAGCAAAGCAAATCGTTTAGTGGCGGTGATAAAAGTATCTAGCAGGGATATCAATTGAAGGTCAAGAAGGCTGTCACGTGTACCATGGAGAAGCGTCTCTAAGTTGAAGTTTATATTTATTTGGGTTAAATTTTCTATCAAAACGACTCTGGGTAGATGGTATTGTGGACATTCGATAAAAAAATGGTTGGTTGTTTCGTTACGTCCACATGTACATAGGGGATTATCAATAATGTTCATTGTAAAAAGATGGTGGTTAAGTTCACTGCATTCCATTCTAATTCTGGCCAAGATAATATTAAGTTTCCTTTTGCCAATGTTATAGTATGATTTTGTATTGGGCTTGTTTCTTTTTAGTATTTGTTTTAGTGACTCTTTTGATGTCAAGTCTTTAATAGAATCGTCTAGATTGTTCCAGAATTGGGTGGTGGCAGGAATATAAGATTTTCGAAAGGTTTCTGTACGAGTGTTGGTTTGGTTTATATTTGAGTTGTTTCGTAGGTTGTATGTTCCTTGACTAGTTTCTTTAACTGTTTGGGGAATAATGGGTTTTAAATAAGAAGGAGTCCTATCGTGAAGTATATCAGAATAAAGTATGATCATTTTGTTTTCGCGTCGGGACTGTAGACTTTCCCATGACAGTTCGGTGTAAATTTTAATAGATGATGTGCCACGTATAGCCCCTGATACTATTTTTCCTGCTCTCTTCTGAATTTTGTCAAAAAGTTCCAGATTTTCTTTAGTTGCATTTGAAAAAAGCTCGTTTGAGTATTCCAGGACGCTTCTGACAAAAATAAAGAATTTCAAGACTATTTCTGCTGAGTTTGAAACTAAGTATTTATTTCTAAGAAGGTTATTTATATATTTTTTCAGATCAATGTGTTCAATGGAAAGACTATGACGAAGACGGATATGGGTATATAGGGGATGCACATGACTGCTCGAAATACTTCATCTGCAAATTTAACGACAAAAGAGGGGTCGGTAAGAAACTTTTCTCCATGACATGCCCACCTGGCACGATGTACAACAAGCGGCGAGCAAATCTTGGGGTTCCTTGTGTCCATATAGCTTCTGATGATAAATGTATTAACGACGGGAATGGATCAGATGACGGTAAGCAAACACACGGGTTTGTGAACCTTAACCCTTACAGCGCGGGGATCGACTTCAGTCGTCAGAGTCTGACGTCTGTAGAAAAGATAAGTTAAGATAAGATAAGATAAGATAAGATAAGATAAGATAAGATAAGATAAGATAAGATAAGATAAGATAAGATCTATCTATAGTCGCAAGTGTATACAGTAAAACATTAGCTAACAACAGCTATTTCAGCGACTTGTGATATAAAACATGACATAGCAATAACATCTAAAACAGGCAGTTTGGCTGACTCAGTCTGCAGATACCTGGAGCCTAAGTAAAATTATATAAATTTTATACAAAAGCGCATTCGTATTAAGTAACAATAGTTAAAATATAATATAAGAGTTAAAGATATTATTATTATTATTATTAAATTATTATGTGCATGCGCACTACTGTGACGTCAAATTTTGGCGACTAAAGTCTATCCCCGTACTGTAAGAGTAAAAATATTAAAATATAACATAGGTATTCAAATGAAGCGGAAAGAGCTAACTAAAACATTTATGATGATTTCAAATTTAAATAAACCCTTTGGTCCCCAAGATTTTTATATAAATATTCTGCGCTTTAAGGCTGGAAGCGCTAAGCACCGCTACATTATACTCTGTGCCACAATTATCTAGGTAAATTTGTAGCGCGTGGTTTTCGCTGATTTCTCAATTACCAACTGAGTTTCTTGAAATTTTGCTAAGGTTATGTCCGAGTCTAATCTTAACAGCTGGAAACATTTCTCAAACTTATATGCAGTATTTCATTTGACATGTAATGGAATCATGGGTCTCAAACAAAGCTGGTTTAAGAGGTTTATAGAGGGACGTCATAAATAATTGCAATTTTATACTACATGTACATGTCAAAATTTAATGGTCTAACTTTGAAATACTGCATTTAATTTCACGAAATGTTGAAGGATATTGGAATTGCTTTAAAAAATGATGTTTAATTTATTTTATTAGCTGATCTAATCTCTGTTATTAGGGATGAAATGAGTGTTTAAACATCGAGATTTGCAAATGTTTGGTCCCAAATTAATTTTCACCAACTTGAAGTTGTGGGGCGCGGTAGCGAGACACAACTTCAAGTGGGTGAAAAATTAAATGATTTAATTCAACGCTTACGGATTAAAGCGTCAAGTTATAAAATTTATTTTTTTACCCGCTGGAAAATGTGTCTCGCTACCGCGACCCACAACTTCAAGTGGGAAGAAATACTTGGAAGACAGTAGAAATTGAATCAAAACATATGTCAATCCATCAAGTTTAGTGCTCATTTCCCCTTCCAATGTCCATGTTGGAATGACTGATATAACAGCTGAAAACGCTTCATCATTTTATTCATACATTCAACAGCTACACTTTCTTGTCCATACACAACCTCAACAACCAACCCTTCTCAGTTTGGCATCATCAATGCAGACGGTGACTTGGTTCATATTCAGCTGTGTGCAAACGGAGCGGTTTTTCTTGACGGCGATGACCAGTGCAGATGTGATGACAAACGTGAGATGCTATTTTGATTACGTTCTCTTATTTTGTTCAAATAATATTATTTTGCAAACTCTTTATATTTTTCGTGTTTGTTTGTTTTTCATCCAGTGTTCTTTTTATTTTCCAGCATCTGATTGCAAATGTATTCTGTTCATTGACTTTGTTGGGAACGTTAGCGATCACAGCTGTAACAAGGCCTACGTTTACAATCACGATCCAAAAGTCTCTCTTAAACCTGACATCATGGGCGACGCAGGGTCTTTCAGGTCTGTATAATATGTATTAACTCTTTTGACTCATCATAAAATTCCCTCACGAGTGTAACCCAATTAATCGATTCCTCACCACGACAGAATGAATGTGTAAAGTACGTTTTTAAAGGGGGGGGTGTTCTAAAAAAGATTGCGTGTTTTACGCTTCCCTAACAATGCTGGCTCCTTTCAACATATACAAAAATCGAATGGTAGAGAACAGGAGAGTTTACATGTAACATGTGTAATGTGCTGTCGTGTGGGTTCGATCCCCGCTTGGTGCAGGTTTTCAGAGAAGTAGCATTTGCTTCCACTCTTAACCCTTCAAGCGATGAATTATTTTTGTATTAACCATGAAGACCAAAGGATTTTTTTCAATTTGAAATCATCATAAATGTGTTAGTTAGCTCTTTTCGATTCATTTGAATACCTGTGTTATGGGTGTACGAACATTATACTACATATGTTTACTCTTACAGTGCGGTGATCGACTTTAGACGTCAGAATCGATCGACTTTAGACGTCAGAACGCCAGATTCCCGCACTGAAAATGTAAAATATATATAATGACCCGCTCTCTCTCATCACACTCAACTCTCCATGCACTAGACAGCAGGGTGTAAATGTCCATTAAAACCCTAAAATTTGAGCCATGTGACATAAAAATATGTATAGTTTACGTTTGAATTAAAATTATTTAACCCTTTCAGTGTTGGGATCGACTTAGACGTCTAAAGTAGATCCCCGCACTAGAGAATTCAAAAAATATAATCATACACCCATAACTTCTAACCCAATTTCTAACCTAATTTCCAGCAGAAAAAAGGGCGAGAAATATTTCTACTTATGCAAAATGAACATCTCTCACAATGAATTCTTTGATTGACCCTGTCAGCGCGGGGACCGCACTGAAAGAGTAAATATTTCTAATGGTCCTAGACCCATAAAATAGGTAATGAAATGAAGAGAAAGAGCTTACTAAGATATATATGATGATTTCAAATTGAAAAAAACTTCTGGTCTTGATGGTTTATACAAGAAATAATTCAGCGTTGCATGGGTTGAGAGGTTGCGTCCTTGAGCAAATCAAGGGTTGAGAGGTTGCGTCCTCGAGCAAATCACTTCATCTTTATGTGCTGAACTCAGTTAGTCCGAGCTTGACGTGAACTGCATGGTTCAACGTCAAAGATGGACAGCATAGCAAAAGCTGTGGTTTTCTATGCCGGTGGTCAGTGTACGCTGAGACCAAAAAATTCATGAAAAATGTGAGGGTAAGCCCCATTTAGATGAATATTTCACCTATAAAGACAGTGATTTAAGTCCCCACGTTAAGGCATTATTCTAATGAGATGTAAATCTGTCATTACAGAATGATATATAAAAATAATTGACTAAACAATGACGCAGTAATCCATTGCGCAATCGATCGTACGCGCACCGAATTTTTGGGGCACAACTTTACGAATGGCAATGATTACAGACTCTGTATTGCACACAGAGTCTGTTATTACGGACTAAACTCAGTGGGTAGCAATAAGTTCCCAGCATCGAAAACGCTGCGGGTCTCTATGCTCCCCGGGGAGTTAAATTAACCCTTTAACCGCCGGTGCCGCATATATTCTGGTTTTTAATTTTTTATTAGCACATTAAGTACCACATTTCAAACATGTTAAAGATCAAATGTGACAATATTCAATCAGCAAGATTTGAAAAGAGTTGACCTCCATTTTGTCAAATCTGAATAATTTTCACTCACTTGAAGTTGTGAATCGCGTCAGCGAGACACAACTTCAAGTGGGTGAAAATTCAAATTAAATAATTTGGCGGTTAAAGGGTTAACAGCTCCCGTGACCAGGGGGTAAATGTGCAAGTCGGTTGCCGAGTCGCAATGCTTGTTCTCAGATCATAACTTTTCCCTTCACTTTTTTTGTATATTGTTTAATATGCAGAGGTTTGAAGCCGAAGAGCAAGAATGGCGCTCACTTATCGACTTATGTGATGAACGGGATATTTTCTACTGTATGTGATGCTCAACATGGACAGACGCAGTTGACTGTGGCTCTCTGGTTCAAATCCAAGGTGAGTGATATTCAAATATAGGTTATGTGACATTCAAATCTAAGGTGAGTGACATTCCAATAAAAGGTCTCTGACATACAAATATAAGGTCCGGAACATGCAAATATAAGGTATGTGGCATTCAAATATAAGGTCTGTGGCATTCCAATATAAAGGTTGTTAATTTCAAATATTAGGTCTATCACATTCCAATATAAGATATGTCACATTCAAATGTAAGGTCTGTGGCATTCAAATATAAGGTCTGTGGCATTCAAATATAAGGTCTGTGATATTCCAATATAAAGGCTGTTAATTTCAAATATGAGGTCTATCACATTCCAATATAAGATATGTCACATTCAAATATAAGGTCTGTGGCATTCAAATATAAGGTCTGTGGCATTCAAATATAAGGTCTGTGGCATTCAAATATAAGGTCTGTGGCATTCCAATATAAAGGCTGTCAATTTCAAATATGAGGTCTATCACATTCCAATATAAGATATGTCACATTCAAATATAAGGTCTGTGGCATTCCAATATAAGGTCTGTGATATTCAAATATAAAGGCTGTTAATTTCAAATATAGGGTGTGTCACATTCAAATATAATGTCTATGACATTCATATAATAAGGTCTGTGGCATTCTAATATAAGGTATTTGACATTAAAATATAAGATCTGTGGCATTCAAATATAAAGTTTTGTGACATTCAAACATAAGGTCTGTAAAACTCAAATATAAAATAGGCTATGTTCTATTCAAATATAAGAAATGTGAATTCAAATATGAAGCGTCTGTAACTTTCAAATATAAGATCTATATGACATCAAACATAGCGTTTGTAACATTCAATATATGGTATGTAGAATTTAAATATTAGGTAGGCCTATGTGGCATTATTGAGCTCAACCCATTTTGTATTCTTATTTTGAAAAAAAAAGTTGATTAAACATGTTAAAAGATGCTATTAAACTATCGCACTTGTGTGTTCTACGAATTCAAGTTAAATTTTACTTATTATAATTATTCACATCCTGGATTGATCCATTTCAGTCAATATTTCAATTAACCCCTTCAGGCCTGATTTCACCATTGTCATTTTCATCCACTACAAATCGCGAATTGCTGTCGCAATTCTCGACTTGTAGTGGATGAAGATGACTTGTATTGGGTTGTAAATGAACAAAATATAGTGTTATTATTTAACAAAATCCATGAAAATTCTCATTCAAAAACGTGAAATTAAGTCATTCTTCAGAGATACAAAATGATGTTTTAATGCATCATGAAGGCTGAAAGGGTTAAATGCCACTCTCCCGCAGAAAAAAACGTGGCCCGCTTAAAGTAATATACCACAAACATGACAGGATCGTAATAGTTACTCAGCATAATGTTACATCAATCACCCACATATATTTCTGATATTTTATCATATTCTCTGGTTCTCATCATATTTTCTTGAAATGCCAGCTTTGAATTTTTAGTTTCTCTGGACCACCCAACCAACACCTTGGGTTTCATCCCACAAGCTGGGTCTAAACCAAAGTTATTTGTTATTGAATTAACACTTAAAGGGACTGGCCCAGGCTAAAATCATTAAAAAATCGGTGATTTTATTTTGGCTTCTTAATATGACCATATGATGTGAACATGTCCATAGACTAGAACTGCACAAGTTTTTGAATTGTTCTGCTGCGCATTCACCAGTTAGGCTAGATATAGAGACGAAATTCCCGTATTTCCTATTTTTGACATGGTTGTCAATAATTAGAAATCGGAGATTTTGTCTCTATATCTAGTCTAACTGGTGAATGCGCAGCACAAAAATTAAAAAACTTGTGCAGTTCTAGTCAATGGACATGTTCACATCATATGGTCATATTAAGAAGCCAAAATAAAATCACCGATTTTTTTATGATTTTAGCCTGGGCCAGTCCCTTTAACTCGCTAAATTAAAGCATCTAAATTTTCACCCACTTGAAGTTGTGTCACGCTAACGCGACCCATATTTCAAGTGAGTGAAAATTACTCATACTTGTTGAATTTCAGACCAAACATTTGCAAATATTCATTTTTTAAACACACATTCCATTCCCCATAACAATAATTTTACCTGCTTATAAAAGAAATAAAAACGACTATAGTCGCGCTAAGCTTTCTTGTGTTGCCGGGAAACGTATATACCCGGTTTAACCCTTGTGCCTCTAGGAAACGTACATACGCGGCTTAACCCTTTAACCGCCAATTTATTCAATCTGAATTTTCACCCACTTGAAGTTGTGTCTCGCTGACGCGATCCACAACTTCAAGTGAGTAAAAATTATTCAGATTTGGCAAAATGGAGGTCGACTGTTTTCAAATATTGCTGATTGATGTCACATTTTATCTTTGTCACATGTTTAAAATGTGGTACTTAATGTGGTAATAAAAAGTGAAAACCCGAATCTATGCGGCACCGGCAGTTGAAGGGTTAACCCTTGTGCTGGTGGGAAACGTATATATACACGATTTCAAACCAAATTGGCACTGCCATTGATCACATAGTTCATGATAAATAAGGTAACCCTTAAAGTATTTTTATATAAGCCAAGAGACCGATTTTTTTCAATTTGAAATAATCATAAATGTCTAAGTTATATTATGTTATATTATGGGTCCACGAGCATTAGAAATATTTTACTCGTTCAGTGCGGGGATCTTTGAGTCGGTCCCCGCGCTGAAATGGTCAATCAAAGAATTCATTGTGAGAGATGTTCATTTTGCAAAAGTATAAATATTTCTCGCCCTTTTATGCTGGAAATTGGGTTAGAAGTTCCAGATTTAAATGAATGAAAAATAGAAACAAACAATTCAGCAGCACATATAGTAACCTTTTCAAGCCTGAATTTACCATAGTCATCTTCATCCACTACAACCCGCGAATTGCTGCCGCAATTCTCGACTTGTAGTGGATGACTTGATGTGGTTTAAAAATTAAAAAAAATTACCACGTATTGGTAAACCAGTTTCATGGTAATTTTCGTTCTAAAACCCTTAGTTGTAGGGAAATTAAGTATGTTTTCAGAGATGTAAAATGATGTTTCAATGCATCGTGGGGGCTTAAAGGGTTAAGAGCCTTAGTATAGGAGTGCCATGATGGCACATGTTACTAGTACGTAGGCTGCTTGGAAAATTTCATTAAAATATTGAATCATCGAATCAAAGTTACCAGACTCTTTCTATCTGTTACCATTTAATATTTTTCATTCTGATTATATTGCGAATAAATTATATTTTGATGTAACATACATGTATCAAACCATTCTCAATCTGGGATTTAAAACAATTACGCAATACGCTTGAACCGATCACTTGGAGCCGCCACGTACACGGACACTATTCAGAACATACGTTCACATCTAGGGCACATTGCGCTTACAATTACTTGTTGGAGCCGCCACAAGGACACTATTATAACGATTCGTTCACATTCCACTGAAATATCAGCAACGATAACCCTAAACCGCTAATCATGACCTTAGTCGTTTTTAAATTTGTTTTATCAGCCGATCAAATGATCAAATCACTGTTACTGGGAATGAGATGTGTTTAAACCTTTCAAGCCTGAGTTTACTATAGTCATCTTCATCCACTACAAGCCGCGAATTGCTGTCGCAATTCTCGACTTGTAGTGAATGAATATCACTTGATGTGGTTTGAAAATAAAAGAAAAATACCATGTATTGGTAAACCAGTGTCATGGAAATTTTCATTTTAAAACTCTCCGTTGTAGAAAAATTAAGTCTGTTTTCAGGAATGTAAAATGATGCTTCAATGCATCGTGAGGGCTTAAAGAGTGGCTTAAAGAGTTAAACATCATTTACAAATGTTTAGTCTCACAGTGAGCAAATATGTGTAATTCTCACGCACTGGAAGTTGTGGGTCGCGGTAGCGAGACACAACTTCAAGTGGGTGAAAATTTAAATAATTGAACTTAGCGCTTTCAGGGTTCAAATCCGTTTCGCCATTTTTCACAGAGCTACTTCACTGAGGCCTTCGAGGGGTATACCAATTACCAAATTTTGTGTTTGCGTCGCCTACTGCTTGATGTCAATGTCAATGTATGGGGACATGTTTTCCCCTGAATAATTTACTAGTTTATGTCTATTATATGTGTATTTATTTTGGCTGTTATAGTATTCAGGAGATAATACCAACAAGATCTCCAGCTTGGTCAGCTACTGTGATGTGAAGAACGATCGTGCTCTGTACATAGAGATTCAGCGTGACGTGGTGTGCGCTGGTCTGAAGACTCTGAGTCGTGCAATAGTGGAATTGTGTGCAAACCATACGGTAAGGAATATCATCATATTAAACTTAATATAAAAAGAAACAGCAATGTTTTATGGAGATATTGGTAAAAGTAATGTACATACACAAAACAAAATATAGATTAATTATTGAATATCAAAATATAATAACAATTATTTTATGGCCACAGTTTGCATGTTATTTTACTGAAGAGAAATAGCAAAACATCATTCCAAGGGAACGCCCACATTAAATCTCATCCTGCTGAATTGTCTTGAAGCTGGAATTTCTAACACAATTTCCAGCTTCAAATGACGAGAAATATATCATTATGTGAAAAGAAACATATCCCAAAATTTAATTATTTGATTACCTGAACATCTATCACAAACTAATTTATCAATTTCAGTTGCATTTTATTCGGTTTAAAACTAGCTTCAAACCGTGTATATATGGTCACATCAAGAGACGGGTTTAAAAGGTGTCATACAAAGCATTCCAGTCAAACCATTGCGGCATGTTGTAATTGTGTGGTCAAAACACAAAATTAGCTAAGTCGTAAGGAAAATAACCAGAGTATGCACACACTATTGTTGTAATATACTGTTACAGATCATTACGGGTGACTGGTACTATGTCTCCTTGGTGTACGGAGAACCAAACCTGGACCTATACGTCACCACCGAAGCTGACTACCCGACATGTGGAAAATCAGGTCAAGGTGATACCTGCGTCGTCAGCGCTACTAAGCCTCAGTCAGGTAAATACATACATAATAAAAACACTAAATAAACACTTTAGTAACGTTGGGGTCACGCTTCATATGATAACTGTCTATAAAAAAAAGGTAAAATTAGGTGGTTAAAAAAACAACTGAAAGTTTTCTTGTGCATTTTTCACAGATTGGATAAAAAATATGTTACATCCACGTGAAAGCCTTTGCCAGTAGCTTTCTGTTGTTATCAAATATATTGATATAGCTCAAAATTTGAATACTCAGTGGGCGAAAATGTGTAATACGCTCGATTTCTCCAAATTGGAAAGAAATCACGCATAGGTCATGTACATTTTTGGCCATATTTCGGTAAAGCAGCGGCAGTTACCTGATCAACAGGTTGATTCTGGCCCCTGAATAGTCCAGCTATGTGAAAATAATAGTGACCTAAATTCCCATTCCGGGTGACACCTTAACCCCAGCTTGCCTGGCGAGCCCGGCCAATTTCATTTATGGCCGGGTATTGGCCAATGCTCTTAGTCACGTGACCATCATGCCTGAGCTATTGAGGCCGGTGAATAATTTTCTGGGTAAAGTCATAGGAAATGCGTCAGAGGGGAAATACAATACTATTAACAACTCTTCATCCGGGGAAGTGACCTTTCAAAAATGTCTGAAATCGGGGATTACCCTATTTTCATCTAAAAATAGCAACAAGTCACAAACATTCGCCACTGGGGCATACCAGAGGCTACATGAAGCTCGGCCACGCCGCGTAGTGTGGCTCTGGGAACCAGAGTAAACCCCAGCCACGTCTGGTCTATATGGTATGGCGGTGGTTCAAATGCCATTCGGCGAGTACGTATCCCCTGCCCGAACCGTCCCGAATAGCGGATTCGGAGGAAACATGTGAATTGTGCGTACTCAGTGACCATTAGGCAGTGGCCCGATGCTGTGCCAGTGCTGGCCCGCCATCTACGACGTCGGACCAACATTGGCACAACTCCGGGACAATGCCTCATGTTTACTGCCTGTGCCAGGAATCATTCGGATCGTGCGGCACCATTCGTAGCTTGACATTGTGGCTTGGCTAGAAAACATTTAACCCTTTAACCGCCAAATTATTTAATCTGAATTTTCACCCACTTGAAGTTGTGTCTCGCTGACGCGATACACAACTTCAAGTGAGTGAAAATTATCCATAATTGACAAATGGGAGGTCAACTGTTTTCAAATATTGATGTCACATTTTATCTTTAACATGTTCAAAAGGTGGCACCTCATGTGCTAATAAAAAAACTAAAACCCGAATATATGCGGCACCGGCGGATAAAGGGTTAAAATCCCCGTCTAGCGGCATACGAACCACCTACCAATCCCCTCTCCAATCGGGAAAATTCGGGGAGTTTTATTCTTACAGTTGTATATGGTGCGTGGCGGTTCGGAAGGGTACGGTACGGGACGGGTCGGGACGTGAGGGTACAGGATATTTTCTTGCATGTTACAAAATTTTGCCGAACCCCTCGAACCACTCATTCGGCTTGAGATTCGTACGGTGTGTATCTCCATCCGGATTGTACTGATTAGATACGTAATAATACGTAGAAGTTCGTTGGGCTCGGATCAGCAGAAGTGTACGCATGGGCCGCATTTCTTGTACAGCGTTTTAAGTAGTGTAAACATTTCACTTAACATAATTTATGTGGTGATCTAGAAGAGAGAAGCAAATATACAGGATATAGTATCCAGGGCCCGTATTCTTGTACAAGTTACGATATATCGTAGGCTTCTGATTGGTCGAGATGGCCATCTCGACCAATCAGAAGCCTACGATATATCGTAACTTGTACGAGAATACGGCCCCTGGTGTTTTTTCTTTTGTTTAACAGGTGGCGATTAAGTAGAAAAGCAATAAACAATACATTCCCAATTTGCTTTAAATACAAATCGGCTGTGGACCCACCCACCCACTTTCGATTTTTTCTGATTTTTAAAATATCTTTAAGATCCCTTATTCCTACCTTTTATACCATATAGTGGACACGTTACTTGCGGGATGTGTTGAGCCTCGGGCCTTTGGTTAGTGGACACGTTACTTGCGGGATGTGTTGAGCCTCGGGCCTTTGGTTTGCACATTATGTGGAGTTTTACTCTTGATGGGTTGTGTTAGATCTACTTTTTTAACATACAGTGTACATGTTACTTACAGGATGTGTTGAACCACGGTCCGGTGGTTTGGACATTGGAGCTGGTGGAGACTCGTGGAAGGATGACCATTTCTTTGTTGGACGCATGGATAATGTAAGTAGATATAGATGCGTAACCTATATTTTGCTGGACTCGAGAAAGCCAGACTATGGGGCCTTCTGATTTCTGGCTTCCTGCTTCCAACTTAAACCCCTGGGCCCGTATTATCGTACAAGTTACGATACATCGTAGGCTTCTGATTGGTCGAGATGGCCATCTCGACCAATCAGAAGCCCACGATGTATCGTAAGTTGTACGAGAATATGGGCCCGTCGGTCCACAGTGGAATCGCCATGCGGAGGCCTGTGTCTATAAATAGGCACGGCAAGGGACTCCAGAATAAAAAGACCAGGCTGTTGTAAATAACCATTCAATCATGTGTAGCCGATGTAGGTCTACAGGTTGATTCACGCTAGGTTTAAAAAAATATCTTCAAAAGCACTTGCCATCGACACGTTACAGGCAGTGGCGGATCCAGGATCTAAAAAAAGATTTTTAGTCAATTTAGGGGACTTTTTAACCCCCCCCCCCCCCGCACCATTTACAACCCAATGTCGTCAGTGAGGCCAACTAAGAACCATATTATCGGATTCTACCTGACTGTTGTTTGAATTATTACCCATAGATGGCGCTCAAGTATGTAGTTTCACTGTGATTTAAAAGTGACATATCACCCCTTATATAGTATGAATAAATTTGTAACAAATAAATCAAAGTTAATGGGTAATAAACCCCTATATATGTGCTGGATCCCGGAGTACAGCTGTTCTTGTTTCTCTCGCTTAGCTCGAGTCGAGTTCAATAGTTTACTATACCAATATTCATTGACTATACTGATAAAGCATTGCTAGTAGGACTGAAGCTGCTGTCAGACTTGCTGCTGGTACACCCTCTGCTTCTCCTGTTACGGAAAGCATTGACGCTATCCCCGGCTGTAGTGGGGAAGTAGCTATGCCAGAGCCTAAGAAGAGGAAGAATGGTAGTACCAGTACAAAGGGGAAGGCTAAGAAAGTTAAGGAATTTCCAGCTCCCGCTAGTCAGCCTCCTCTTGATCTATCTGCGGCCATTATTTTTGCTTTGAGCAGCGGGCCAGTTTTGAACAGTCTGACTGAAGCTGTTTTATCAAGACTGCCACAAGGTGGCAGCAGTGATTTACCCCAAGGCAACGCCACACAGGGCTTGCCAGAGGGAGAACAACCTACGTGTAGTAGGCCTAGTCCACGTGTTGGACATCCCGTCCTGGGTGACGAGGAAGAGGACGGCCCTGTACAGGCTGTACACAGGCATACAGTCATAGCTGTGCCTGAACCGGGGTCACGGCCTCCAGTGTTGAGCATGACACCCCGTGATCCCGCCAGCCGGATGTTGCCAGCAGAGGATACAGGCGAGATTGACAGTGGGGACGAGGATACTGATAGCGACCCCTTCGATAACATCCTGGCCCTAAAGGGTTTCCAGCTCCCAGCCGTGCGATCGGCCTTCAGCCGACAGACAGGTAGTCAACAACCCTCCTCAGCCACACAGGAGCTATGGAGGCAGATTGTGGTCAGGGAAGCTTTGGCCGTAGACCCGCTGACATCACAGAAGCCGGCCTTGTTGAAAGCTGACCTGACCATAATGACATATACATCACAAACTGAGGCGGCGATGTTCAACGCCCCGATTCGCAATAATGAGCTGCCAGCGGATCATAAAGATGTGGAGAAGGGAAAGCGCCAAAGAGCTTTGGGTGCTATGGGACATGCTGCCTGCTCAACCATGGATAGTTTGGACATGTTCATTAGAGTGGCAACACAAGCCCTGGAGAGTGAGGATATGTCTAGCCTTAAGTCAGCCTTAGACAAGTTGAGGGGGGATGATGTTAAACCCCTTGGCCACGCACTGCGTATGATAGCAGCTGAGTACCAAGGCTTGCTGCATGAAAGACGACAGTTGTGCCTGCGGTCGCTAAAGGGTCAGGAGGCCAGGAGAGCCCTAGATCAACGCGCTCCTTCTGATACCCACCCGTTTGGAGGTGACCTGCTCCCTGTGCTACAAGCAGAGGAGTTAAGAAGTAAGATGGCTAAAACAGTGTTTAACCGTCCACAGCAGCTATTCTCTTGTGGCAGCAGGTTCAATCAGCCCTTTCGGACCTACAAGGATAGTAGGGAGTCCACAAGGGGTACATTTGATAGGAGACGTCGTGACCAGCGAGGCTTCACTGACTCAGATGCCCCACAAGGCCGCCAGAGGGCTACAGCGCCGGCAATGGCCAGAGCTACGGTACCGGTGGTAACAAGAGAGCGGGAAGCTACGGCACCGGGGTCAGGCCTAAGCAGTGGCAGGCTAAGGCTGAGAAGTAAGGCCGCTTCAATCAATGACTACTCAGTTCAGCCCCCTCCTCCTTCCCTGATCGGGGGCAGACTGACCCACTTCCCAGAGGTCTGGTCACGGCTTTCACACAGTGGCCTGGTGGCTCAAGGTCGGCCAGTTACTCAGCAAGGGGGCCATAGAGAGGGCGCCTTTGGATGCAGGCTTTTACAGTCGCATTTTTCTTGTGCCAAAGAAAAATGGTCAGAAACGTCCCATACTCAATTTAAAACCTCTAAATTGTTTTCTGAAAAAGAGACAGTTCCGTCAAGCCACTATCAACAACGTGTACAAGATATTGAGTCGCGGAGACTGGGCAGTTTTACTGGATCTGAAAGATGCCTACTTTCATGTTCCAGTCCACACTCGCCACAGGATGTTCCTACGGTTCCTGTGGCGGGGTCAATGTTACCAGTTCCGGTGTTTGCCCTCCGGGCTGTCAGCAAGCCCACGGATATTCACGTTGCTTCTAAGACCCTTGCAACATATTTGCAGAAGCAGGGGAATAAGAGTCATTTTCTATTTGGACGATCTTCTGATTCTGGGGCGTTCTCCATCAGAAGCCGCACGACACAGAGATTATGTAGTGAATTGGCTACATAATCTCGGCTTCACTCTAAATTGGCCCAAGTGCAAACTGTCACCAGATCAGATATTCCAGTATCTGGGTCTGATCTGGAATACTCAAAGCCTGACTGTGTGTTTAACAGAGGAAAAACAGAGAGACATACAACAGATGGCAAGCGAGCTGTTACAAGCCAAGTCCCTAACGGCCAGACGGATCATGCAATTCTTGGGAAAGATTGTCTTCGCCTCGATCGCTGTACCTCTGGCAACACTGCACAGACGGCAGTTACAGGCTGTCTTACTGAGGGAGTACAGGCACCCCCGCGACCTGTACAAGGTCATCAAGCTCAACACAGCCAGTCGCGATCAGCTGCGCTGGTGGTGCCACCTGGCGGTGATCCAGAAGCCATTACAAGTAGCCAGGCCGGACATTACCCTATCAACAGACGCCTCCCTGTCAGGCTGGGGCGCTTACCTCCAAGGCAGGAAAGCCTGGGGAGAGCATCCTGGTGCAGGGTGTACTTCTATTCCCACTACACCCTGCCAGATATGAGCCTGTGTCTACCTATTTGGGACCCCACTCCAGGAGGACACACGTGCCTCTCGTGCGACACCCCCCAAGCTTAGACATCAAAGCTAATCGTAACGCTCCGGCAATCAGACGGCACCGTCTGGCCTGGGAACATCAAGCCAAGTGACAGTATACGCGAAGCGATGCGAGAACTTGGCCAACGCTGTTCCAACGTTGTGACAGCGTCGATGATAATGGCCCAACGTTGAGGCAGCACTGTGTCCTTGCCATCTGCGAAATGTTATTTGTACAGCCTATCACACAATTATATAGTGTGTACAACTGGATTATACAGTCAAATATTGTTTACAAATTAAATAATTAGATCCTAAAACGGGGGATTACATCAGCTAATAAATCAAAAACAGTTTAAACAGTGGCTAAACTCTTATTCTTGTGATTTTGTGTCGATATAATCCCCCTAATTATCTACTTATGAACGAAAACGCACGCAAAATATGTGGTTTCATTTTAAAAAATAATACGTAATTTCGAGATTAAATGTGCTCATATAAAGTTAAGAAAATAATTCAGAACGTTATATGTGTCTCTATTTATGGTAAAATATGTATGCTATGACATACTTGAATTAGAAATGTATGGGTAACATATTTATTGCAATAAAAGCTATATTTGTTCTACATGTACCACTTTCACAATTTTGGGCAGAGTTTGAAATTTAGGGGAGGGGCCGACAGTTGGGAGTCGCGTGGAGAGGGGTGCTCAAATAGGTGGAAAAGGCCTCATCGCATTCAGGGGTAGAGTGAGAACGAATACAACTGAAGTTTCTACAGGGTGGGGGAGAGTGGAGTACACACGACAGCAAGTGTCATATAAACATGCTGGAGATGAAGGCCGTCCAGCTGGCCTTAGTGTTTTTCTCCAGAGAGCTCAGGGGCAGGCTGGTCAACCTGCAGGTAGACAACAGGACGGTGGCAGCCTACCTCACCAACGAGGGGCGGGGGGTACCAGATCCCCCGAGCTGTCAAACCTAGCAGTGGACATTCTCATGTGGTGTCAGGAGCACAATGTGGCGATACGCACCTCTTATGTCCCAGGGTTCGCCAATATACAAGCGGATGCCTTGTCTCGCAACAAGAGACAGGACGAGTGGTATCTATCCCCAGCAGTGGCCAGGAAAATTTTCTTAGCCCTGGGGCAGCCTCAAGTCGATCTGTTTGCGTCACGGCAGACAGCACAGCTGGAGATGTATATGACATTGGATCAGGGTGACAATCAAGCACCGGCAGTAGATGCGCTGGCTCAGGAGTGGGATTTCAGGCTGGTCTACGCGTTCCCACCCCCCAGCCTGGTACCAACAGTGTTATCTCGACTGGCCGAGTCCCAGTGCAGAATGCTGCTTATCGCCCCATGCTGGTGCGACACCTACTGGCTACCGATTATCTTGAGTCACCTGTACGCCCCACCGCGCAGGCTACGCTGGCGCAAGGATCTGGTGATAGCTGTCCAGTCAGGTCAGGTCAACCACTGAAGCAGCTGCATTCTCTCCGTCTGACACTATGGCCTATTTCAGGAGATCAGCGGGACTGCAGAAATTTTCACAGCCGGTGCAGCAAGTTCTGGAGAAGAGCTGGTCACCAGGAACAAAAAGACACTATGCTACAGCATGGAGGTCTTGGGAAGCCTGGTGTAAAGGACGAAATTTGGACTCAAATGTCGTACATGTAGAACGCCTGTTGTATTATTTGAATTTTTTAGTGTCTAGAGGCAGAGCATGGAGAACGATTGCTCTACACAGATCAGCCATCTCCACTATCCTGGAGACGGAAAGTAGGAACCCAGTTGGACAACACCCATTAGTGTGTCGGTTTTTAAAGGGTGTATTTAGGCTTCGACCCCCAGCAAAACCGTTACCAGCCGTTTGGGACCTCAACAAGGTTCTGGAGACATTACGTGGCTGGTCTCCAGTGGAGAGCATTACATTGACACGTCAGCCATATAAAACTGTTTTCTTGATAGCCTTGGTGACAGCCAAGAGGGTCCATGATATGACATTGCTGCGCATTTCACCAGACCATTTACAGGTGAATCCGTCATGTATTTTGTTACAGCCAGCAGTGGGCAGTAAAACTGACAGGCAGGGCCACCTAGCGCCAGCCTTCCGTATCACCGAATACACGCCAGATAAGAGTATTTGCCCTTTCAACTGCTTACGCAATTATCTGGAACGTTCGGCTGAAATACGGCGTGAGGATGAGCAACTGTTCATTTCACCATTCAAGCCCCATAAGGCAGTACGTAAGGCAACACTAGCACGCTGGATAGCTAGTGTGCTTATAGAGGCGGGTATAAATGCTACGCCTGGTAGCATACGTGCTACAAGTGCCTCACACGCCCGTGCTGCTGGCGTTAGTATTAAAACCATAATGGAGTCGGCGGACTGGTCCCGTGCATCCACATTCGCAAATTTTTACTCAAAAACTATACCATCTGCGTCATTGAAAGGACTGATTAAAAACAATGCTATGCAGAATGCCGTATTAGGCTTTTCATAATAAATTGATGGATGATTACATTTTTGTGCATATTTGGAGATTGGGTTTAATAAATTATGATGAATGTCACTCATTTTGTTTTTCATTCATTTCTTCGTTTTTATTTAATGGCTTTATAGTAAGCCCGCATTGCGAGTGTCGAGCACTCCCGTTGTTGTCAGCCACATTTGTGGCAATACTGTACTCTACGTTGTACTGAAATTTAAAAATTTTATAGTACAACGTAGTGAAATTATCATTTCTGTACAAGAGTACAGTAGCCACAAAGTGGCTGACAACATTAATGGTCGCACTGTGGCCTTGGTGGTTAAAACAAATATATGATATATTGATCAGCTCGTTCACAAGAACAGCTGTACTCCGGGATCCAGCACATATATAAGGGTTTATCACCCCTCTCCTGATTGGACGATCCCCCCAGGATACGCCCACTCAGAAGATTTATGATCCTGGATCATCTCCGGAGTTACAATAGTCTCGAGCTCTAACGATACAGAAACGATATCCCGTTGTTGTCAGCCACTTTGTGGCTACTGTACTCTTGTACAGAAATTATAATTTCACTACGTTGTACTATAAACTTTTTAAAATGTGTTTCTTGTTGTACAGGTCCAGGTCTGGAGAGAAGCTAATTATTGGGCCTGCTCGCCTCCTCTACCATAATAAAAACAACAGCGCTCTACGTGTGTCATGTGTGACATCTCTACATATCATGTATGACATCTCTACATGTCAAGTGTGACATCTCTACATCTCATCTGTGACATTTCAACATCTGTCAAATATCTTCATGTTGCATTTGGCTGTGTTTCGAAAATTAAATTATTTTTAATACTAGTTAAGCTAACGATTAAATTGATCCAAAACACACGGAGGCGATTAATATTCTACACAGATCGAACATCTTGTTAGATTTGTCTAATGTCGCTTTGGAAAAAAATCTTACTTTCCTATTTTTGTTAAAGCAGAAATGTTACCAGTACATGTGTTGCTCAACATCATTCAATACAACTATGCTAATTGATGTATAGGACATAACATAATCTTTTTTTCGTTGATTACTTTGTTAACAACACGTGTTCTCTGTGTGACTCTGTGTGAAATAAATAATTTACTTCAAGAACTGTTCTATATACACATGTAATATTTAAAATTTTCAGCGCGCGACCGAGCTTGGTTGAAATAAATAATTTGACCGCGACAAAAAATGGACTCCCCCCCCCCTCTGGTGATAAGATGGTGGCCCACTGATACAATAACATGTTTAATATAAAAGATCAGGTCATTATTAATCAAGTTAGGCATAATATTATAGTCATGTTATAAAATCAAAATTCGTGAAATTTGAGGTGATTTCACATCCGTCATACCGAATATTTTAATTTGTGGTATAAACGGGATGTCCATAAGGTTAGACATAAGGTTAGACATAAAAATCATGATTCTGCATTGATTATATCGTCAAAATAAGACTCAGTCAATTTTCATGGCGGCCATTTTGGATTTATGCAAATAAGGCACTCTTCCACTACTCCGGTTCTATGTCATTTTTAATAAGTTGTTCTATGATAATTTATGAGACTTTTGGTAAAGGAATGATTTATGTTGCAATTAGTGGTGGGTTGACCCTATTTTTGATATAGCTGTCCTGGACTAGTTGTCGGCCATTCTGGCTGTAACTTGTCTGGCGTTACTGGAATCACAGCAAACACAAAACATTTGCATAACATTTGTACAATGTTAAACCACAGTCGAAGACGTTGGGATGACGTTGTACAAATGTTATACAAATGTTTTGTGTTTGCTGGGATGTGCATGTATGTATATTAAACGTCATACAAATGGTAACCGTGCTGAGACTGCAATTGTAATTTTCTCTAATAATAGTATTCCAGCATGGCTGTGATTTAAAATGAAAGGTGATGCGACAGAGAAAATATGGACCTCTATGGCTTTGATATTTTTACATCTATTTTTTCTCATTCCAAACAAGATACACTTGTAATTTTGGACGCCGGCCAATATACTTTAAATCCACCAATTTTTCAAACATTCTGTGATTTAAAGTACCGTAAACTGTTATATGGATGACTTAGAATGGCTGTCAATCGCTCGTTTTTGGTACAGACTTCAATTGTAATTGTCTCTCCATCTACAATCTACATGAATATCAACCATCTAACATCAATGATGCTGGTATATAATTATAGTAATAGATATATTTAAAGTTATTGATCATTAGCACTTATAGTGATACGATAATAGAGTTGTTCAGTTTGAAAATATAAATAGCTTTGTTTATTACATAAGACTACCACGTTCTCACTAAGACTATCAGTATCATGTTTACCAACTATGCATGAGACTGAATCTTGTGAAATATGAATTATCAATAAAGAAGCTTGAAACTGTATCCTCGTGCAGACATCTTCTTGTAAGAGAAAAGATCCCATGTTTAATATATCTAGTTCGTTTCCCAAATACCATAAAAAGAGAACTAAAATTAAATCCACTATTCACTTAATCAACTTACTGAGAATCATTCAAAACAACAGACGGGTTTGGTTGGCAATAAACTTTATTATGTAATCACGTAACCAAGCATTACATAACAAGCGATAACATAGCAATGTTAGTAATTGACACTATACATGACTATGCCATCTTAAGAAGCCGAAGGCGGCCATTTTAAAAACACATTATCTAATAACAAAGCATTATCATATTAAAATGTATTGTGATATATCAAAGTTAACACTTGATTAATGAAATATTAATACAATTAAAACAATTAAAGAGGGAGAGGAGGGTAGGTGTATTTTCAGACGTAGACACCTAGCTTGCTGGGCAGATACAAACTGTCCAGTAAGGAGTCCGTGGACGAGTTATCACCCCTGAGGTGGGGTGATCCCGGCTCGGCCACGAGGAGGAACCAAGAGAAGGACCCCGGAGCCAATCAACAGGCGGGGCAGGTCATATAAGCCACCGCCTCCGACTAGCCGCGTCCGATATACATGTGTACACATGTGTACTATGAGCAGTTCACCGGGATTTATTTCCTGCAAATTACTAGGAGTAATTTTCACACAATTAAATCCACTATTCACTCAAACAACTTACTGAGAATCATTCAAAACAACAGACGGGTTTGGTTGGCAATAACTTTTATTATGTAATAACGTAACCAAGCATTACATAACAAGCGATAACATAGCAATGTTAGTGGTTGACACTATACATGACTATGCCTTCTTAAGAAGCCGAAGGCGGCCAATGAGAAGACGTTGAATGGAACGTAGGAAACGTTTACTGCCAGCCAAACCCGTAGGGAATAATAAGAAAAAAAATTAATTTAATATAATCTAAGAACTGTACACATTTTAGACTTACGCAATATTACCTGAAGACGATAAGTGATCAGAGCCGTTAGGTATTTTAAGTAAGAAGATGAATGCCAATCACCATGCGCCCGTAATAGCTGCGTGCATGGAACCTGAGCTAAAAGGAGACAAGTGCAACCACTCCTACGAAAAGAAGATCAGCGTATATCTAGAAAGCTTGAATCCAGCGTCCTTTAAGAGCGCTTACCACGCAACATTAAGCAGGAGTGTGTTAACACAGGAGTGTGTTAGCATAGAGTTAACTCTATGGTTTTAGTTAGACAGCTCAAAATGAAGCTGAAAGATACGAGAAAGCAGGCGTGGTAGCTGGGGCGGGTATAAATACACATGTGATCATAAACCGCCACTAAATCAAGTGGCGACCCAGGAATATAAATTATGTCAGAAGATGTAATTCTAACTGCGTATGATTATTAATGCCAAGAACTTCTATAATTATACATTTCTTGAAAACATACCCATATGTTTACGAGCACATTGCCTTACATATGTCGCATCAGAATACAATAAAACATGAACAGGCATAGAATAACATGTGTGTAGCACTTAAAACCAGAAACATAAGTGTCAGTGACTGGGGCTCTTCAAGGACCTAGCCAAAAAAGTTATACAATGACAGTTCAAAAGTACAAGGAAGAAATGTGATAAATCTGTCATCTGAAACTGTGAAAAGGATGACTGGGAGTAACTATACATATAAGTCTAAGCTAGTGAATTATAACAAGCCGCTAAGCATACAAATCGTCATATAACAATAATAATGTATGTCTAAATCATCAGAAGGTATGCAGTGACTATACATATTATATATAAAGTTCAACTACTACGCTAGAGCAGTCATAACTAACTTATTATTGTTAATCTCACAACAATACGCATACTTGGAAAACGTATCGTAACATTAATGTTACAGTTCATATCAAACAAATTCCGCATTACTATGGATTCATTAGCGTCATTGATTGTGTAATTAAGGTCAGTACATTTTATGCTGATTAGACGAGGAGAGGTGCCACCTGCTGAGAAGATCAGGCAGCGTATTCAGGTATTGTCGATGCCAGGTATGTGGATACACATTATCGTGCAGTTGTGAAGAGCCCCTGTGAGCCACAGCTGTCTCAAAGCTGCCTGCATGAAAGGCGACAGGGAGCGGCCGGAGCTCACCGTGAAATACACAACTCATTATCACATCTCAGGACCAGCTTTGTGCGCGACCAAAGATTGCCCCACAGACGGCATGCTAATACAATCGACAACTCCAGGGTTGGGATAATGACGTCCCCTTGGAGTTAGAAGGTGCTAAATTGTCACTTTACAAAGTGGCAAGAAGGTGCTAAATTGCCACTTTACAAAGTGGCAATTTAGCACCTTCTAACTCCAAGGGAACGATGAGAGGGATTGCATATAGGGCGGTACACTATATGGCAATAAAACCCCTTTGAAGTCGCAGCACCCATGTCGGACAGACAGCTGTCTGTAGATAGCACGGAATCACACTCTGTGAAGACGGGATCCTGTATGATAATAATGCCATTATAAGTAGCCATAAAACTACCCCACCACAACATGTCAAGTTTGAAGTGGCGATCCAGCACAATCTGGCGTTCTTCCTTCTTAATGATTTTATTATCCTGACCATAAATCTGCGTCCAAGAAGCAGAACAGCAGACATGTGTATAAGATTATGGAAAGTACAACTCCCAGAATATTACGTAACAATAACAGGTTAATCAGATCCCTGATATTGATATACCGACATTCACACCATCAGGAAAAGAAAGGATGAATGGCGAAGCTAAAGGGTTAATATAATTGACGGGTCACATCAAACCTCTAGCTCTTCCACAATGTATTTGTCCACGGCAGGTGGGGGTCGCCTGTGCAAAATGATGGTTCGTGAATGGAACATCTGTTAATTTCACCTTGAATAACTGCTAGGAAAGTCATATAATACTGTAATAACACCACAAAATCATTAGCTTTGCCGAACACTATTATTTATCTCCGACTATTAATGTTCAGGTCGGTAGGCATAGATAACTTGAATAAATTAGATGTGAAATCTGCAGCATGAACCACCTGTTCATGCAATTTGTATCATGACCTGGTTGAGGTGAGACGGAGGCCATGACGTAACTGGTTTAGACTGTCTGGACTGTGGATTAAGGCTAGCACCTGACAACCAGTAACCAAGCTAAGCCTTATTGACATGTCAGTTGTTGTCAGGGTTCGATTCTGGTTTCGCTGCTCTTTGACACTCCCTGGCCTGGTGTCTGTCTGTGTACGTGCCAGCGCCAGCACATTTGGCGCAAATATGGCAATACTGACAGCTGTCCATACGAGGACACCCGCTCTTGCCAAAGTTCCACCGTCGGCATATCTGCTGTTTCTCAGTGAACCCTTTGTAGTCAGGGCCCATTTTTCAAAAAGAGGCATTCTTAAAGTTTGTAAGGCATTTCTTAGTAGAATTTGTCATGCAGTTGTTCTCACACAATTCGGATATGCTGATTCGGAATCTGCCCCATGCCAAGCTCTATTTTTAGATTTTCCCTTCCAAAATTGCAAAACAAAATGGCCGCCAAAATAGCAGATAAACTCTCAATTATCATGCTTATACATCATGTCTGGGTGCACAGCGGACATACAAACTTGACTTTCGTGTTCAAAATAACATTTTTGTTTTGCGGAATTTCATGTTCTAATACCTGGTCAACTATCACGCAAAAAATCCAAGATGGCCGCCAATAATACATAAAGTACTATAACGTTTTTCTAAAAGTCATAAAGAGCTGTTTTTGGTCGCTAAATATAGGTTTTTAATACCAATAAATCTAGTACAATACAGTAATAACCTCTAATATATTACCTCTAATATATTACATGTAGTTTCAGGGGAAAATCCAAGATGGCCGCCAATTATACAGCAAGTACTATAACCATTTTCTAAAAGTCGGAGGAAGTTATTTTTGGCGCTTAAATAGTTTTCTGATACAAAAAAATACACAGCATGAAAAACTCAACTTCCATGTTACATGTAGTTACGGTAAATGCAAAAAAAAGATTATTTAAAAACAACACATTAACTAAGAGAAAATTGCACAAAAGTAGCATGTGTTACTTTCATTACTGTAGCTACATAGGCTTGCTGTGTATATCTCAGATTTGCATGAATGCCATCATCTTGCATAATGATAATGCTAGAATAGTCACCCTCATCAATATATTGATCATATATTTGTGCAGCTTCGGAATTGATGTAGAGACTCCTTGATAGGACACCATTGGCTACTTTCTCGTGGTCCTAATTCATACTTAATCAAACTAAATGTGATAGTTATTCAGGTTGAGCAGGAAGCTTTTACACGAGAACTAGAACTTTGCAGTTGTCCATCAATGAAACTCCAACCACAATCTCAATGTTTATAATTGTTATCTGGCCAGAGCTGTATTTTTTGCTAAACATGCCTAAAATACAACGGAAACAATATCCATTTTTTGTGGTAGGGGTTATTGACGAAGAGGATACATTGAAATACTCAAATTGGCTTAAGTTCTAGTTCTGGGTGTTTATGAATTAATTTAAATATCTTTCTTTTAGAATTGATGTGCTGGTGTTGTGGAAGCCATTGAGACGGTTGAATGGTACGATAAATATCACCAGTTCTAGGTTTACACAGCTACGCATTGCTATGATGAGAATGTTTCGAAAGCAGAATGAGCAAGTTTATATCAGTTCCTACGACTACCACATTGTCAGTATCTGACAGTTTGATTGCCGTAATAACATTTAACGTCTTATCATGTACCTCAGTATTGTTCACACTTAAATACCAGTGTTCATTGAATAGTTGAATGGCATTGTTCTTTACCAGAAGTGGTGAATTTGAACATTGAACTGAAACTGTATTGCCCTCCTCCCTGATTCTGTACTTTATCTGTTATATATTCATCTCAGATAACATCGCAGTGTGCATAGAAATGTTTTTGATGTAGGATACGTGTGTCTTGCATAGATTATTAGATGATCAATGTTTATTACAAAAGAATATAATAGATAAGTAATAAATACTCTGTATGAATGATAATTAATCTACTATGTCTGGAGGAGACATATAGTTATTATGGACCTAAATATCTTCACGTTCATCATATGATTTTATTACTTTATCTATGGTGAGACTTATTGTCTTTAACATTGATACCTCCTGCAAAATAAGGTGGTCGCTCCCATACCACTTCAAGACACAACTGAACCTGTTGGGTTATTATATATTATGTGAGAGTGAGAGCTTATATCTGATTAGAAGCATGCATGACCAGAACCTACTGATTCCTCATTCTACAATATCACGACCACATCTAGAAAGTTTCTGTATATAATGTTAATCTTCATTTAAACATCCTGATCGTGCTACGAATTGTATTATTGCCCCAATTACCACATATTCTGCATCATATCTTGTTGCAATAGTGTACCCAATAATCTTTGGTGACTTGTTCATGACACTCTATAGCTTTAGTTGCCAAGACTAGGTCAGTTAATAACATCTTCTGAAGATGGTGTATGTTCGTACTATATTTATAAAATAAATTCATCGTCAGTATTTTCAACATTACACTAGCGTGTCCTCGCCCATCAATCGCATATGCCCAAAATATACATAAGTCAACTTCTGCACCAAATTACAGATTCCCGATATCGTGTATTTTATTATAGTTGTTGATGGTGATATCATCTTTCTCATTCAAGTTAGGGGAGTAGATATATGTGTAGCCTACATTACGGTTTTGTGTGGATCTCTGAGCCGATGGTTAGGACTTTATTCGTTCAATTATGTCTGAAAACTGTGTTATCAGCGCATTACCAGGCTTTTGTACGGTATCTATTCTGATCAAAAATATAAAAAATTAGGATGATACTATTATCATGATTATGTAAATTGTCTATCCGAATGAGAAACATAATTTTAATATGATGTGCACGTTTTAAATTGTTAAATTTATACGACTTCTTGTCTCAATAGGAACGGAACATGTATATGTGTCATTATTGCCATGGTTATGCAGACCACCTTGATGGATTAACTTCATGTTTTGCTTAGTCCTAGTACAGGGCTTGGGCAGGATGGTGCCACCCGTGGCCAACGCACATTTAAATTATTGCTTTTTTCCTGACGGTACTGTAAAAACATGATGCAGGTGGATATCACATTGGCCACATACTAATAGGCTTAGAATGGATATTTGGTGAGCGACAGGTTATCCAGTGCCGGACAGTGATCAACAATCATAAAATATTTTTTGTCAATAGTCTAAACATTTTTACAACATGCCGGATATTACGTTTGTTTCTCTCGGCTTCTAAATGTGAAATAATGACTTCATTAAATAAATGATTATTATTACACTGGCCTACGATGTGTCGCTTTCCTAGCGCTACATTGTTTTTTCCCCCATAATTTTGTGAAATATTGATAATAGATGTTATCACGGCTCTGAATTGGTTTCCCGGGTGTGAGAAACCTATATGTAGACACCAAAAACACATCTCTATGTTATTTGGAAGCAAAGTTATAGCACATTGCCTTGCAGTGGCGGCTATTTTGGATTTTGTCCTCTAGCGGCAAACGCAGAAGGTGAAATTCAGGGGACTTTAAGTATGTTGCTCAGGTGGGTTTTATTACAGCGAAATGATGTTTTTATGTTCATTGTAAGCCAAGCCGTGATCTAAAATTGTGGCATTTTAACTAATTTTGGCGGCCATTTTGTTTTTGAATTTTGAGTGGGAAAAACACAAAATATAGCTTGGCATGGGGCAGATTTGGATTCAGCGTTTCCAAATTGTGTAAGAACAACTGCATGCCAAATTCTACTAATAAATGCCTTTCAAAGTCAGAAATTTCGAAAATGGGCCCTGACTATTGGCTGCTCTGGGACTGACTTGTGTGACTAGCTGGTCTGTGGATCGTAGCATCTCGTCTTTCAAGTCCTTGATGGCTGCTGACCATGGGCGACGCCCTTGCTGTATCATTGACAGCACCTCATGGTATAGAGCACGCACTTTGTCCCATTGAAATTGCTCCGCCAATACCACCATGTCAACCATATGATTATTGCGAGCTGATCTCTCGTCCTGATCAATATCAGTCGTCTCTATGATCCGCAGAGTACCACAGACGACCTCGGGTAAGGTAAACTTATCAAAACCAATATCAGAAACGCCAGATCTGTGTACAAATTCATCTGGCCAGAATATGTCCATACTCTTACCTCTGATAGATGTTCTGTATATGTTGTTGACCGGAGCCCGAGGTTCGATTCCAGCAACAGCAGTTGCAGTGGAATTAATCAGCGGGTACTGCTGTGGGTGGGCGGGGGCCCTAGGGTAGTGGTTAGCACCGCTGCCTTTCACGCCAGAGCTCGGGGTTCGGTTCCCGGTCTCGGCGGTTTCAAAGAAACAAAAATGTTTCTTCCCCATCCACGTGTGAAAGTTAGTATTGTGGGGAGCCTCCGTGACCGAGAGGTAGCGTGCTCGGCCTCAGACCGCCAGGGCTCGAATTTCGAATCCTGTGTCTGGAGGACAGTGTCATCTCAATCATCTCACCATCCTCAGGAGGTTCTCCTGGCCCAGTTTAGCCTATATGTGCACAAAGGTGGCCTAAAGCCCGATTCATTTCATTTTTACTGCTGTGGGTCAGATGCCTGGCGCACCTGCTGCTAGGGTAGGAAGATGACCTGGAAGTGCTGGGATAGCCTGCAGCTGCTGGGGGATCAACATGGCTTGCGACAACAAGGGCGTCTGCAGATGCTGCGGCATAATCATGGCTTGTGACTGCTGCTGTTGTTGCTGGGGGAAAGCCATGATCTGAGGCTGTCGTGAAGCCTGTATCAGCTGCGGCATGGCCATGGCTTGGTGATTTGGAAACGCCATGACCTATGGCTGCCGAAGAGCCTGTGGTTGATGCTGATGAGTCCTGGGTTGCTGTGTATGCTGCGGGAGAGCCATATGATTTACCTGTGATTGAGTTTGTGTCTGTTGTGGTAAAGCTTGAGCCATTTTAACCATTTTAACGCTAAACTCCTGGGGAAACTTGCATTCCCACCGCTGAATTACTGGGGAGGGGGGGGGGGGTAGCAAAAAATCGGAATAGTTTGTAATGTCAGATTTGTCAGATTTGTCATACAAATATCTCGGACTATGTCGCAGCAACAGCCCCAACATATTTGCTAAAAAGTATACATACTTGTCAGAGCAGGCTAAAAAAGCATCATACGCGATTAAAAGCTACACCACACCCTCACTGGGCAAATTACACCCAAACCTAGCACTAAAACTATTTGGCAGTTTGATAAGCCCTATTCTCATGTATGGCTCTGAAAATATTATACAATGGTAGAGAGCAAAATGACTTCGAGAAAATACATCTCTCCTATCTAAAAAACATGCTTGGTGTAAGAAGACAAACACCCACTCTGGCCATATACGGCGACACCGGTCATTTCCCTCTTTTGCTAAAACACCAAGTCCAGACCCTGAAATACTGGGCTCGTCTCATAGCTTTACCATATAACCACATCTTGAAAAACGCGTACAACTGTCTTTTGGGACTAGACAGTATAGGAATCGAAAATTGGATTACGCATGTAAAAACATTAACTTTTAATCTGAATCTGGGTTCTTTCTGGGAAACGCAGGCGATAGAAAGAAGGTGTAGGTTCATAAATAATGTTAAACAACAAACTGAAGACAAATTTATTGATGACTGGACTGTAAAAATCTCATGCCAGAACCAACACACAAAACTTAGAACATACAACACTTTCTCTTTCTTTCCGAAACTCGCTACATATGTAAGTGATTTGACTGACACAAGACTAATCACTGCGGTTGCTCGGCTTCGCCTTAGCTCCCACAATTTAGAAATAGAAAGGGGGAGACATACCAGACCCAAAACCCCTGTAGCTAATCGTATATGCCGACGTTGTCAGACGACTCAAGTTGATGACGAAATTAATTTCTTAATGCAGTGTAATACGTTCGAACTCGATAGAAAAGCTCTTCTCTCTGAGGCTGGAAAATATATCACAAACTTTAATACCCAATGCGATACTGAACAATTTAAATCTATCATGAGCAGTGAAAACCATGCAATAATCAATGCTCTTGCAAAGTATACTTATGTGTGTTTTGAGAAAATAGTAGTTTAACAACCTCTACATTCACGAACTTGGCCACGTACAAGGGCTTCCATTACTAGTATTATATGTGGGGTGCTATTCAGCTCTAAAGCTGTAGAAAATATGTGTAAATCATGTGAAAAATCATTTTTAGTGAGGGCGTCGTGTCCAGTTCATCGGTCTGCAGCAATTCTGCGCAGTACTGATGAGCTAGTTATACTTTAGATTGTATATATCCAGTAATATTTTAAATAATGATGTATATATCTGTTCTTTTAATCTCATTCTAATTAACTTTATCATGTTAATGACATTGCTCATGGTCAGACACTGGGCATTGCCATATATTAGATTATTTCACTTGGGATTATTCTTTTAAGTTTAGGGCTAGATTTATTGTTTTAAGTTTAGGGGACCCTTCCCGTCGCCTGTGTTATTGGACCGGGTGGGACCCTAAGGAA
>OZ024908.1:16433024-16563024 GCA_964017125.1 Flabesymbios commensalis
CAAGCTATTCAATGGTGCCGTCATCTACTAGAAAGGACTGATGGTCGGGTATCATTTCAACACACATTTTTAGGAAATCTGGGGCAATACTCATATTGGGAGGGATATTACCACCATGTTTGCCCTTATTACACCACCTTCCTCAAGACCCAATTGAACAAGCAATATTACAATTATGCAGCAGCGTGTAGCCTCAGCTTGGGCTTCCATCACAAAAGATGGATACATATTTGGGTATGAAGGATGACATGCGTTGAGGTTGTGCTTAACTGCATGAATACCACCCAAAAGAAACGTAAAGGTTATCATAGTTATATCAAAGTCATGTAAAATGTCACGTTTATCATTTTATGCGTGACAGGTATGTCTCCTAAATGCGTAATGAATATTTGTGCAACTCTGCAATCAGCACTGCTGCGATATCTGGCATCTAAGTGTTATTATAGCATTATAAGCATTATAATGATGCCAGAGGAAAGTATCGTTTATTTTAATATATTCCTCGATAACAAAAATATATGGTTTGGTGAAAAAATCAAGTCTCTATCACATTTATTGAGAAAGTTATGATAATTTCAATGAATTCATGATGGCCATTTTGAATTTTTCGTTCTACAAAAATCCTTTAAAGATGAAAGGTCTACATCCACTCGGATATTATTATGGAGTGCTACCCATGCACAATCACAAGAGAAACAAACTGTTATCAGCTAAAACATTTTTACCCCCATTAATGAATCACTACATTAAGATATATCGGAACCCGCACTCAAAAGGTTTAAAGCACATGTTACTATTCAAGAGGCAGAGAAGTGTGCTTTAGAGGACAGAACAACTTCATGCCCCAAATAAAGTTGCCATACCAGAGACTTGCCAAGAAATGTTATGTCAAAAGAAACATATATCTTTTGCATCCCCATGTGAGAACATTGATTTGACAGAGCAATTAGCTATGTTGTCCGATAAGCATGATAAACTGGTTAATACATTTAATCAGAAAATGGAGTCAGGAGACGCAGAGGAGTAGGTCGGAGAACAGAGGCCAAGATACATATACGAGGCAATCACCACATGGGATCTCGTGATATATATAGGAGCCAGTCACCCTATAGGAGTCAGGAAAGATCCAGCAGGAACCAGGAGTCACATAGGGGCCAGGAAAAATCAATTAGGAACCAGGAGCCATATAGGGGCCAATCACCAGGATGACAACAAGCGCACAGAAACTCGCATCGCACGTCGGATGGACGACCATGCTGCGGCACCTGCGGGAGGAATGGTCACTACACCGGCAGTTGTAAGGCACACATGTTTTCTTTCACGTGCTGTGGTTTGATAGATTAAACACATTTTGGTGTTACTATTCATACAACATTATTGGCAGAGTATTATATATTTTAAGGGGTTTTTTCATGTATGTTGTCAGGTGGTCACACTGATCATTTGCGACACAGATAAAACGTGAATTACACCAGATCTATATGGCAATATTTTTGATGCCACACATATTTTTTTATTATTTAAATTTTATCCATAGACCTGTGTTGCTGGTTCTGTTAGCTGATCCAATCTGACTATGTTATTTGTTTGTTAGATTGGCCCTATCTGAAAGGGTCAGCAATGGCTTTGTGTTGACTAAATTGTTGGACGACTTAAATTTGAACTCTGCTAATGTGAGTCCAATGCTGATCTAGAATCAAATACTCAGTCAAAACGTCTATGTATAGCATAAATAAATTTATTTTTAGATATATTCTTAAAACTTTACCGAGATAGTGCTCTAATACTTTCAAAATTGTCATAGTTCAGAATATAAAAATATTACAGAACAAATGGTGTAAAAATTCTATAGTAATTAACCTATAGTACTAAAAATATTTTCCCAGGTCATGTCTGCTGTTGAAAGATGGTACAAGCGGCGTAAGTAAATGTTCAGTTTGTTTGTAGCATTATTCAGCCACATGATCGTGTCCATGGAAGAGAGCAAATCAAGGTGATCAACAAGTGATTCGCGCCAGATGAGCAACTCTCCCATGCCTCGCTCATGCCGGGGGGGGGGGAGTAAGGAGCTATACTCGTTGCACGATAAAGTTTAGGAAGTTAATGCAGATTAGGCGAGGTTATGCGTCGTTACACGATAATTGTGTTGAAATAAAGTGCACTGAGGCACCTTCTGCAAGAGTATCAGATTTAATTATCAAATAAATCAATTTTTTTGTTTTTTCTTTTCGTCTCGAAAGCAAGAACAATAAGTATAACTAGGGAAGATTAGTAACTATTGCAAATAGAATACGTAAGTTACCCTTATACACATCAAAATACATAGATTGAGCGCAGAAGAAATGGTGTGTATAAAAACTCTGTTTATACACAGTTGGAAGGCAAGACAAAGACTTGTTTCTGTATTAGCTTAGTCTGAATAAATACAATTTAGTGGTGATTTCTGACTGGGATCCTGCGATGATTCTGATAGTAAAACTGGCCATTCTGCTCTTCATTTAAACTTGTTAATGTTATGTCCATATTTTACAGGTAGTTTTTCAAAACTAAATAGACAAATCATTTTTATTTATACGTATTGTGTTGGCGTCATCTTTAAAGTAGTGCACACATTCTGTGAGTGCCTGTCCAAGCTACTTGAAAAATTCAGAATAATTATTGAAAATGTATTTTATATATTATTTTTTACACGAATTAAAAAACGTTATCAACTATTACGAAATTCCATATATCCGAAAACGGATTTATTCGGGTTGAGACCCTACATTAAAACTGTAGAAGTCTATACTGGCATAATAAGCTGCATTTTAATTATAGAATTAGGCCTACTGTAACAAAGAGGTCCATATTTGACAGGTGTTGAGTTGTTGGGGTACGAGCCTAGGCAGCAAACACACAACTTTAAACCAATGCTAGACTAATGATGTTCCGGGTTCACCATTTATCCACGGGAAAAAATAACGTGTAGTATACATGGATATAAGGTATTTATATATTGTTTTTTTTTATAGTTATACGTATATGTACTTGCTAGCATTTACACATTATTTGATACATCCAGTGAGCTATCAGCTTAGAAAGTCAAAGTGTTAACTTTGGAAAGTCCTTCTCCACCAACAGCAAGTAGCTTGGGACAACAATCACTGACTTTCCCAATGTTAAAGTGTCAAGACGTTGCTCGTGATAAACTTTTTAAGGCAACATTTACTGGCATATATTGGTTCTGTAAAGCAACTATTGCTCTCAGACATCATATTTACAAGAGACAAAAGCCACATACTGATAAAAAAGTAAAAAAAAAAAGGTAAAATCTGATGACATCATAATGCATGTTATAAAGCACACATCAGTAAAACATATTTATATCAGAAGAGGTATAATACACTTATACATAGAGGAAACGGAGAGGAAACTAGATTAACCTACAGCCCCCCCCCCCCCCCCCACCCTCATTTTATTTTATGGGTACACCACTGATCTCTTGAAGGCTAACTCATATACTTTACTGATACATATTTAATGTAGCTAGGAGCGTAGCCGATCCTGACTTTTGACTTCATACACCCTGAAGATGACAGGTCATTGTTTGCAATTCTCAGACACAAAAGTATATATGGGGTCTAGTCACACTAAACTAGGCCAGTGGCTGATTCTGAGGGTTGTCGTGTTTGAACACATGTTATCGATATTTATATTTATTTCACCACCGTAATATTTGGTGGGTAGGAAATAGACACTATGGAGAGTACTTTTCATAAAAAATGTCATATAATGGATCATTCTTTGTGACTTTTTTGTTAAATTATGTCCATGACAAGTGCGTTTTTCCCTATGTCAAACGTTGCATCGCCAGACACAACATTTTGAGAGGATCAATAAAGGTCTCTGTTTACCGCATATTTAGCTGTTGAATTTAGGACCAGTACGTACGTGACATTCAATCAAATATTTCCCCTGTAAAAATAATCAACCAGAACGGCCGTTCGAACGCCGTTCCATGTGCCGTTCGAACGGTTAGCGTTCAGAACGACAATCATGGTTTTTAGCCAGCCTCCCGTTCAGAACGGCCGCTCTGAACGATTTTGGCCGTTCTTTTGGAATGAACACTGCGCTCTAAACGGCGTTCAAAGACGAGAATTGTTCTTCTTGGAACAAACCGTTCAAAACCTGAATTAAACGTTCAAAAGAGAACAGGTGTTCGAATTAGAACGCCCCAGCAAAGGACCGAAACGTTGAACCAATGTTGGCTTATTGTTCGTCCACCGTCCATGATGCTGAGCTAGCATTAAATTAACATTGGTTCAACATATTGTTTTCTGGGACAGGCCGGCGTTCAAATTAGAACATGAAGCCTATCAGCCAACAACAACAGTTGGGCCAGCAACGGAACACTGTTGGGCTTAGGCCAATCAAGATGAGCCAACATTGAGCAGGATCTTGGCCCACCGTTGGACGTTACGCTGGTCCAACTTAAACACAAACTTAAACGCAAACATTGATCCAATGTTGATTAAATGTTGGGCCAATGTCGCAGATCAGTGTTGGATCAGCATTGGGTCAACGTTTTGTGTTTGCTGGGCTATGTAGGCCTATAGTCCACTCCTTTTGTTATAGTTTGGGTCTGAGATAGTAAGCCCTGTGACGTCAATAAGCTACCGAGACTAACACAGATCACAAACCAAAAAATGATCACACTAATGTGCATAGACCTATAATTATACTCACTTATAATCCTTCTTGTCTTTGTGATTCATTACTAGTATTTATAGTATGCCTATGGTGGGATGGAGAGCCCCTCGCGCCGAAAGTACCTGTAAGTGACCGTTGGAGTCTCTAGTGTACGGTCGCAATGGCGGACGAGGGAAACTGCCCAATCTTCACCATTTCAACACAAACTTCTTTCCCCGTCGAGTCGACGGTTCCAAATAAATCATAAAGCTCTTTCTCCACTTGTCATGTTTATTCGTTAGACATCTGGCAACAACAAAGCACAACCTCCGCGCACGGCACGTCCTGTTTGACTCAGAGAGAGCGACCTACGGCACGTCCGTAGTCGCCGAGTGTAACGTCTGAAGTGCGGGAAAAGTATCGAGACCGCATGGGCTGCAATTGTGTGCGCCCGGCACCAAGGTACGGAAACGAGGCGGTCGTCCACAGCTTCTCGCGTCCGAGAAGCCGGGGATAACCGCCACCTAAACTTAACGAAGTCAGGATCCTACAGGCCTACTGTGGGCTCGCTATGTCCCACAGTCACAAATTATCTCAGCGACAGACGACAGTAGATCTACCGTACTTTGATACCATACTCATTAGGCCTAGTAAACTTTATTAGACTAAAATTGATTGAGTTTATAATGAGAGTATGGCAAATGGCCATAGGCATAGCTGTAGGCCTACATGTCTCCTCTGCAGACGTCTGAACTGAACTGAAAGACTGTTGAGTTTTGAACGTATGGTGTGATATTGAAGCTCCACATGATTGGTCTATGCTAAATCAATTTCTGCGTCACAATGAAACTGTTTATTTATTATTTGTTCAAATCAGAACGCTGTTTTCCCGTGGAGCTGTTCTCATATTTAGTTGACTGCAGGAACGTTCAAGTGCCAAGAACGACGTTCAAACAGCCGTTCCGTCTTCTTGTAATGAACGAACGTCGTTCAGAACGATGAGTGTTCAGTTTTGGAATAAGAACGTCGTTCAGGCCGTTCGAACGATTTTGCAGCGTTCAAACGCCCAGAACGGCGTTCGAACGGCCGTTCTTTTCAATTATTTTTGCAGGGGTTTTTATCTCCCAAGAATGTACTTATCATTCTGTGTAATTTTTCTGAAATGAGATAACAGAAAACTTGCACTCTAAAGTCTCAAGTTTTATTTCGATGGAAGGCCATCTGTATTATATAAGCCTTGGCTTTTCAATAATCATTTGTTTTTGAAGGGATGCAAACCATTTTAAGCATCATGTACGTTACCACGATCTTTAACCACAAATCACCATTTCTTACATGAGTCAATTGCTATTCAAGGGTGTGCAATAGCTACTTGGCGAATGGTTCTTTGTGGTAGCCTTGCTGCCGAATTAAAACCCTGGGATCAAAACGTGCTGCCATGTGTGAGGTATGTAGGTGGTAAGTTGTGGGTGTCAACAAATCACGTACGTTATCGAAAAAACGTACGTTTATTTTTTGTTCAAGTAGGCCTACTCCTTGGTACGTCGTAGGTTTGGCGTACAAAGTATATATCAGTTCAAGAACAAACAAGCTATATATATGACAGGTAAATTGTTATTATGCCTGAGCGATAATTGTTGCTTTTATGAAAGGTTAAGTCCAGGAAGGTCAAAAACGTAGGGCCTATGTGACACTTGACATAACAGAAGAGTCTTGTACCTGATCTTTAACTGCTATGTAGGCCTATGTCATTATTGACATTTTCAGTCATTTGTGGAGAGTAAATGTATATAGCTCTGATACTGACGCTCATAATCATGTCAACAGTCATGTACTGAGAAGAGTCACGTAGGTGACTTGTCAAACATCACATACGGTACGTACAATACACTCCCTGTTCTATTCAGTAATTTGCATCCATCTTCACATGTTGCTGCCCAAATCAGCTCGCTACTGGCAACATTATTAGGCCTTATATGAAAACCAAGAATATATCAAAGGTATCATAGCAGGCCTATTCATGTCAAAAAAAAGTTTAGTAAGTCCCACATTTGAGTACAGTTGGGGTGATAGAGGTGTCAAATGTATGTTTCTCTCCTTGGTATCTCATTCTGTCGACCCTGTTTGTTTTAACATATCACCCTTGTATCAGATCATCTCTTTACATTAATTTCACCAGCTTAGCTATTATATCCCCCATTTCAAACGAGAATTATGTAAGCATCACGTAGGCTACGTGACCCTGAAAGCATCAGGCTCAGAAAAAAACATCTCCTGAGCTCCACATCGAGCAAATTGACTTGCAACTTCTCAGCAACAAACAAACTGTACTATCAGGAAATGCAAAAATGCAAATAATATGTTGTGTTTTGATTTTGTCTTATCATGTAACACTTTTAGCCTAGTTTAGTGTGACCACCATATATGTTTAATTGGAGTAGGCCTGAGTGGAGGTGCTTCTATTAACAGCTAGCGGTCTTTTACGCTGGTCCAGCATTCACCCAACGTTGGTTTAATGTCTCTTGTTTATATTACTGGTTGGCCGCCGATTGGCTGGATAATACATGTAGGGTAGACCGGGGTAAGATGACACAGTTTGCTTGGAAGAAAATTAAAACATTTGAATCCCATGTTGAATTTTGAAACGTGTGTGGGAGGGTGATATTGCAGAATCAAATTTTCAGTATATATAATTATATTTTTCAAGTAATAATTCTTGACTTATTGCTAAAGCTGTCATAAATTCACAACATACACCATACAGAATACAGTGATATTAATTGGGAGTATTAGTCCATGGCATAACAGCAATGATACGCTCTCGAAGTCTATGAGGCTTTCTAAGATGTGATTTATATCGACAATTGTAATTAATAATGCGTCATCTTACCCCACACAAGATTGGGAAGATGACTCATACTTGAATATTTTAATTTTTTATATGTATGTTGCCTGAATAACTGATATTTGTTATGTAAATTGTGTAATTAGTAGCATGAGTAAATTACTTAGAAAAACAAACAAATGGTTTAACATCTATTTAATAGAAATTTTATATTTGTATTTTTTTGTGATACCGGATAATTTTAAACACTATTGTTGGGGGGGGGGGTAACAGATTTGCCCTTTGGCTCTGGCACCAATAAATTAATAAGAATTATTACACCGTCCCATTTGCAATAATATGAGCATGATTGCACATCAACATTTTAACTCGTGATATTTAGTTACCCCCCCCCCCCCAGCAGACACAAGACGTTTAATCAATGTTGGTTCAACGTAGTAGACGATGGACCAACTGTGTTATATAATGGCTTTGCAATACAAAGGCCTGAATTAAAATAAGTCCAATTCAATGATTTCGTTTGTATTTTTTGCATTTCCAATATGTACTCACACGTAATCTATATTGACCTTGAATAGACCATTTACGTTTAAAAGTACATCTGCAATTTCAACAGATATGAGATCTAGGCATATCAATGCAATAAGAGAATGAAAACGTAAATATTATGGCAACATAAAATAATAACGATATTTTCAATACAAGAAACTTGCTGGAACATTCAAATAGCATTGCAAATGCGTTTAATATAAAAATGGTTAATTCAGGGCCTAATTTATAGCAGCTGATCATCTTACCCCTGACATAACATCATCTTACCCCAAATTGGCGGGGTAAGATGGCGCGGTATATTGATAATATTACATTGCTATAACTTGTTCCAAAAGGTGTTTACCCAAAAAATAATTTTACTAAAAGATGTAGGACAGACAGAAGTTTTTCTAAGAAATATAATTTCTGCTAGATAGCTTGCACATTTTTTTAAATATAGGCCTAATAGTATTTGCTTACATGCGCCGTTTTCCCCCGGTCTACCCTAGGCCTACACTGGGAAAACACATTTTAATGTTGGTTCACTGTTTACGAGGCTTGCCCAACTTTAACCCAAGCATGCCTCTTGCTTTTTCATGCGTAAAAAGACACTTGCCACCTTCACCAGTCATATCACCCGGCATATCACTCACCAGCTTTATTCAGTCACACGCATTGGCACCCGCATCGCAAAAAACCGATGGGCCATCGTTTGACCAGCATTAAACCAACATTATTTCAATGCTTCGTCCTGGCTGTGCTTAGATATCACTGGACTGGAACAATGTTGGGCCAGCGTCAGAAAGTGGTGGGACTCAGATGGCAGTCTAACGCCTCATCAACTCCCCTCATATATTGCGTATTGTGTCTCTCCCCAAAACATACACGGGGCGTTCAGCCAATATTAGGCCAGCGTCGCAGACGGTGAGTTAACATTGACCTGATATTGTTTCCCGAATTTTCGAATTAGAACTATAAAAAAAAACAATAAAAAAATTAAAGTTGAGGGTCGAGGGGGTCAAGGGGGTTTTCGAGATATCCTAAAATTTAACACTTACACTGTAGGGCCCATATAAATGTACTCGATTACATTTCTATGGTAGGGCCTATATAATATAGGGTCACGCGTAAGCGAATTTCGCGTATCAACTCTCCCAAGCTTCCCCGACCATAATCTGATAATAACATGAACAAAGTAGCATCAATAACTATTTTTTGTGTTGTGAGACCTTGCTGATAATCACAACAAAAATAGACAAGACGTCATTGTCATATTCATTTTAAGTTCAGGGTTTTCGTGTGCTACGTTTTAAAACAAGCTTTTATGATGGGTGATGATATGCCTATAAAAATACAGGTGAAGATATTATATTTTAAACACTGATAGTAATAGACTAGGTCTGGATCTAATAGAAAATTGTTGTCCTCTCAATATTTTTTTATTGAGCGATAATTGAGTTATATAGCAATTTGGCCCGTACTACTATTAGTATTATAGCATGAATCACCAGTCGTTCGACCCCTAGGCCTACCCGTTCGAACCCCTAGTATGGGCCTACATGAGTTACAATTAGACCTACATAGTCCGTGGTCAGACCCTGATAAATGGCTATTGCCAAATCATTTAATTTTAGAGCCTACCGTTACACCAAGTTGAACAAGCACTCGCCAGGCCGTGGGAGTCCTGTACCCAGATTTATCTGGTGCTATGCGGACTTTCAGGTTAACTGGGGGTTATAACTCATGATCAGAGAAGAAACACAGAAGAGGGAGAGGGACTGATCTAAGGGTGTGGACCCCATTAAACAAATTAGGCGGGGGGAGTAAAGTAGATATAAAAATTAGAAGGTGGGAGGGGGTACGGGAGTGGGGAAATAGGTGGATGCTCGCTTCTCCAGGCCCATGGAGGCTTGGAGTCGCTGTAGCCCTGCGGAGCAGGTCACCACAGACAGCTGCGGAATTAGCTCGCAGCGGGTCGATAAGATTCTATTCTATTCTATCACTGTCACTGTCAGTCTATTACAGTATCAGGCCCATCCTTCCAGGGCAATCAGGGTGGGGGGTACCGAACAATGTTCAGCAAGTCAGATCCCTCGGACTAGACCTAGGCCTAGGGCCTACAGGCTACACCATCTTTATTAATGATAACGATTAACGTTAGTATTACATGTCATGTAGCCTGTAGGCCTATTATAGGAAAATTGTAAGATTCGTTGTAGCAAATCTTGCAAATTTTGGATTAATACGCTTTAGAATTGTTTTCCTACCAATGAATGCCAGGAAATTATTCTTAAACAGTTATATTTTGTCACATATTGATTATTGTTGTGTAGTATGTAGTATTCTATAATTTTCACTGACCAAGAAAAATGCTGTGCTAGATCAAAATCTGAGCTAATTATAACAACCACGAGTCCACGAGGGAGTCATTAAAGAAGAAAATTTTTTTAGTTAAAAAATATATCTTCAATGTTTATTCATTCCACCCCCATTGCCGGTTCTGGCCAACATCCATTAGATACTTGATACTTGAATTGTGCTGCGCGTGTCTCTAAGATACACACGATGTAAGCCTTTCCACCCAATTTCTGTTCAATGGTGGGCCAAAGTCACAGCCCATTGCTGGTTCAATGCCGGTCAATTGTGTACGAAGCTGTCTCAACACCACTCCAACACTGATCAAACGCATGATTCTTCTACACCAGCGTCTACAGCAATCAATCGACAGCTAACCAATGTTGCTTCAATGTTGATCCAACGTGTCTGACGATGGCCCAACCCTTTGTTACTTTGTCGCAATCGCTATAGGGGTGACAATCTCATCCCCAGTGTTTATTTTACATGTCGCTTGACTAGCTGATTAGAGCTAATGTTATAGTGTTTTACTTTTTGCGACTTGAAATAAAACTTATCTTATCTTATCTTACCCAGATACATTGGCCCAATTGTGAAATAATTTTGAACCACAGTCTGAGACGCTGGGCCAACAATATTTCAACCAAAACCCTTTAAGCTCTTATTATATAAACTTAACCAAAAATGTAATCGTTAATATTTTTATTTCTGAGCACTTGTTAAGCACAAAACTACTTAGGACCTGAAACGTTATATTCGACATGTTCATAAAGACTGGTGTTCAGAAATGTCAACCGTTTTCTACACACAGCACCCCTCTTTCCCCTAAATAGGACACAAGCTCAGGCAAAATAAACCTAATAGTTTGGCTTGTGTGTAAAAAAATTTATCAGAGCATGCCTGTTCCACTTACTTCTACAAGCATTTGTTGCAGCAATTATGGAATTGAAGGCGAGAGCTAGGCATCATTTTTCGTAATTGCGAGAAATCTAATGATGGGAACCCCCAGAAAAGGTGATAATAAGTGTCATTCAAAACAAATACATGTAACTCTTTTCATTCTACAATGATGGCTTCATTTCTACCAGTAATAGTGAGCAAAAAGAACAAACAAAGAGAGAGAAAATATGTCTTTTATTGCAGCTATATCGCAAATTCACATAAATCCTGAAAAAACACAAAAACCCAATCAAAATGTCTGTTTAGTAGGGGAGCTTAACCTAAAAAAATGCTCGAATCGTTCACTTCATTGCAAAAGTCTGAAATTTTTTGTCACAGGCTGACATGACCTAGTCTTTTCAGAATCTGCTGACAGACAAGTGAAATGTGCCCCCTAGCGGCCATATTGGACGATTTAAAATGGCCGCCACTAAAAACCTCGCGCAAGATAACTTTTTAACTAAAAATCACAGAATAACAATTATGATGTCATTTTCAATCTAAAATGACCAAATCGAGGTCATATGACGATATAAGTGTAGCAATTTTAAATTCTTTATGTTCTCCGCAAATTTTAATGCGCTGCAAAACTTCACTGTTTTAATTTTTTTTCTGACATAGGTCTTTCATTGTTTTAGTTCTGATTATCAATTATTAGTCTATTTCGCCATAAGAATAATTTTATGATCTTCAAGGGTGAAAAACACGTTAGCGCAGTGAAAGAAATTCCAAAACTTTAAGAAACATGTCGCATCATTACATTAATACGTAATACTAAAACAGTAAGAATGGTTGACTGTTCATTGACTCCTCAACCATTTATCTGAATAATTCTCCACATTTAAAATTAATTCTGTCAACTCTGCACACGAATTGCAAACCAGTGCAACAAGATTATACACATGCCTTCAAAGGCAGCAATGACTAATATTACTGTCACTATTATTAGGCCTTTCCAAATAACCTGATACGAGTATCACAAAGTACAAAGCTTGACATGATAAAAAGCCACTAAATTCAAGTTTTTTTCCCATGGACAATTGACTAAGGCAATGCAATAACAAAAAGAATAGATAATATGTAGTACCTTCTGAAAATTGAACTGTCTGTATAAATCGTATGTCATGGCATTAATACGAAATAATAAAAACAAATGAAAAACTAATAATATTTCATGACCAAATAAAAGTGGAGATGTTTTCAGTGCAATCATGTGTTTAGTTACTGGTCAGCAGTTTCATTATTCACACAACCTCCCACACACTTGCATAATTATGGAGGTGCACCGTAAACCCTGACTTTCTAGCATCAGCTAGTTTCGTCCTGAATGACAACCATCTGTTTCAATCACATTTCTATCCCCAATTGGAAAAGTCTGGTACCACCTGATGGCATGATTGCTCGCTTCCATATATAGGAAGCATGTAGGAATGATCTTTTGACGTGCTCAAACAGAGCTGCATGTGTAAGGTATGTTCTCAAGGGAGCGTGAGGTCTATGTGCTGTTGTCTTGCTTCTTTAACAAATGAAACAACTCTTACTATACATATAACATGTATAAGCACACAGAAACAAATCGCTTTATGTTGACAGACTCTGACTTGAGAGACCTAGGTTTGTCTAGAATGCAATTAAATTTGGTCTTTTAATGTATCTGAAAATCTAATATGGCACATGTTCTGTTGGACAGCACAGAGTCATATGGAGTTTTCTTATTTTCGTTTATTTTTGGACAGACCCTTTTGCTAATCTCTCTTTGGAATTGGTGTACTCCCAGTTGGAGCAATTTGGGCAGGGGGCAGGGGCTGATGCAGTGGTTATAAAGCGGTCTGCTTGAAAAGTCGGGAGATCGCGGGTTCGTCCCCCGCTCTGGCATTCAGGTTTCAGAGAAACAAAGCTTTCTTTCCCCGCTCACTCGTAGAGATCACTCCTAAGTATTGGTGTGGAGCACTGGAGCCTCCATGACTGAGAGGTAACGTGCTTGACCTCAGACCACCAGGGCTGGAATTTCGAATCCTATGTCTGGAGGGGGTGATTTGGCTTTTCAGATAGGGCACTAGATGCAGCCACATCAAGAACATGGACTGAGCATGAGCATACACGCTCAGCAAGCAATGGCGAAAAAATCTGACATATTTCCATTATTTTGGGACTGGTGAGACATAAACAAAAGAAATGTAGCATTTTGAATCATTATTCCTATATTCTTGGAATTGTGCTTGGTAGATTATTTCATGCACACACTATTCATGCAGATCACATTCAATTTCTTTGACTGTAACTTCATGCTCCCATTACATCACCAGTGTCAATTACTACATGGACAGCATCCAAGAATAGACTTGCATGATCTATGAGTGCTCTCATGAAAATTGTGATGTACATATGATGAGTTGCGATGGTTTTGTACACTTTCAAATTCATTAATGAATGTCAGAAAATCAGGTGCAACTAGCATGTACAATGCAGATCTGATACGCAGCCACCACCAGCTTGTAGGCCTCCGACCGATTGCTGTGTTCATGAGACTGATCCATAAAATAAAATGTATAAATAGACTGTTGAACAACGAAAGTATCAGAGTTTACAGAAAACCACATCACTAAATCATTTACATGGTTTGGTAACTATCTGGAAAAAATAGTGTTGTCAAACGCTAAAAACCAGCGACACAATTCATCCAAGGCATTGAGCTCAAAATCACCATCTCTCAGAGAGTGCACAAAAGACAAATGAGAATATCCACCTTACACATACTGTAGATTTAATTTCTTTGTTCAAGATTTTCTCTTTTACCGTATTTTTCAGGTGTATTGCCCGCTCCAGAGTATAGCCTGCAGAGGGGTAATTCAACCTACAGCTGCTGCTTTGATAATAGATACCCAGCACCGATGTATACCCCGCGCGTTCGCTCACGCCGCCAATCTGTGATACACCACAGTTGTGGCGAGCATACTGCTTCCTACAGCTAGGCCTATATAGTAATATAAAATCAGTACATCTGATATGTTTTAAATAGTATGGCCTACTGATGCCGACATTGTATATTTATAATAATACATCAGTAAAAACATTTTTTGGGGTTTATTAAAGGCCGACTGTATATAATGCATTGCCTGTACACATACACCACACAAGTAGATATAACACCTTCCCTGAATTGTGGGCAACCGTCTGCCGCTTTCTGGTGACGTCATTGACCTGTCTGTCTGTCTTGTGTCGTAAGACATTCCGGGGCCTGAACGTTTCAAATTTAGTCTATCATGGGAATTGTAATTGTTTGGTCTTTTTAATACCAATATATTCATATTTTGTCGACTCGTTCCTATCATTCAAATGCTGGGCTTCCAATGTTTCTAAATACAAAGACCATTTTATATATCGTTGTGCTCACATATTAAGAGCCATTGAAAATGATAGTGAATTATTTGTAGGTTAACCACAGCTAGTGGCAGTAAAAAGTCACACCTACATTGATGCAATGTCTGAATTACCAAGTGGCGGCTCACTGGGAGAGTGGATTATGTGTGTAGTGGCCATCAACCGCTAGTTCCCACGTGGCGGAGTGCAGTAAATTCCAGAAAAAACAACGCATTTAGACTCAATATAAGTTAGACATTTAGCCATGATTATAAAAAAAATGTCGTCTTGCAAATTCAGACTTCAACAATGTATAGCTCGCATTCGTTATATACCCCGCACCAGGCCTTCCAAGGAGTAAAAAGTAGTGGTTTATACACTGAAAAATACAGTACATTTTTTGTATTGCAATGTCCCACAAATTCACATGAATCCTGAAAAAATCCTCGATATGACTTCTTGTGATGCACTTAGCCTAGGCTTTAGAAATAGCCTAGATTAGGTCTATTGGACCATTATACCAGCCGTTCCCAATAAGCTCAAAATTTCACTAGACAGTAGACTATACCATATGTCCTCTAATTTGTAAACTTGAAACTTTTACCAAACCAAGAAAAATGTCACCAGACAGTATTGGTGCAACATACCCCAACCGCAGGCCACATCAAACCATCATTTGAATAAACTTTGACGATTACATTCATGTAAATATTTTCTATTCAACCAAGCTATAAATGTTTGATATTTAGGTCAATAGGACTAGGTATTACAAGATGCACTTTTTTATTGTACCACAATAATAACAAGTAATTGTCTGTTTGCAGCTCGAGAGCATATCAGAGTTCTTTATCTGTCCAGTATGTATGTGTCAGCTTCAGACTGCATGTATTACTGCCTGTGGACATCGTTATTGTCAAAAATGTATCAAGGAATGTGTGGACCGCCATCGTAAATGTCCGTGCTGTAATAAAAGGTTGACGCAGGATGATATAACCAGAGATACACAGTTTGACAGTCTTATCGGTTAGTGATGATAATTGGGTTAGACAGAGACAAGCAGCAGTAACAGCTCACTTTAACCCTTTAACCGCTAGTACCGATTATATTCGTTTTTTTACATTTTTCATTAGCATATATGGCATATCAGCATTTAAAAAAGTTGAAGATATAAGGTGACATAAATCGGTGAGAATTTAAAAATAGTCAACCTGCATTTTGTGAAATCTGATTAATTTTCACTCACTTGAAGTTGTGGATCGCGTCAGCGAGACACAGCTTCAAGTGGGTGAAAATTCCAATAATTTGGCGGTTAAAGAGTTAAAGGCTGCGGCAACTGTATATATATATATCCGGTTTCAAGGAAATGTCAGATTAAATAAAATACCACTAAAATTTGTAACATATCTTGTGGTAGATGCTCAGTTGGTCAAATAATTCAATTTGGGATATGTCTATTTTTCATAAATAATATTATTTTGCATTCATTTGAAGCTGGAAATTGCATTAGCAATTAGCTTTGATTAAATGACAAACAATTACAAGCGATTGAGCCATACAAGGGTTGAAAGGAAGCATTTACAACATCAGTTACTACTGTTTTCTTTTGCAAGGCATTATAATCGTGATTATAGTTTTCACTATATAAGATATATTCTTACAATTATAATGCTTAGATTATATTATAATTTAAAAAACTGAAGTTGATTTTTCTTTTATACCGGCTTGACATAAACAGTACTGGCACAGTTGTAAAATTATAACAAATGTATTTTTTGTATTTATTTTGCAATAAGAATTTAAGCAAACTTTTTTGGTATTTATAAGTGCCTCTGGTGGTGATTTACGTAGTTTTGCATCTAAATTGCGTCAAAACAGCCATTTTAAGGAGATGTTGAAAAAATACTTATAGAATGTTTTTGGCAGTGATACAGTACTTCCCTCATCAGTACTTGTGAATACATGACTATTATTTGAATATGTTGGAAATACATATATAGAGACATGTTATTTTTTGTGACCATTTTTCAGAGAACTTTCTATCTAATTAAATGCTCTGAACTTGAGATTTTGATAATATTTGTTTATTTTAATTGCATCTCTTTCAGTGGAAAGTCTCAACTTTCTTAGTCATCAATTTTATTTTATCAATCAATTTTACAATTCGGGTATGTGGGTATACTTTATATTAAAAAAAAAAACTAAAAAAAAAAGAATGTTACTTGCACGCAGATAAGGTATGATTAATGTACATAAATTTAAGTATTTTTGCATTTTTTAGAAACTATTAATAAAGAGAAAGAAACAGAAGAAAAGGAATATTTTGACACGCTGATCAATTCTGGTGAGTCTTTTTCCTTTAAAGCAGCTGGGTCGTAATGCTTCACTGAAGAATAATATTTATGTTGCAGCAGACCACACCAGGGCTGTGGATGTTGACCATGCTGCTCATGCATGCCATCGCATTGTGTGCCCACAATGTTTTCTCAGCGAATCATGACGACCCACCACTGACCAGCACCTACTTTAACCTTTTAAGCCCTCACGATCATTAAATCATCATTTTACATCCCTGAAAACAGATTTAATTTTCTTACAACCAAGGGTTTCAGAACGAAAATTTCCATGAAACTGGTTTACCAATACATGGTATTTTTAATTAATTTTTCACCCACATCAAGTCCTCTTCATCCACTACAAGTCGAGAATTGCGACAGCAACTCGCAGCTTGTAGTGGACGAAGGTGACAAAATGGTAAATTCAGGCTTGAAAGAGTTAAGTAGCGCTATTTGGAGGTGAAAGATGTTTTTGATCAGCAAGATTGAAAAAAAACTTATCTCTTTTTAAATTTGACAGATTAAAGTAATTCTCTGACACAATTTTAGCTTGAAATAAATGAAAAATGGTTGCAAAGGCTCAGCATAAACCCTGCTGTCCCCATATATTACGAGGTTAAATATAAATATTACAAAATACCAGTTGCAAATCCAAGATTGTTATGTCACATTTTCTCTTCATGTGGCATATATTCAGATTTAATCCTGGTGCAAGACTGAATTCCATAGTACATGTATCAATTTTTATCTACTGTTTTGTAGTCGCTTACTCTTCAAGCCTTGAGTTTTGTTATTGCACAAGAGATTTATATTAAAGCAGCCCCTTGAGATGACATCAATTTTTGTTTTTAATGCTGTTACGAGGTAGTGTATCCCCCAGATCATGATTTTATTTTTTTCAGATTTTTTAGATTTTTAAAAATATTTTTATCAACATTTCTATGAAGCCGCTTAAAACCCAAACAAACTTTTTGTATACCTAAATACTTGCTAAAAGACGGATGAATGTTCCTACAGCATCGGGCTACATGCTGATGTTGTCAGCCCAGCGTTGGGCAGACAATCAGTGCTGCAGGTGTATCCCCCCATGTCCTGACTAGAAGACACCAATTAGCGGTGATTGCTTTGATCTTACCGTCCAAGACGTGAGAATATGTGGTGAAAAGTGCAGTATATTGCTGACTTGTTTTGTTTACATGGCAGTATACAACCTCAGTAGGCTATATAGCTTCATATAAATTAAATTTTCAAAATTGACAAAATTAAAAATATCTCATCCCAAGGGGTCCCTTTAACAATTCTAGCTTCAAAGGAAAAATAAATGTTTATTATGATTTAATGAGCATGCAACCCTTAAAAGCGCTAACTCAAAGAATTCAATTTTTCACCATTTCCGAGTCGTGTCTCAAGTGCATGAAAATGAATATTTCTTCCATTTGACGTCAAGCATTTGCAAATGATTATTTTTAAATACCCATTGTTTCCCCAATATCAATGATTTGATCGGCTAATGAAACAGAAGAAACATGAACATTAATCCTTGTGCTGCTGGAGCCGTATATATCCGGTTTCGAGTAAGTTTCAGAGGGAAAAAAATGACTTTGAAATCCATAACATAGTTTGTGATAGATGCTTAGTAAATCAAAATGTTAATTCTCACACATGTTCATTTTTCAAAAATAGTCATATTTTTTGTCATTTGAAGCTGGAAATTGCGCTAGCAATTCAAGCTTCAAATGACAAAAAATACAATTGAAACAATTCAGCAGGACGAGGGTTAAAGATGATTATATAGTCGTGGTTAGTTGTAAAACATTAAAACAGATGACTAAACCCTTTACAGTGTTTACCAACCTAAAAACTTAAACCACTTATTTTCAATAACTCTTTAAGCTGTCAATTGCAAGCCCAATGCTATTTCCAAGTGTATTGAAATTATTTAATTAAAAATAAAAAAACCCAGGGTAATATATCCTATCACAGCTCCAAATGTATTGATTTCAATGGGTACATGTAATGAAACTTTCTATCGCATAATAGCTGGGTAAAGGGTAGATCTGGAAGTCTCTGCAGTAAGCCCAAGCTTACTGCAGAGACTTCCAGGTCGACCCTTTACCTAGACCTGTGAGTCTCCGCAGTAAGCTCAGGCTTACTGCAGAAACTCGCAGGTCTAGGTGAAGGGTTATATACTCAGTATGTTATATTTGACAGCTACTACTAGTGAAGAGAATCCGGTAGGAGTGTTCACTGGAGACGACAGGCGGCATTTATCACCAATTGAAGAAGTTTTCAAGAGTATGCTCTTAATGCTCTATGTATATAGATAATGTATATCTGTATATTTATGACTACTTATATCTATCTAGATATATATTAAGAACTATTGATGTAAACAACATTTGATATTGTTTTTCACAATGACTCAAAAAATATGGTAATTTGTTCCTTTAAAGCTAATCGATAATAATTATATGAAATAAAAAAAAATTGTAAAGTTTCATGGTGAATATTTTTTATTCTGTAGAGCACTGGAAACAGTCCCTCATTGACCATGAGAAATATTTCAAGGTTAGTGATGTGTCATGGTAAATTCAAGTGTCTTGCAAATGAAATAAATAAAATATTTTATAATTATAGGACTAGTCAGTGTGTTATTAATGAAGATTTGCTAGTTTACATTGCTTCTTGTTTAGTAACAGGACCTAAAAAGTAGTCACTTATTTTTTGCGGGGTAGTGTAACTTTTTGCTTGGTATGCCAGTAGTATACCCAATACCACTGTCTGCATACTTAGTTATGTTATCGTTTTGAATAGGTTGGCATTACAATTTTTTATTTCAGAGTAAAAAAATGTAGTACACCATATCTTTTTTTCAATGTGAATATATTGTACTATTTCAGGCAATCATTTGAAAACGAAAGTAATTTGAATTTTGTATTTTTTTAAAATCATTTTGTTAGTTATTTTGAATATTAATAATACGCAAATGTGACATGCTAGTAAGTCTTATCAAATGTGCCAAAATGTTTTTTGCTTTGTTTAGAATGTTGTGGTTGAGTTTAATCGTCGTAAAGATCAACAGCAAAGCATGTTTCTACAACGAACTGCTGAACTACAGACCAGAGTCCTGGAGGAGCAGGGTACAGAATGATTTATCTTTTATGTAACAATTCACAGCTCACTGAATCAGAATATGTTGGAATTTTCTGGCATTAACCCTTGCGCTTCTGAATTGTTTGTCTCCATTTTTCATTCATTTTAGGCTGGCATTGCTGACACAAATCCTAGCTTTAAATGATTTTAGCAGCATTTTATTTAGTTCGAAACTTGTTTGAAGTCGTATATATGAGGTTCCTGCCCTGCACCTGCTTCACAAGGCTAACCCTTACAGCGACTTCAGATTCTGTCGTCTAAAGTTGATCCCCATGCTGTGAGAGTAAATGTATTATTAATAGCCATAGACCCATGAAATAGGTATTTAAATAAACCATGAAAAAGCTAACTAAGACATGTGTGATGTTTTCAAATTGAATGAAACCCTTTGGTCTCCATGTTTTTTATTAGTAGAGCGTTTGCTCTACTTTTTTGGTCAATGTGGGTCTTAGTGGTTTTCTGTATGATTAATTTAACTGCAATAACTTTAAATTTGTGGAATTGGGAACATATCTAACTATATGTGTTTGTAAGAATAAATTTTTTTGTTGCATCAAGAAGCCAGATTTTGAGATTTTGGATCGGCTGATCAGATGAACACTGATATAAATGACGCATCAATTCCTATCTGTAATGTATCAATGGCAGCCATGTCTGTTAGGTGATGTCATGCGTGACACGTGACCTTAGCAATACACTTTGACCCTCAGTGCTTTGACCTGCCTCGCTAGTACAGCAATACCGACCTGCCAGTACTGTATACGACGGGTGACCTACTATGATTCAAAGTTGTTTGAATGTTGGCTCGAGGTCGGCCCGGCATTATAACAACATTGGGTCAACGTCTCGTGTTTGCTGGGAAGTGCACCTGTCACAAATAGTAGGCCTAATACGGCATCGCTGACCAAATGTCGTAAGCGGTGTGCCAGCATTGAAACAACGCTGGCTCCATGTGATTGTCCAGCGGTATGCGTGTTTGCCGGTATGGTCAGTCTGTCCCAAAGGCATACACAACAACACTCAGCTGACACAAGGAGACGTTGAATCGATGTTGGTTCAACGTTTGTCCACCATCTACGACGTTGGCCCAACGTTAAGCCAACTTTGATTCAACGTCTTGTCTTTGCTGGCATGCCAATACACATGTATGGGGCCTATATAAAAAGCCTATCAGCCACTCACTGCCCAACAAAACAAACATTCACCCGATGTGGCATTAATGTTGGGCGAGCTTCATAGACGATGATCTAACATTAAACCAGCAAATACAAACAACAATTCATTTGTAGTAAAAACTTAGGTCTAGGGCCTACTGGTACCTACAGTCTGAATACGTTCTGAAAACTCTAAAAACACCCCTCAGGCAATGCATAGCCTAATCCTGCTATGCTTAATGGATCTTATAGTCATATGCGAAGCCCCAGAAGTGACATTTAAATTAGGCTATTATTGTTTCCAACTCAACATCAAGTTATTAACTCACTAATTATATCGATAACTTTGCAATCTCAATATATCTAGGCTTATCGAGTTGTGAGTTCTATTATAGTGAGTTCTATTATAGTGTGTCTAATTAATGTTGTCCTGCAGTCTCACACTGTTATTACGCTGGTCTATAGCATTAAATCAACATTGACTCAAAACGACTGTGGCAGTGGAAGTAGTTAATCTGTCTCCTGACTCAGTTATTTCAATCTGAACACTACACACTGCCATCACATCTGAGCAATTGCAGTAGACCTACTAGCATGCAATGTGCCTAGGCTACTAAATTGTTTGCTAGACACGTTTGCTACACCACCCAAGCTGTCAGGTTAATATAAACAGTTTATGTTTAATAGATCGGCTTTGAATAATGAACTACACCACAGTCCCAGACCCTGGTCCTAGGCCAAGGTCTCACAGGGAGTAGCAAGCTGTGAAACGCAGTGACGTCACTTGGTGAAAACAAGTGTTATATAACACCCCCTCCCCCATACTTCATTCTGTAAAACGCAGTGATGTCACTCGGTGAAAACAAGGTTATATAAGAACCATCCGTCATACTTCATTGTATAAGCCAACTCGGTGAAAACAAAGGAGGTCGAGGTCATTGAGCTCCACAGATTTGACCTATCTCCATTAGAGTAGGCCTACCCGATTATCCCTAATAGACCGGATATAGGCCTACTAATAAACACAGAGACGCAGTTGGGGGGCGTATTTATCAGGAGTTTATTATGTGCACTGAAATCAATGTGCAGTCTATCAATACAGGTGTCGACTTGAGGTGTAAAAAATAGATGTGGCAGATCAAGGATGACCCTGTGCACTCTATGGCTCGTTTTGTCGGGAATTCACAACATTACACTACAACGCATGACCTACACGAGATACAACATAGCTAATGTCGGATTCAACACCTCATTTAGACTAATATATTTGTTGCTTAATTGTGAAACAGCTGCATCTTAGCTTTCCTTAAACCTTTAACCGCCAAATTATTCAATCTGAATTTTCACCAACTTGAAGTTGTGTCTTGCTGACGCGATTGACAACTTCAAGTGAGTGAAAATTATTCAGATTTGACAAAGTGGAGGCCAACGGTTTTCAAATGTTGCTGGTTGTTGTCACATTTTATTTTTAACAAATGTGTTACCTAATGTGCTAATAAAAAATGAAAACCCGAATATATGTGACACCGGCGGTTAAAGGGTTAAAACAATGACCCTGAAGCCCGGCACAAGCTCTACTTCAGTGCCGTCAGGCTCTAGTAAAAAAATTCAGCGCTTTGAGGGTGAAAGGATCGTATACAGTTTAGAGATACAGCATATTTCAATCCAAAGTAAATGTCAATGAAAATGATCTTTTGTTTGTGATTGATGCTTGGTTCTTCAGTTAATGCAATTTGGGAGATGCTTATTTTATCAACAGAAATATTTTTGTCATTGGAAGGTGGAAATTGTGTTAGCAATCCTGGTTTTAAATGAGTGAGAAATTGTATCAAACAATTCAGCAGGACAAGGGTTAATGATTTCAAACAACGTGTATCTGATGATTTCAATCAATTTATTCGGCTAAAAAATCACACACATTTTTGTCAATCAAATGTGGGAGTTTTCTATTGTCAGGGCTTCTTTCTTATCATTAGCAGTTGGACATTGTGTTGGCAATTCCGGCTTCCAATAAATTAAACATACCAATCACAAATTTAGCATAACAAGGGATAGGATTACAAAATATAGACACAATAACACAGTTTCCACTGTTACTGCAGGCCTTCAGATTTGGCTTGGGTGATTGCTCACGCACACCATAACTCAAGCAAATGTAAAGTCACGTTGCGAAATACAACTCACCTTATTGTTGTCAGATTTTTTTAAATTGCAAATTTTGTAGGTTTTTTCAATTTTCATCAAGTTAGCCATTGCATTTGACTATGGTGAGTGTTCACTCGCATCACCACTTTCAGGTGGGCTTTTTTTTCACTCGCCAGTAATTTTTAAATCTGAAGGCCTGTTACTGTTATAATACATACTCCTCATCATCTGACCATCACCATGCACATGTGCATTAGCTAGACACATTGGTTCATAATGTAGATATACTAATTATAGATTCTAGATAATTGCTGTGACATTAAATTACACAGATCATATTACCAACATACTAGTACCCTACATACGCCTAATCTAGGGATCAGAAAATACCACAAAAAAGTAATGCAATTGAAATAATTAAATGGAAATGTGTTTAATCGAATTATTGAAATTCATCTGAATATGTAGTTAGTTGTTTGTCAATTTCTAACAGGGTATTAAAATAGCTATGAAGACTTGTAGATATTCACAGAATGAGAGTTTGTATTAAAATCATATTGTCCATTTTTCAAAACAGTTTTTCTAATCCATCTGACTCATCACCTGGTTCTCTTTTACAGACAGAGCTGGGCAATCTGCAATCCTAAATGAACATCATGAAAGTGAAATATCAGACTTGGAAAAGGAGATGGCAAAAAGTGCTGAATTGATAGCTGAGGCATATGACAGGTAGGAGGCTTGTTTTGGACAATAGGAGCTTAAGTGTTATATATGTCACTTTGTAAAGTGTGACCCTTTATTCCTAATAGGATCGTAATTATATATGTACTTCTTCTCAAAGGATCTTTAATATTTTCAATATTTTATATTGCGTTGTAGGCCTACTCCCATTTTAAGTGAATAGAGTACCGTAGTCAACATTTCATTTTAGTATTCAATTTAATTGATTTTTTGATATTTTTTGACCCTTGGAATTTTGCAATTATTTTATGTAAACCAAGAAACTGAAATGTTTTTTCAACTTGAAATCAGGATAAATGTCTTAGATAGCTCTTTCAGCTTCGTTTGAATACATGTACCTATGTTATGGGACTCTGACCATTATAAATATTTCATTCCTTTGGTGCGGGGATCTGCCGTAGTTGTCAGATTCTGACGTCTATATACGTAAGACTGATGCCTGAAGTCGATCCCTGCACCGAAAGGGTTAATTGAGTAATTACTCAAAATACACAAATTATCTATAGCAGTGTTTTTTAGTCCAATTAATGCGATATTGTGCACGTACTGCTTGTTATCAATTCACAGTGATTGAAAGTAGTATGATAGCTGCTGGTTGTACACAAAAATGGTGATATTGGTTTCTATGTTACTTTAGGATGTATGTTTTATGTGCTCTTCTGTCAGGTATCTTGGAGATCATGTGCCCAATGTGGCAATTCTGCCAGTGAGAATAAGTATAAATCTTTTGAACAGAAGTGTAACCATTCCCGATACAGAGCTACGGCCAACAGACAGGTAAAGATATTTTTTCACCAAGGATATTTATTAATATAACTCTCGTTATCAACTTCTAATTTTTAATTTGTAGTTATTGCAGTAGCTTTTTCTCAGTATTTTCTGAAGGTTTTAAAGAGTGTCAAAAATGTAAAGTTTTTAATTCAAATTTTATATTATCGCAGTAGCCTCCCCCATATGTTTTGAACTTTGGACAGTTAGGTATTTTTCTGCTATGCTAGCCAACTTGGGGGAGTAATTGCATAATTTCGTTCAACTTTAGTAGGCCTATGTTCCTTTTTCGGATCTTAGAAACAGTACAAAAATTCAGATTTTTCCAGAATAACTGTATCACACGGGTACTTTGAGTTGATACATTTACAGTAATTCACAGATATAGCTTGTAGAATAGCTAACTACTGTTTGTTATGACATGTACATCAGAAGCAAATTTATCCACTAACACTTTTCTTGTTTATGTCTAATATTAATATTGATGTTTTTTTCTGAAGCCTTGATGAAGTGAGAGATATGATAAAGGGTTATATGGAAGAGCAGGGGAATCCTGTAGTAGAGTTTGGTCCAGAATGCAAGTTCCTCGCATTTGGGTATGTAGTAAACATGATTTGGTGTATTCAATTTTGTAAAGAGAACTATTTCGTTAAATTGAATGACTAGATGTAAAGGTCACATAGATAATTGCTTGCGACAAGGTGACATGGACTGACTCTCTTGATTATTTTCACATGTTTAGTTCTATTTTGCGCAAACAACAAAGTGACTCCTGCACTTGAATGACTGTTGTTTGTGACAATTTGGCTATACTGTGTTAGGGATTTAGTTGTGGTTAATTTGAATTTTTCTTGTTATGTTTGCGATATTTAGGTTTTAGTCATGGTCAATTGCACTTCTTTTGGCTTAGAACCTTTTACATGTATCATGTAGAAATCGGACAAAGGAGGGTTGATGATTGACTGATCACTTGTTAACCCTGCTGAATTGTTTGTGACTATTTTTCATTCATTTGAAGCTGGAATTACTAACGCAATTTCCAGCTTCAAATGAATAAAAAATAATACTATTTATGAAAAATATACATATCCCAAATTGAGTTGTTAGACTGACTGAGCATCTACCACAAATATGTTTATACATTTTAGTGGCATTTTATGATGTCTGAAATTTGCTTAAAAAGTATATAATTATTTGGTCTTTGCAGCACAAAGGTTAACACAAGACATTAGTTTATTTTGTTGTAATGTTGACCCAATTGTGCATTAAACCTACATGTTAGCACAACGTCTTGTGTTTGCTGTGAAGGCAGTTTTACCTGCGAATCTGCTTCTTCATAGCAAGCATGAGATTTAGGCTTAATTTTAGCTCACTAAGTGTGATGTTGCTCCCACATTGATCCAACCTATTGTTGCAGTCAACTTCCACCAGCGTTGGGTGTTTTTCGCCGATTTCTCACTCAATTCTTGATCAATTTACATGATATATTCCGGCGCCTACCCAGTAAATTTCGTGAAATTTGAGTAAGTATTGCAAAAGTTAGACCATTTGACATGCAGTAGAATTCAAATGGTCTAATTTTTAAACTACATAATATTTTTTCTTGAAATTCTCAGGGAAGTTGCCGTAAGACTAGAAAATAACGTTTGCCAAATTTCATGAAAATCTGATAAAAATTGCGTGAAAAGTTGGCAAAAAGCATGCAACGCAAAAGTGACAAATTTAAAGTGACTTTTACTTTAGGCTCAAAGTCGCATCCTGCTGGGTTTCTTATGTAGAGCATGTTGTGAAATTATCATTATGATCATGTTGCAGTCCTTTCTCAAAACGGTCATCGCTGGAGATGCACAGAGCAGCTGTGGACATTGTTGAACACGGAGCTTCTCATCCAGATATTATAGTTCTAGCAAATGGTTTCAAGCCAGTCATACAAGCTTCCCTGGTTAGTGAAGGACAATTGGTATTAACCCTTAAAGCGCTGAATTTTTTTTATAAAAACCTCAAAGACCAAAGGGTTTATCTCAATTTGATATCATCATAAATGTCTTATTCAGCTCTTTCTGATTCATTTGAATACCTATGTTATGAATCTACGGTCATTGGAAATATTCCTACTCTTACAGTGCAGGGATCGTCTTTAGTCGTCAGAATCTGACGTCTACAGACTTCAGATTCTGACGACTAAAGTCGATCCCCGCGCTATAAGGGTTAACCCTTAGAACACTGGTGTCGACTACAGTAGACATTCTGTGTTTTTATTAGCACCTGTATTACCAGTTGGTAAAAAATGTATATGCTTTCAATTTTGAAACACTGATATATGTTGATACTTAAATTTCGCAAATCACACAAATTTTTTCAGTCACTTGAAGTTGTGGATTGTGGTGGCGAGACACAACTTCAAGTGACTGAGAATTTAAATTTAATATCTCTGTGCTCCAGGGGTTACCTCTGTATTGCTGACCCAACTTCAAACTTGCATAAGGTCAATGTCAGACAGTGTCCAAAAGCAAAACATAATGTACAAATATTGAATCAAGTTGGCTGTAGTGCTCTGTCAGTCATGCTCAGGCTCATTCAGTCAGGCTCTATATATAATATTAATGCTACATTAAAATGTCTTACATTATGGCTTATTGATTAGGTATTGGGAGCATTTTATTATTATATATATTGCATTATAAAGCTGTATATAAGTGTATTAATTACTGTCGAGCTTGATTTTATATTGAATATAATTTATCTGATCAACTTTTGTATTATTGTTATTCTAAATATTTGTGAATTATATTTCAGAAGCCTGGTAGCGAGATAGCTGTCTATGGTACTGTCAAATGTGAGAGTGATCTTCCTAAGCATTGCTTTGCTACAACATTTGAATCTGGCCAAAGTAATCGTGTTGACTACTTCACATGTAAAGACTGCTCATTCAATTGTAAGTTAAATCAAATGGTCAAAGTTGCAATGTATAGTGCTACCTAGACATAAAACAAACCTTAGGACATTAACTTTTGGCTTTATGGCAAGGTGGCGTTATGGTGAGAAATGTGATATTAGGCCATTTGATATAAATATGACCGTTAATCTACATTATTTCTGACATTCTGGCGTATTCTGATTTTATTGGATATGACTGGAAAGGTCATTGTTTTCATATAGACCAGGGTTCGTAATAGTGGTTGTCCGGTTGTCCAAGACAACCAAAAATCGTCACGGACAACCAAATATGAATCTTTAGAACACTTTGGTTGTCCGTACGGACAACCACGTTTACCCCTGAAGCAATTTTGCCACTGAACACGCTGACATACTCCGTACCGTGACACGCGCACTTGGCACATGGCATAAGAGTGGCGTCATATCAGAGTCAACTTGAATCTTGTCTTCTGTCATGTGCGTCTGACTGTTGACAATGCCTTGTGGTAGTTACACAGTATTTAAATTTTAGGACTAAACAGAACAATTAATTTCCTTAAAAAAAGCTTAACATACGACATTGGCAATGAATCAGTGCTGAAGCCACATGTAAACTTGTATTCATTGATATCGCAAGGCCTACACAGATTACTCTAGACAGGGGGGAATCCCCAGGTTTCCGTTTTCTTGCGCTGTTCCCCAAGGCCTACACAGATTACTCTAGACAGTGGGGAATCCCCAGGTTTCCGTTTTCTTGCGCTGTTCCCTTTATTATCTTCCCTCCCCTTCCCTGTCATTATGTTTGTATACTTGGACTTGCAGGTATGTCCTGATAATCAATGTTTGATAGGGGGAATCGCAACAAAAAGGAACAGCCATGCACGTGGTATTAAGCAGTTGCTGTACCGGTACATTCAATCATATGGTAGGGATGATATAATAGATCATGAGATAATCATCTGCATGGTCATTAGCAACTAGTTTATAATCAAATCATAATGGCAATATGCAAATTGTATTTCACTACTTTTAAGCATGGATATAGTTACTATTCCATGTTTTAACCGATCTTATCCCAATTAGGAGTGCCGGCCCAATGCTGAATCAATAGTGGCCCGACATCGTCTGTATTGTGCCAACGCTGGGCCAGTGTCTCACAACAGTGTAGGTCTATTTCTGTCAATTGTGCCGCCGTTATCACATCAAATATAGCATTGCTAAGAATCAAAGCCACCTTTTCAAGACTGCAGTCATGTAGGCCTAGTTTGAATACATTAAGCGACCTATATTAGGTTACAAATTGTTTTACAAACATATAGGCCTACAGAATATTAATTAGTGACACTAATTAACTGCACAAACAAACAAATATGTAATAAAAATTAGCTCGAAGTCTGTTAACACTGCCAAATTTTGAAAGTCGTAAATCGTGTTAAACAGAAAGTTGGTCTTCACAGGTCGATAACAATATTATAGTCACTAAAACTGATCTGTAGCCCTACAGTAAAGTAGTCTGTTGATGGCAATGTATCACTCTTTCCAAGATTAAGCTTAGCTAGGAGCCGCCCTGAGCAAAGGCATACGGACAACCAGAAAATCTGGCGGACAACCACATTTTCAGAATGTGGTTGTCCGTTGGACAACCAGACTTTCAGCCCTTATTACTAACCCTGTAGACCATTGAAATGATACAGAAGTTTGTGGTAGATTGTCAATTATTAGAAAAAATCTTTTTGGAGATATTAATTTTTAGCTTTGCCACCGGCCAAAGCTTATGTTATCAGTTCAATCAGTTCAATCTTCATCTTCTTGTGTCAAACGAGTAAGCTAAGGCACTCTACATTAAGTGATTAATGTCCACCTACCTGGTCTGAACATTAATTGTTCATGAGAAGTGCGAGACTCGCATAGTTTGCAGAAAAAATGACTTTTAAAACACTTCTTGTTCCCAGGGTGGTTTGTACAGTACTATAACATTTCACAGGTTGTGTGTATAGAAACGTACACAATAGAGACTGGCTGTTCCGTCGTTAGAACGCCCCCCTGCCCCCATTGCATGACTGAGTGCCACAGTGAGGAGGGGTGGCGAGCAATAGATACCCAGCAAACACAATACATTCACCCTATGCTGGGTTAATGTTGGGTCGACGTCGCATACATTGGTTCAATGTATCGTGTTTGCTGGGTAGGCCCTTTTGTCACATGATTCCGCTCTAGCAGATATTATATGGCAGTATGTTCTTGCTTTACAATTAAGCATATACTGCCTTTTGAGTTTTGTACACTTACAAAATAGTAGACTACGTCGGCGTGCATATATTGAACAGACACCTGTCTGGTTAATCGCAAAAGTTCATGCTATGCTGGTGCAATGCTGGACCAATACATGGCTGTGGTTGGACCAACATCTTCGACGTCGGCCCAGCACTAGTCCAACACGTGCTTACTGTAATGTATTGCGTTTGCTGGGCTCACAACCATCTCCGCCTTAAACAAAGGCAACAACCAGTGTTGGCCTTATATGGGGCCAGTGTCACAGAAGTTGTGTCAAACATTAGAACAACATCGCGTCGGGACATAACTAATCTCTGGTCACTGTACCCTGCTAGCTTAATGAGCCTTTCACGCCTGTTTGTTTCACACATGAGGGAGGTGAACGTCCTACGAGTTTGAAATTACAAAACCAGTTATGCAAAGCACAGAACCGCAGGGTTCTCGTTCATAAATAGAATTATTCTCCCCTCATTAAAGGTGGTAATTGCATGGACATTTTCACCTTCAAATAAGTTAAAAATAGAAACAAATAATTTCAGCAACACCAGTGTTAGAGTCTAGTGTTTGATTGGATGTTTCTTTGTGTACTTGGCAGGGATATGCAGATCCTGTATGGAGTGTTGTCATCAAGGTAAGCTCTTGTTGCTGCAAAACCAATCACTAACAGTCTCAAATAATGCAAAAAAATTAAGTAGCACCTTGTATAATGGGTTGCCACATGATCTAGAAATTCTGGAGTTCGAAAACAGTTTGAAAGGGCAGTGAATTTTTAAATTCTGTCAAGCGTCAGGGAATGTTAACATGTTTAATGTATTAAGCAATGATTGCACAACTAACTCGGAAACAGTATTATCAGTCTCAGCACTGACGTTGAAATTGCTTGATTGTACAAGCAGTGTATATATTTTGGTGTGAACTGTAGGACAGGAGAGAGGCAGTTCAATATATTTTTTTAAATTTAATTGATCTAGTTATTTAAATTTATGTTTTCCAGATTGTTCTCAAATTCCTGAATCGTCTATAAATAAATATGTTTATACCAAATGTATGTTTTTTTCAATGTGATAATTTGTGAACAAAAATGTAAAAATCATGGAAATTTGTTCTGATTTAAACGCGAAAATCCTGTGAAGTTGTCTCACTTACGCAACCCAGAACTGGATAAAAATCACATACATAAAGTATATATGTAATTAAATCAAGGCATATGCCAATCTAATAAAACAAAAATGTGCATTTCTCCCTGAAATTGCCTTGTTTGAAATACAAATGAAGAGGCTGACAATGGCTAATTCACACTAAAGTTAAGGTTTAAGCAAGTGACTTTAGGTGACAAATTGTAGCTATCAACGGTGGTGACTATCACAAGCTGCCAGGCTGACGTCACAATCACTTGCTTGCAATGTGGTCCAAATCAGAATTGCATATAATTTTATATCAAATAGAAAGGTGTTCCAGCTGGTATCCTAGAAAAATTGTAAAAAAAAATGTAAAAGTTAAATTAGTAATGATTTTGTGATATTTTTTAAAATAAGCAACATTTTGAAATCTCCCCACACTACTGATATAATTACCCTTTCAGTGCGGGGACCATCTAGAGATGTCACATTTTGAATGAGTTAAACAAATTATATTGGCTGTAGACATAGTCATTCAAAAAAAGCGGAAAGCTAATTAGGACATTTATGATCTTTTCAAATTTTTTTTTTGGTTTATACACGAATATTTCAACATTGTAAGGGTTAAAAAATATTGAATTTTTCATGATCATTTTGTGTTTTTTTTCAGATCATGAGGTGTCACTTTACATATTGAATCATCAGCCGACATGGTAAGCGAAATACTTTCAGCAACATACTAAAATTGTTCATCCATTTAAAGGTTGTTATTGCGTTAGCGATTCCTGTTTTATATAAAAGAATAATTGAAACAAACAATTCAGTACGACAAAGTTACATTTGAGCCTCCTTATGAAGGATGTATACTAGTCTAGTATGTGTATATGGTAACCTTTTTCACCAGCCTCCTGTCTGATTCATATGAAGTCATTTCACTTGTCTATTGTTGTTATCTTGACAGGGCCTGTTGTTACTGCCCAAAGAAGAAGAAATGTATACTGCAGAATTGAAGTGTGATGTAGACCAGGCCATCAACAATAAAATAAAAATGTACTCTTGTATGCGGTGAAACTGTAATTTTACTTCATTTTGTTAATTATATTGCTGTATGCACCACAATTTCTCGATTATTATTAACTATTACATTAGAAGTTACAAAATTAATGATGCACCATTGTATACAGGTTATGTTGTTATTTTGTTTTGCACATCCTGTTATCACTTCATTCAAAAGAGAATTACATGCACCAATAACTGACAAATATATTATTATTCTAGTCATTATAATCGTATTTCCTGTAGTTCATACAACTTAGTGGGAGGGGAGTTTTTACTTCCCCCATTACTTTTGTGATTTCAGAATCTTGTGTGGCAAGACTAAGCTGTTAATAATGTCTTTATTTGGAACTAGCCATTAGTAACTTCAACCTAAGTTGGTTATTAATTTTCAGTCCCTTAAATTTGTGATATTTAGGTCGCAACGCACATCTGTGTCGTATATCTAACCCTCTAAGGTCGGGATAGCCTTTGACGTCAGAAGTTGTTGACAATTAAACCAACATCAAACCACCTGCCTTCATTCAAGGCATTAGTTTTTTGCAAATTATAAATTTTACTATCAGTTAGTAATTATCAGATCTATATTAACATGTCTATCAATATGTTATAGTAATGCTATCTAGTATAATTTGTGAGGGTTCAATCTACTGAGCATTCCCTATAATTCATTCATTGATGTGAATTATCTCATTTATTGTTTGAAAGATAAAACATTTTTTTAATGTGTGATCTTTTTTTATTTTTCTTGAAAATGTTCTTGAAATACCCATAAATAATCAATTTGTTTAATAGTGAAATGTTTTATCACTTTATTACAGTAATGTAATAAATGACATCTTGAAATTACAAGTGAGATACACAGCCACCCTTTGGTTTCAATGTGGCAATATTGTGTTCAACCCTCAAAGCGCGACATTAAAAATTAAAATTTTCACCCACTTGAAGTTGTGTTTCGCTACCGCGACCCACAACTTCAAGTGGGTGAAAATTACTCATATTTGTTTAACTTGAGCCAAACATTTGAGAATATTGTTGTTTTAAACACCCATTTCATTCCCAATAACTGTGATTTAACATATTTAACATGTTAATGAAACAGATAAAAATCTTTAATTTTCATCATGTAAATATGCACTGATTAACCATTACTTTTTTATGACCCTTATTCGTACAAAACTATAATCCACCAGATCATCGAATCCAACGTGTAGATCTGTGGCATCAGTAGTTTCTTTAATCTCTGCTCATCTCATCTTGAATACGTAGTAGTTACAGCCAAACTGATCAGTGTGTAATAGAGTGTAAAATTAGACAAATTATAGCGACTGATTGGGTGGGTAAAATGTGAAAAGCACTGATGTGTTGAGATTTTATGTCTGTTCATATTTAATAGCAAATAATCAAATTATGTAATGTATGCTTCTAATTGAAAAAGACGAATGAGCTTTGTGAATAATCCACTTGTTAAAATAAAAATGATTACCCTGTGCATATTATTGATAGTGTTGTATATCCTGTGAAAACATGGTATTTAGTTTGATTCACTGTAACAAGCTTGTTTAGTCAAAACTAATTCTAGAAATTACAAGTTGCTAGTTCTATTTGTGACATTTATGGTGCAAATTACAATTTCAAACTTATATTCATTTCCCATCAATACTTTAGACTTTTCATAGCAAATTTAAATGTTAACAAGTAAATTAAATACTTAGTATTTAATTTCACATTATATTTTCTTCAAATAGTTTCTCTGTTTTTACAAGCTATTACTCAATGCTTATACTTGTATCGTTCAGAGATAAAATAATGTGAATATATTGTTGAAAGCGCTGGTCTGTAGGTGAAATTATTTATTTAAAATGTTATCTGGTGAGCCCTAACAATGTGATACTAGCCTTTTTCATGTAAATATCATTTTTGTTTGTTATGTATAATTATATTTAATGATCCTCTGTTGAGCAGGGTTTGTCTGATACATGTACCGGACAATATTTTCTCTATTACCGAAATTGTATGCTATTGTTTATAAATACCGGTATAATAGATCTGCTGTTTTGATATTTATTTTCCAGGGACCACGTTTTAATGTTATGATATGCAGGAATGGAAAATAATTATGTTTATATTCGCTTAAATGTACCTGTGACTTCAGTCTATTATTAAAGCAGTAAATTGAGATCTACAAATCTACCCTTTTTGTGGTTATTGTTTGCAGCATTATTATGTCAACACCTTTTTGTCTGCAGTTATTGTGGCTGTTGTGTATATTGTGAGCCACAGTTTCAAGTGAGGGGAAATTACCTTGATTAACTTGTTGTCAAATTTAAATCGTGGCAATTCCCCAGACAGAAACCAAGACGTTTGTACAGTGTTGATTCAATGTTGGCCCACTGTTCGGTAAACGTCTCATGTAAAAGTTACTATTGTACGTTTAAAAGTCATTTATAATTTATTTTAAAACTAAATAGTAACTTTTACTTGTTAATTTTGGTGCTTAGCCGTGCTATCCCCCTATCTGTGTAATTTCATTTCTATTCACTTGAGATGTGAATTGCTAAGACAAAGTGAAGGACAATGACGTGATTTAAAATAATTATAATGGCTGTGTACCCATAACATAGGTACTTGTTTTCAAATGAAGCCGAAAGAGCTCACTAAGATATGTATGATGATTTCAAATTGAAAAAACCCTTCTGTCTCCATAATTTATACAAAACTATTTCAGCGCTTTAACCCTTTAAGCCCTCACGATGCATTTTAAATCCCTGTGACCAGATTTAATTTCCCCACAACTAAGGGTATTAGAATGAAAATTTTCATTAAAATGGTTCACCAATACATGGCAATTTCCTAAACATTTCCTAATCTTTCTAGTGTGATTGGCGTTCAAACCTCTCTTCAAGGTTAATGTGATATCCCATAGCGCTCTGAAAGTTTAATTTTCAGTCCCTTAAATTTGTGAAATTTAGGTCGTAATGCACATCCGTGTCATATACCTAAACCTCTAAGGTCGGGATAGCCTTTGACGTCAGAAGTTGTGGAAAGCAGACCACATTCTATAATGCGCCGTGTTGCTGTATTTAGAATAAAAGAATAGAAATAGTATCCAATCCAGGTATTCTATAAGCTCAAACTAGATGTCCCAACATTAAGCACTGGTCCTGTATTCTCGTACAAGTTACGATATATCATAGGCTTCGGATTTGTCGAGATGGCCATCTCGACCAATCCGAATCCTACGATATATTGTACGAGAATATCGGCCCTGATGTCGACTACAGTGCTAGTTCTTTGTTTTCTTTAGCACTTGTGTAAACGTTTCTATCAAAGTGGAAACTGTTTACAGCACTGTAATATTTTGATAATACTATAGATGAGAAAGGTTTATTCAGTTTAAAAACGCCATAAACATCTTAGTTAGCTCTTTCCGTTTGATTTGAATACCTATTTTATTGGGCTATGGTAACTTATACATGTAAAACCCTTCAGTGTGGGAATTTACTTTTGATATCAGCTTCTGACGTCAAAGGGACATGCCCAGGTCTAAAACCATAAAAAAAATCGGTGATTTTATTTTAGCCCAATAATATGACCATATGATGTAAACATGTCCATAGACTAGAAATGCAAAAGTTTTTTAATTTTCGTGCTGCGCACTTACCAGTTAGGCTAGATATAAAGACGAAATGTCCTTATTTCTTATTTTTGACATGGTTGTCAATAATTAGAAATCAGGAATTTCGTCTTTATATCTAGCTTAATTGGTGAATGCGAAGCACAAAAATTAAAAAACTTACGCAGTTCTAGTCTATGGACATGTTTACATCATATGGTCATATTATTAAGCTAAAATAAAATCACCGATTTTTTATGATTTTAGACCTGGGCATGTCCCTTTAAATAGTGAATTGGTGTTTGAGCCACAAGAATATTGCAAATGTTTGCTAACAAATTAAGCATATATGAATAAGGTCACGGTATCCAATTGGGTACCGGTAAAAAATAAGTGAAAAAAGTGAAATTTCTAAGCTGGCTCTCAAAGGTTCACACTGGCTGGAATTTATTTTGTTAAATTTAAATAAATTCTATGGTGATTGTATTCTTCTAAAAACTATTGTCACATAAAAATATTCATTAATCATATAGAGTAGCCGTCTAACTTGTTATTTGCACTTAATAACGATTGCATTATTGTGATATGTGTAAAATGATGTTATTCGAAAAAAAATCTCAACTAATAAATGACATGTTATAAAAAAAAAATCTCTGTTTTTATTCTCTTCGTCAGAAACGAAATATCGGTACTTCTAATCTAAGAGCGGTCCTACTAGCCTTTAGCTCCCAAGGCGAAGACACCAAGACAAAACTGCTAATCATAAAAGCTTAGAGCTGCTTTCTACCACGCAAATTGTCATAGAATTAACAGTTGTATACTACTGTCTTTACTTATTCTAGGGGTGCAGCAAAATCTAAATTTTGAGAATCAGCCCCAGGACTATAATGATTACAGGTTTAGCTGTTGTCTTTCTAGTGAATCTCCAGATGAACATTACCAAGAAACACTGAACGTTTACCCGATGTGGTTCAATGTTAGTCCACCGTCTACAACGTTGGCCCAACATTGAACCAAAATTGGGTAAACGTCTCGTGCTTTCAGGGAATTTCGTCCCCTCGTAGCTAAAGGGACTGTAGCTGTAATTTATTTTTTGTCAATTTATTATTGAGCTTAATAGTTGAAATTTTAAAAATTATCCGTTGCTGTAAGATGTAAAACTTTCAATTAAAAAAATTAGATCTTCGGATTAATCCTAGTCATACCGACATACCTCGCAACCTATAACTACCGGGCTAGGTCGTTTCCGACCCCAGATATCAATTGACATGATACAAAACTATAACATTGAAATCCAAATTTTCTCAACTATATTTATTGTAGGCCTGCATGTAAGTTACAACATAAATGACCAATTTAGCAACATAACTTATCAACTGAGTTTGTGTTTAACATGAACAATATAATAGAGTAATACAACATTTTGCTAACCGCCGGTGCTGGAAACGAGTTGGGTTAAATATAGGACAATCACCTTGTCGATTAATAGTATGAATCATTATGTTGTAGGCCTACTCTTCTCTTTTAGCTTAGCTAGTGATCAAGATATTCTGATTGCTGTAAAATATTATATAATTTGTCAAAATTATTCAACATGTTACAAGAAAAAGCTTTTAAATCAGCAAATTCATTTGACAATTTTAAATCTGCTGTACGCTACCACATCCACAACTATAGCTGATCGATAGATTATTATAACATATTTGTTTTGGTAGAAAAATCGTCGCATTCATTCCAGCGCTCAGCATTATGTACTGATATTTACTGTCAACTTCACCCAGTAGGCCCACCTGGTGCAACAGCAAAAGTATTGGGAGCTTCAGCTGTCAAACAAAACCAAATGTCTTTATGTACACAATAAGAAGAGGCAATGAAAAAACTCACATAGCGTCACTTTGACGTTAAAAGGGTGTATCTGCCACTGAGTAAAGTGCCAGATACACCCTTTATACTGTAAGATAACTTCCTACTCTTGCTCCTTGGCGGCATAAGATGGGTAAGGGTGCAGATGTCGCCTGTGATTTGGTCGATTAGTAAAACAGATTAAGAACGACAATAGCCGTGATCAGCACGATAATGGTTAACCTTTTCACTACCATACATGACGGAAATTTCCGTCGTCATTCGTCGATGAACGTAACCATAAAATGATACAAATTTTCGTCAAATATATACTACATTTATGTATTTTTCGTCATTTGAAGCTGGAAATTGCGTTAGCAATTCCAGCTTCAAATGACGAGAAATAGAACTCCTACACCAGTATATCTGGATCCTGGCATGCACTCCGGCCTGGAAGTCAAAGGGTTAACATATGAATGAAGCCGGGGGACGTTAAATTACTGTCCCTTTAACACTGGCATGCGTTGTGGCATCAGCTGTGTGCTGGAGAAGCTGGCTGTCTGTGTCAAGAATAAACTAGTAATGAAAAGTCATTCAGAAGCTTCATGTTAGTATAATGTCAGGGGTTTCCTGAACTGGGATAATTCCAGGAGCGTTTCTCATGAGCCCCCGACGACGCCCTGCTGCCTTGTCTTAATGTCCTTGATCAGCCCAGATGCAGGCACTAGGTCTACTGAACACATGGCTACAGCTATCTCAACGCAAACACAGCGCCAGATAAACCTAACAGTGAAACAACGTCGGTCAGCTATCCGTTTTATTTTTTTCGATTTGGCTAACCGTATAGTTCTTATTCTATTTGCATCTAATTTATTTAGTACTTTCCAATTTAAAGTATATTATGATCTGTTGATCGTGGTACTCAATAAAAAAATCATTTTTTTTATAACACGACAGGAAAGTAGGACGCAAGGCGCAAACCTTCGCCTGGGTCGATACTACTATGTAAGATACAGTAACGCTAAAACACCATGTTGTGCTTCGTTGTTGATTTCTTATCATCATATTAGTATCAAACGAATACAAGTAGGCCTAATCTATACTGTGGTATCAACCCTTACAACGCTGAAATATGTTTGTATCAAATATGGAGACCAATTTTTTATTTCAATTTAAAATCACCATAAATGTCTTAGTTAGCTCTTTCTGCTTCATTTGAATACATATGTTATGGATCTACTGCCATTATTAATATTTTGTTTCTTTCAGTGCGGATATCGACTTTATACGTAAGAATCTGACGTCTACGTACGTCAGATGCTGACGTAGAAAGACAGTCCCCGCACTGAAAGGGTTAACATAAATATAAGCGTCACTTCCAATGAATAGCTAGAGATATCATCGCTTTTAAAAACTGGATCAGTTATAATTGACAACTATACCCTGGGCCACATTCATTTTGGTAATTCTGAAGCGCATGTTTTTCGTCCATTTCTCCGTCAATTATGAACCGATTTCCTTGACATTTACATGTAGCACAGGCAATATTCAAGTCATGGGCTATTCTCAAAAGTTGCGTCGAAAATGGGGTATTTTTTTTAATAGACAGAAATGATATTTCTGCATATAGACTAGGCACAAAATGGGATAATTGCCTTTATTAACATTGCTGTTGGCATTTTTGAAAAGCTGGAAAGCTTGTTTTCTAACCTATTTCGGGTGTGCTGAATTCAAAAAAAGTCCTTTTCAAGCGGAATTTTGAGATTTGGGTGGTCAAAAATCAAAATCAAAATAGACACCGTTATCTTTTAATGTATTTAATTATGCAGTCCCATAACATATTAGATGGTAATTGTAGTGGTGTTTTTTTGGCAAAGGGACTCCTTGGAAAAAGCTTTGTTATATTTGTTTGAAGAAAACAAATATCCTCCTTCATAAGACGCCTAATTTGCATAAATACAAGATGGCCGCCATATCATTTGCCAATTATTAAATTATACCTAATAACTTTGGATAAAATAAAGATAGAAAAATGAATAAGGTATCATAATAATCATAATTGCATTGACAACATTATGCAATCACATTTATAATGATGGCAAAGGCCTTATTTGCATAAATCAAATATGGCCGCCATGTGATTCAACTATTATCACATTACGCATCGTAACTTTGGAACAAATGAAGATAGAAATAATGTGTCAAAATAACCAGGATAGAAATTACAAAACCATGTAGAGAATAATTTGCATAAAATAAAAATAATCGCCATTTTATTTGCCAATCATCTCATAATGCAATGATAACATTATATATTGTACCTTTTTAGGCAAAATGTATATGACAGTGCACACATTACCACGTCTAGATTTTTTAAAGCATCTGCTCCTGTGTCAATATTTTGTAGTGCAATATGGAGTAGGCCTACCCTGAGCTTTTAAGCAGTATTTTTGCCTATTTGCAGACCATTTGGGAGACGGGGTGGTCCGGGCCTATAAACCCCCTAGCTTTTATTAATAAGAATTCGGATCATTGTCACCCAATAAAACTTGTTAAATGTAGACTATTGCATTTTGTTGTATCCAGATTATTAGAACTGAAGAAGCGGTGTTGTTCATGTAAAAAAACTATAAAAACACACTAAGTGGTGATTGGATTTTCTAGGTTGTTTTTTTTATGACAAATATTTGCTTCATTCATTCTCACCATCGAAAGGCACAATTGAAACAAAGTACATGTTACCGTACATTTTTCATGAAAATATCACAGAGCATTGTCTTTTATGGTATTTTAATGGTTAGGGTGTCCATAAGTAAACAGCAAAAAATTCCATTACTTCAGTTTAGATAAGCTTTTAATATGTGTTGTGTGTTGTGAAATGCTACTTTTTCAAGATGGTGGCATATTTTGCTTTTGAGTACTCTGCAGTCAATATTGTTTAATAGATTTTTTGTCAAATATGGTATTGTGCCCTGCATTCACATAACAAATGAATGACAGTACAGATTAGCTGAGCCCTCCAGGAGGCAGACTGAGCCATTTTTTTAATTATTATAGGATAAAGTACTATTATATAGCCTTTAAAGTCTTTAAAGCAAATGTAAGATCCTCCTGTGGTCGAAACCCATTAGATTTAGCAGCAAATTCCGTAAACGTAAGCATTATTTTCTACCTATCCAGCATACACACGACATTGGACCTGTGAATGCTCATTATTGGGACAGAAATATCGGAATGTGACGCTATAATGTCAGGATATGACATAAAAATGCAAAGAATAACATTTCAATGTCAATATATGGCGTTATAGTGATATTTCGTACATAACTGTTGGTTGTCTTAAAATGTGGGAGTGGGTGGTGAGTGTCGGCAATACCAGTACTTACCGTGACGATATGCCATTAAAATGACAAGGCCTGTAGGATAAAGTGATGTAATATCACAGTATGGCATTGTATTTGAAATTGTCATTGAAATGACAGGATCTGGCATTTTATTCTCAGCATATGGCATTATAATATCAGGATATGACAGTTTAATATCATGATATGACAGGTTAAAGTCAGTTATGGGTTTTGAATATATATCTATATATAAAGTTTGGATACGGCACTTAAACGTCCAATTATGCATTGTACTGTGATTATATTGCATTGGAATGTCAGACAATAACATTATGATACAATAATAATTTTAATTTTATGATATGCCATTTTGATGATATGATATAACATCATACGATTAGGATATGACACACCCTATTAAAAAATAAGATTGCAATGCCACATTGTAATAACATTACCATATCCTCTAATCCTTCGTCATTTTAATGGCATATCGTTATGCTAATTAAAGGAATCTCCACCATCAATCCCCTGCTCCCACTTTTAAAGACATTGAACGGTCATATACATAATGTCATTATAATGTCATATACTGATATAATAATGCTATTATTTACATTATTATGGCACATCCTAACATTATAGTGTCATTTTTTTGACATTACTCTCCCACAATACAGCCTCCACGGGTTCAATGTCGCGTGTGTACTGGATAGGTACCAAAAAGTACTGAATTTTCTAGTAATTATAATCATGTTTCGACCACAGGAGGATCTTACATTTGCTTTCAACATAGGATAAATAATAGTAGTCCATCCATGACCCAAATAATGATAGGCTCAGTCTGAAGGGCTCAACTAAGCATTCCCGTCATTCAGTTGATATGTGATAATTATTGGCAAGTCATATGGCGGCCATCTTGAATTGATGCAAATTAGCAATGTAATATTATCATGTACATACACGGTATTGAAATTTCAAGCCTGATTATTTCGACACCTCACACATGCTTCTATCTTCATTTGTTCCAAAGTTACAATACATTTTAAAATTATCTGATCATGGTATTATGTGATGATTGGCAAATAAGATGGCGGCCAATCCTAATTTTGTTCTAAAGTTATGATGCATAATGTGATAATCTGCCAATCACATATTGGCCAGCTCTGATTTATGCAAATGAGGTCTTTGTCATCATTATATAGGCCTATGTCATTGTATGTTTTTGCCAATTCAATTTTAATCATTTTGATACCTTATTCATTTTGCTATCTTTGTTTCTTCCAAAGTTATGAGACATAATCTGATAATTGGCAAATTATGTGTCGGCCATTTTGTAAATATGCAAATTAGGCCTACGTTTTTGTCCCCCGCGAAAAAGTCACAAAGCTTTTTATATGGAGTCCCTGTGCCAAATTTCGTGGATTTTATACCAATATTCACACCTTGGTGAAAGATTCCATGGACTAAACATGATGATTTCAATTGGCGGCCATTTTGTATTTCGATCTCTAATTTCTGAACCGCAACAGTTAGGTCATTGCTAGTTTTTTCAATTCAGCATAACCCATTTAGGTTAGGAAAATTGTTAGTAAAAAAATCCAACACCAAAACTGTGTTGGCGGCCATTTTGATTTCGATTTTTGACTAACTAAACTCCAATTACTAGCTTGGAAAGGATTGTTTTCGAGTTCTCCATACCCCAATTAGGTTAGAAAGCTAGTTTGCCAACTTTTTCCCTCAAAAATGCCTACAGGTTTCTGATATTCTAAAAATATGCCTAGTCTTATATCAACTTGGAAATATTTCCATACTATTCAATTCGAAACAAACTAAAGAAGCGCTGGAAGAGCTTTTAAATGAAAATATGATCATTTAATCCATTAATTATGACAAATTTTACTGTTTTTTGATGCCTTATTTGATGCAAATAAATGAGACATTTCAAGCCGTAGGCCTACCCAGAACAATTGTTTTTCACAGGACACCATTTTTTTTCTAAGCAATTCACGGACACATCTATAGAGGAAGGACTAATTTTATATAGAAAAACGTATATTAGCAGCTAAATTATAATAATTAGAGCCTTTTTTATGAAATATAATCAGCTATGGTGGTCGTACCATTTCGTGTCCTATTGACAGCTACTACTAAATCATGGCATAAGCTTTACCACCGTGTCATAATCACTTGAAAACTAAACTAAAAAGTCAAATAATATGATGCAGATACGGGAATAATAGTTGAAAACAAATGAAAACCAAATAAAAGGGGTTTGATTACTACATTTACTGAACATACAATCATCGTGTCCTACATGTATTATCCTTTTATGTCATTTTCTTGAACAGCAGTCGCCATTTAGTGTTCAAATTGGTGTGTATCCATGTGTACACAGGTTGTATGTGTTTACATAAGTGTACACAAAACAATATGGAACAGAAAGAAAAAAGGTATTTTTTTAGGGGATGAAAATATGGTAAAATGTGCGACCGTTCGACCGATCATATATATTGTTTTTATTTCACATTACCTGTACAAAGTAGCAGAATCAATGTTGGATCTCGTCTGTATCTATATTTAGATAGTTTTGTGAAAATTGGAGTTTAGCCTAAACCTACAAATCGGTGAAAAGTTATGACCACAAAACATTGTGAGACACGAGAGTGGTCGTAACATAGGGCACCAAATGGTCGTAACATTGAAAATCAAATTTCGTGTCCACATGGTGGAACATTTGGTCGAGCATGAGACACCAAAGGTCGCACACAGGACACCAAGAAAATCATTCACTGCGGTCGCACATGGCACGTGGAGAGGAAACCAAAAACATTTGTGTGTTCGACCGTTCTAAAACACGTAGTTTTTTACCTTTATCCTCCATTTCTGCTTCCATATTTAATGGTATGACTAATTATTATTAATTTAATCGATCTGTTGAGTAAATAAGGTAAAACTTTCATTTAAAAAAACGGTGCCAAATGTCCCACTTGTTCGACGCACCTATTGAGAACCGCCCATATCTTAAAATTCGCATAATTATATTTAATATCGCAAATGTTAGACCATTTGTCATGTAATAAAATTCTAGAATTAGTTTAATGGGTTTAAAGAGGGGCGTCATAATCTTAATTTACTACGTGTCGAATGGTCTATCTTTTGAAATACTGAATATAATTTTAAAAAAATTTCAGGGATTTCATAGAAGCAACCCAACAGGAGAAACACTTAACCTCCTTTTGCGGTGGTAGTTATTGATGCTCTGTTTGAGACCATTGTCCGCATCACCTAGATTTGTTCTCTTTCCTTCTAATATAGGGGTCAACGGTTTGAAGTAATCTAATTTTCAATGTAAATAAACTCTTTAATAACTTTGATAAAATGTTATATCCCATATGCTGCAAATTGCTTTAACAATTCCGTTTCCAATGACTTGAATGAAAAACACCTGCAGTCTGTAACTCGACATTGCAAGTGTTGACGTGCAAAACCGGCTCCAAACAAACAGATCAACAAGACCAGTGCTAAAGCAGCCCCTTGGGATGACATCAATTTTCGTTTTTAGTTTTGTAGTGAAGTAGTGTATCCCCCAGATCATGATTTTATTTTTTTCAGAGTTTTTAGATTTTTACAAATATTTCTTATTAATATTTCTCTGAAACCGCTTAAAACCCAAACAAACTTTTTGTATACCTAAACACATGCTAAAGGACGATTGAATGTTCCTACAGCAATGGGCCACATGTTGATGCCGTCGGACCAGCGTTGGGCAGACAATCAGTGTTGCAGGTGTATCACCTTATGTCCTGACTATAAGACACCAATCAGACACCAATTAGCGGCGATTGCTTTGATCTCCTCGGCCAAGACGTGGGAATATGTGGTGTGAAGTGCTGTATATTGCTGACTTGTTTTGTTTACATGGCAATATACGACCTAGAAATATAACTATTTCACTATTTTTCGGTGCTTTAAAATTGTTTTTTGACTTTTTTGTATTTCTAGCTCAGATGAGTAGGCTATATAGCTTCATATAAGTTAAATTTTCAAAATTGACAACATTGAAAATGTCTCATCCCAAGGGGTCCCTTTAACGTACAAAACCATCTCAAAACCAATTTGTTAATGAGACTAGCACGGATTACAAACCCCTTGTTACACTAAGTAGACCTAAGTATGTAATTGTTTATTAGAATAAGTGAATATTGATCGTAAATCGTTGGATTTTGATCTGCAAAATATGATGATGTGGTATTGTGTTGAAAAAATCGCTCCATGGAGATTAGAAGGGCATAGGCCTATGTACCACACTTTATTCTGCTCCGCAAAGCCAAAAGGCAGTATTTGCTTACTTGGATTCTGACTTTGCACGACAGTATTACATGTGAGCGCAACAAGAGAAGGGAGCGTGGCGCAATGGCTAGAGCGCCTGACTGCTTCGCCAGCCATGCATGCGTCCCGGGTGCGAACCCCGCTGTTACCGTGTGGGGTTTTCAGAGAAGCAGCATTGTATCTCCCTTCTCAATGTGACTAGACGATCACGGCCTCGTCGAGTTACGGTTGAGACCAGTGTATCGACGTTAATTTCGCCAGGCCCTGCGCGCTCCTCACACAAGCACAACAGCTGTAGCTGTGCTTATTTTGATAAACACTGTTAAAGCGCTACGTAGGCCTACACTAATATTTCCCTATTATGTTGCATGTGCACTGTGTATTGCATGTTAGAGTCACCCTGTAGAGACTTCAGTTGTATTCGTTCTCACTGTAGTGGGAATAGAAGTACACCCTGCACGCAGAGTATGGATTTAATATCCTTTAACACAAATGTTATCCTATGTGTGTTTAGTAGACATCTATATTAATTGATTACGTACCGTTTACGTATAGGCTGGGGATACGCATATGATAATCATACAATTTAATCATAGGCACTCCCATCACACACACACCCTCCCCCTCTACTCTATATAGGCCTACCAAGGTAGACAGCAGACATGAGTCAAATAGCAGACGGCAAACTCAATACTGCCTATCTGTATTTGATGGTCGTTCGGATTCTAACAAGTCGCTATTGCAATTTAATTAAATCCGCAAGCAATATATAGTGTAGAGAGGGTGGGGTGGGTGTGGAAAGGGGGTGCCTATGATTTAATACATCAAACCCGAACCACCTCACATATCCGACCGTTTGTTCCAGTCTCATCCCACTCACACAAGTATACTGTTTCTCTAAGTTTACGAAGTGTCTGATCAACAGGACAATTACTAAAATTAGGATATAATTTTCCAATACAGTTTCCGAATCTTTTTTTTGTTAAACTCAAGTTTTCCAAAACGGCGATATGGTATTTGATAGCGTGTAATTCATTTTATATAATATGGCTAATCCTATTCATTCGTAGCTGATAATTGCGTCCTCAATATCAGATTCGAGTGATATAAAATGTCAAAGAGTTAGCTAAAGAGTACAGTTTTAAAAAGTGATCCAATAATGTCACAGTCTACTCAAATTTTAAAATAAACAGCGCAGGTGCTCTAAGAGAACTGATGCTGGTGGTGCTCAAATTAATGCCAACAAAACCGGGCCCCGTTTAATCTTGATATCTAGGCCTCTAACCATGTCACTTGTTGGACTCATATAATAATATTACATCACCCACATTAGAGAGTCCTTAATAATTCACAGTTGGGCCTATTGATTTAGGACAGATTGATGGCTGTAATAAGTAGCGTACAGTTCAATAGAGTGACTCTACCTGCGCTGCCGTGCAAAGCCAAAAGGCTATAACTGCTTCTTGGCTTAGCACGACAGTGCAGGTAGCGGCGGCAATTTTCTGCGAGCCTTTCCACCAACAATGGGTAGTAATTAGTTAATAAGTACAGAAAGGCTCCCCCTCCATTTAATAGAGCAATTACGTCCATGAAAGACGCTCGTCTGCTAATTGTTGTCGTGGCGCACCTAATCGATTAGTGTATTCAGTAGCATTCTATGCCTGTTAATAAATCATTCAAAATATGCTTACAAACTCATCTAATTTAACGGATATTTTATGAGGTAAAGTCCTAGCATTGTTTAGATTGGCTTAATATTGGTTAACAGCCGCTAATGTGGCTCAACATTAAACCAACATCTAGGCAATGTCTCGTGTATGCTGGGCTAGCTTTTAAGAAGCTATCCCAGTCAACACGATACATTGACCCAATGCTGGGTTAATGTTGGCCCGCCGTCTACGACGTCGGCCCAACATTAACCCAGCATTAAGTCAATGTATCGTGTTAGATGGGATGGTTAGTGTTAGACCCCTATGGCAGTGCCTGAAGGTGGACAATCAACAATTTTATGCCAACGACCTTGTATGCTGCGGCACTAGAAACGTAGGCCTACATTAGTAGAAAAGTCTGTCTTGATACATAACGGGCGATATTTGTTTTCATTGCTATTTGTCAAATTCAGGATTGTCAAACATCAAGTAATTTGACAAAGATAAGTATACAGCACGTCAATATTTGCACTCGTGTGACAGCTGCAGTCAATTCGTTTATGAGACGCTATTATCGACATTGGAAAGTTTAAGAGGGCAGACAATATCAATTGGAAGTTTTGAGTTTCATGGTAAAGCTGAAGGTCTCGATACAGTGACACTATACTATTGCTTCAGCCGGATGTCTATAGCTAATAGGAGTCTATATGTTATTAAAACACATCATATGACAAGGTAAAATGATCTATAAGATAATGAATCTATTTTGTGACATCACATTATTAGTTTTGTTCGCCAGATGCACCCTGACTAGTTCATCCACCAGATTTTCCAACACACAGCTTCACATAGCTTCACCAATCACCGCTAATTACTCACAGATTATGGTCAGAAGTCGTCTGGCTTGTGCTGCACAGTGTGACAGACTACCACAATGTACCGCTTTTAACACCACTCGTGTTACAGTGGGAACGGGTGAATCTGCCTCCAAATGGCAGATACTATGTACTCTGATTGAGGAGACGAGAGAATCATTGATATCATCACCTGGAGATGACACATTATTTCTCAGGGCATCAGACGTCATACAAACAGGTGAGATAATGTGTATAAAACAGGTGGATCCCCGCGACCATGCGTGTGTCGAGGTGCAGGAGAAAGAGGGGCTAGTTGTCACAAATAAATCGTGTGTGAATTTTCTCCATACGATTTAAAGATAGCATGGGTCTGATGAGGGGAAATATAAGGAAGAATATTTTACAAACATAATCTCTTAAGATGTTGCTTATCTGTCTGCTTATTTTCGCCATACAGCCATTAGTTGGAAATTAATTCAGTATGACAACTTAGCTGCCACTTAGCTGGGGCAAGTTGTCACAACTGAAATTGCCATGGGGTATGTTGTCACATAGTTGGGGCAATTTGTCACTACTGACATCTCTATGGGCAAGTCGTCACATAGTTGGGGCAAGTTGTCACATTACAAAAACTTGCTAAATATGGCAACATTGAAGAGAACAGAGAAGAAATAAAAACTTTATATACACTCTTTAACATAACTGCAAGCAATTTGAATTCAAATAGACAATTCCGGGGCAAGATGTCACAGTGCCGGGGCAAGATGTCACAGTGCCGGGGCAAGATGTCACAGTGCCGGGGCGAGATGTCACAGCTTGTGACTACTTGCCCCGAGCAAGGTATCCCCACTTGAATGCAGATTTCTCAAACACCATGTGCTTGTTATTAGAATGGTCTTTTACATATTAAACATGACCAGTTTCAACTCTATGTTCTGTCAGAAAGATGCAGAAGCATTCCAAATATCTTGGGAATTTGACTAATTTTGCTATATCGTCCAATTGACTTTAAAGAATAGCAAAACACACTGTGTTGCCTGCAACAGTTGTTTCTTCCCAGAAGTTGAACAATGGGTATTTCCCGATCTGGGATTAATATGACCTCATCAACTGATGACGTCGGAAGGGGAATCCTCTATTGATACCTGAGTAAAGTGCACTGTGAAAAAATTACCCTGTGACAACTACCCCCCCTCTCCCCCACTACACGTGTACAGTCACTTGTCATTGAAACTGCTTGGTTTTCTTTCGGCAAAGCTCTCGAGATCTCTTATACTTTTTTTGCAGAATAACCGGCTCGTAACATGTTAGTAGTGAGTTATAATATTATAATTACCACTAAAAAATAATTCTTATGTACATTTCTATTATACAAATAAAATAAAATAATGTATATATAGTTCTCTCTTTTTTATTTTCTTCATCACTGATACTGCAGATGGAACCACGTCAGAGACAGAAAGTACTGAAGGAGGCGAAACAAGTCACGTGCCAGCAGTGATAACAACATCAAGACAACCTGAACAAGACACTTCACAAGACGCTGAATGTGAGTATATAATATCTAAAACAGTCACTTTGAAGCTGAGTGCGTAACTTATATTTACATATATCACATACCTGTGTCTGTGTGTTCATAAATATAAACATACCAACCAACCAACCAACCAACCAACCAACCAACCAACCAACCAACCAACCAACCAACCAACCAACCAACCAACCAACCAACCAACCAACCAACCAACCAACCAACCAACCAACCAACCAACCAACCAACCAACCAACCAAACAACCAACCAACAAACAAACAAACAAACAAACAAACAAACAAACAACAAACACACAAACAAGATGATTCTATGGTCGGTGGAATTAACGACGTTGAGCCATACAAAAATGTTCAAATTCATGTTTTTCCTGGGTGAAGGATACAGCATCTGACCCAGGTTTTGCAAAATTACAGGAGAAAGAACTGTACAAAATTAAAAAAAAATGTTACTATAATGTTTGGACTTAATGACGTATTGCAGAGAAAAGGGACTGTTGTAAAGTCTTTTATTGGTCGAGATATGCAGGACTGTCTCCTATTGGCTAAGAGGAAAATCGGTGGTGCTAAGATCCACTACACAGGGATCTACAACACACATGCCATTGACCATGTACGCACTTAAAGTCTGCAGAGTCAATGACATTTATAGGAAAGCTGTTAAGGATAATACACCTGGTGTTTCCTATATTAATAAATTGGGTCTGAGATGTGACCCGAGTGGACCAAATGATGTGATTCACTGGTACAGTGATCATGCAACCAAAGTGGCATTATACACACTTAAGAAATGTTTAAACCAAATGACGGGAGTGAGAGCAACCAAGACAGTTTACCGATTGTCAGTAGCCCTCCCTCCTCTTCGGCTTCAGGCCTACTAAATTTATCAAAATATAAATTAAATTCAGGTTGTAAAAGTCTTTTGGCAAAATGTATCAAATATATCCCGGCGCCAAGAGTGACCAAGAGGATTGAAGTAGAGGAGGCCTACTCAAACTTTGCGCGCCGATTGAAACTATCATTCTTTTTTCATAACAAAAAATCGGAAACTAGAGATCAGAAGTTCAGACCTAAGTCTAATTTCAATCCACCTGGCCTGATTAACCCAGTGTTGAAGCTGGAGTTGGACCATCTTGAGCGCAGATTGGGGTCTCTAGAACTCAAAAAACACCGGATAAGACAGAAAGGAGCGTACAACAATAAAAACTCCTAAACAGAATAAGGATATAATAATTAAACCTGCAGATAAGGGCGCGGTAATTGTAGTAATGGACAAAACGGATTATATAGGTGAAGCCGAAAGGCAACTAGCAAACCAGGTCCACTACAAACGCTTAGAGGAACCAGTTTTCTCCAAGTCTATACCAAAAATAAACGATTTTTTTTAAAGTTTGGCTAACCGCCGATTTATTGATGTAGGACAACTATCTTATTTGAAATGTCCGGAAGACCCTGCACCCCGTAGAATGTATTTATTACCAAAAATACATAAAGATAGAAAAGTGTGGCCAGGACAGGGAAAAGTCCCACCGGGCAGACCAATAATAGCGGATTGCGGTAGTGAAAGTTATGCGTCAGCCGAATATATAGATCATTTTTTAGCACCACTTGCAAAACAACATAAATCATATCTAAAGGATGCTAATGACTTCATTAACAAAATTGCGGAAATTAAGGCAAAGGAAGGGGCATTTATAGCCACAATAGATGTTGACAGTCTTTATACAAACACAGATAATACCAATGGGTTAAAGGCTGTCAAACAAATATTTAATAAGAATCCACACCCAAAGAGGCCGGATAAAGAAATTTAAGAACTATTTAAAATTAATTTAGAAAACAATGATTTCGAGTTCAACAGCCAATGGTACCTACAAACGTGGGGAACTTCGATGGGTAAGAAATTTGCACCAAATTATGCTTTAGAAAAATGCGTCCTCAGTGTACTGAAGGTTCTTGGATGATATTTTTATGATCTGGGAACACTACAAGGAAGAAATTTACAAATTTGTGAAAATTTTGAATACCCATCACCCTTCAATTACTGTGAAGGCAGAGTTGAGCTCGGAATCAATGCATTTTTTAGACACAGTGGTTTACAAAGGAAACAGATTTAAGGAGACAGGTTCATTTGATACCAAAGTTTTTTCAAACCAACAGATACTTTGGAACTGTTACACAAGAAATCACATCACCCATACCATACTTTTAAGGGATTAATTAAGTCACAAATCCTTAGATATGTTAGAATATGTAATAACAAGCAGGACGTAATGAGAGCGTGTAGGAAACTCTTTGCAGTACTAGTTAGGAGAGGTTATTCGGAACGTTTTTTACGAAAGATCAAAGATAAAACATTGTGTGAATTGAGGGAAAACCCGAACAAGGGATCTTCTCAAAGATGCACTACTAGGAACTGTAAATTATGTTCGACACAAGTAGTTGTAGTGACCATGGGGGGCGTACTGGATGCTGGGAATCAAATTCAAATTCCTACCACACAAAATTGTGATTCAACTAACGGTATCTACTGTATAGTTTGTTCGAAATGCAAAAAATTATATGTGGGAGAAACTGGGCTCTCCTTCAGGAAAAGGATAAACATACATCGTTCGGATGTACGGCTTAAGAAGGACACAGCAGTTGCCACACACTTCAATTCCGGGAGCAGCAGGGCGACCCATCTGAGAGTGTTGTATCTTGAAGTATTGAAGAATACAGGAGACATAACTCTAAATAAGATTGGGCGACTTTAAGCGGAAAGGAAGTGGCAATTAGCCCTGAAAACGTGTTCTCCATTCGGCTTAAATACGGTACCTTCCCCTAAGGATAGTGGCGTCACCCCCTTTGTTATTACCTACTTTGCAACTGCGGTGGAGGCAGCTAAATTAGTGAAGACTTCCTTCGATAAACTTAAAGCGAAACATCCAAACATCCTGTATAAACGGTGTGTAACAGCATTTAAAAGGGGACAAAATCTACGTGATCTCTTGGTGAGAAGTAGATTGGGGAAAGCCCCACTGGACAACCCAACGGTTACCGGATCCGACTCAAGACAGGATCTGACTACATTAGTAAATGCATTAGATGAGGTATAATTTATATCAATTAGTATGATTGTTTTCCTTTTTATAAATCAGGCTATACTTCTCCTCGGTCAGTGCACTAGGTTGGGAACATGGGAAGACATGCCCTTGAAGGGGGTATGATGAGAGTACGGTTGACAGGTTGATATGGGGAACCAGGTACTGGAACCCTTACCCGTCCCAAACCATGGACCCCAACTCTCACCCTGACCACAAAACCAACCAACCAACCAACCAACCAATCAACCAACCAACCAACCAACCAACCAACCAACCAACTAACCAACCAACCAACCAACCAACCAACCAACCAACCAACCAACCAACCAACCATCCAACCAACCAACAAACAAACAAACAAACAAACAAACAAACAAACAAACAAACAGCTTCTGCTGATTATGCATATTTATATTTCATCACCTATGTTGTAGGGACCATTGATAATATGACAACTGCATCCATGACAACTGTAGCGAGTATGTATTTATTTATATTAAGTTTTTAGCGTATAACAGTAAACAGGTTGCTGTTCATTATTGTAATAAATATAATAAATTAATAGTGTTCAATTTCCGAGCTTGGACATATAGATATGTCCTCATCTACATATCCTGGCAGTGCTTGTTAACTGTATTTCAATAAGTTTGTCTGTATAATATTCAAAATTGTCTGTGCTTTTTTAAATGTATCAGGGAAAGTTTGATTTTAAGTGCATAGATCATGTATACATATTTCTTTCCTGTTGTATATACATGTATATATGTATGTTTTTTGACAAATCGGTCAGTAATGACTTCACTGGTGTCAATAAAACATGTGTATGAATATCTGTCTGTCTGGTATTTTATAAGAGCATGCCCTTTTTTCTTTAAATTAAAATGGACATCGCGACATAAATTCATCTATTTTATTCACCTCAAGATGTAAATTGATATCGCAATTCACTTCTCAACGTGAATAAAAATGATACATTTTTATAAAACACTAAAATATGCCATCTCAATGAGAAATTGAAATGCCATTATTTTGATGAATCATACCATTTATATATATACCGACAGTTTGATCTCAAATCAAATAAATATGAATAATTTTCGGTCACTTAAAGTTGTGGGTCACGGTAGATAAGAGATGCTATGTGATGTACCCGGGAAACACGAGACCATGTCCGAATGTTTGATTAACGTTGTCCCACTGCCCGCGTCCAACATTGGGACATTTATTAAACATTTCAGTGCGGGTACCGACTTTAGACGTCAGAATTTGACGTCCACAGACGTCAGAATCTGACGTCTACTTAATATGTCGATCCCCGCACTGGAAAAATAAACAATTTATAACGGCCGTAGACCCATAACATGGGTATTCAACTGAAGCAGAAAGAGTCAATCAAGATATTTCTGATGATTTCTAAAGAAATAATCACCTTTTTTCCATGGTCTATACCAAAATATCCCAGCGTTGTAAGTGTTAAACCTTAAAGCGCAATTTGAAATCATCATAATTGTCTCATTTAGCTCTTTATGCTTTATTTGAATTCCGGTATGCCTACCTGTGTTATTTGTCTTGAGCCACTATACACATTTTTACTCTTACAGTGCGGGAATCGACTTGAGACGTCAGAATTTGACGTCAACAGACGTCAGATTCTGACGTCTAAAGTCGATTCCCGCGCTGTAGGGGCTACACCATCATTGCCTGAATGTCTCGTGTTTTCTGGGTAGTCTCCTCATTGATAAGTTTGTTTGCAGGTGGACTTTGTTCATCAGAGCCGTTACTAAACAATCCACAGCAGGTGTTGGCGTTCACCATTCACTTCCGAAACTATTTATCCGTAGCAGCTGATGTATACTCCGTCTCAGGCGGGACCCCTCAAAAGCAGTTCACCATGAGCAGCATGTCTGCGGCGTCAGATACGTTTACCAATAACTCTGTTATCATCGTCCGGACTCAAGACCTCCCAGACCGTCATCTGGTGCAAGGAGTGTGTCAGTATGTGGTTTATGAGGCAGGCACTATCTTTATTAATGATAACTGACTTCATAGACCGTTATCGGGTGGTACTGATACCAATATGCATACATAATTTGTTCATGCACTTGTTTGTATGGTTTATGTAATCGTGGTGCTCCACGAAGAGTAATTTTCCCACCATGCGTCAATTAAAAACAAAATTGTGTCCACTTGTTGGGGGGTCAAATGACATGACTCAGAGACTAAACCTGGTATATAATATGATGTATCACATGTCATGTTACATATTTAAACAGTTTAAATTAACATTTTCGAAAAAATGCTAGGATGATAAAAAAAACCAGTCCTAGCTCAGTTTTAAGATTTTTGGTTCTTTTATGGACCTCTATCATGTATCGGATTTCCATTTTTCAATCATCTTCACCAATATTAAGTACCATCATTTTTAAAAAAAATATAAATCGGCTATCCCAGTATGTAGAACAGGGGGCCGGTTTCTGTCCCTAAAATTTAATTGAAATAAATACAAATTGGACTAAATTGAAAGTGTGACGTTATATCAAAATGTCTTGAATAAACTTGTAGTGAACACTTCAACAGTATATTTTATCTTACAATTCCACCACGGTCGTTAAACATTTACAGCTAGGTTGTTGACTTCTATGTGGAATTAAAAAACACCATTGCATGGTACTACTTCTGCATTTTCTGCGTTATCCAGCACCCATTTTTCCACTTGTGGTCTAAAATGTGAGTAAATTACCACTTCGTCACATACAACTCCGTCACGCTCATTTTGTGACGGAGTTCTAGGAAGCTCACGCTAGCCATAATGTAAATTTCTGAAGAGGGCAATACTACTTTTCAAACAAATAATAATATATTTAGGCCTATCTCTGATAAGAAATGCAATTCCAGGCGATGGCATGATTTTTTTATGATTATGTTGACTTCTACGGTGTATTTTATTATGTTATATTTGCCTTCCCCTTGACACTTCCATCACAACAGATCGGTGTTTGCTCAGTACTACATGACCTACTGAAAGTTATACATTTTAGTTTTTGTGATGGAGTTGTAAAATGCTATTTTGACTCATATGTTTATTTTGGCTGCAAATATGTTTAAAAGCTGATTCAGCTCTGTTAGCGGTTGGTTTATATTGGTTAGTGATGTATTTCAGTTGAGCAAAACTGATAATAACAATACCTTGAGGATTTTCTTGGTGCAGCCTGTATTGACCCGTATTGAGAAAGTTCCCATTAAGACAATTTTTTTAATACTATTCTAATTGTATTATAATGATTTCTGGGCTAAGATAGGCATGTTGCATGTTCTAAGTTAATCTGGTATTGCGCAGTTTGTTTAATGAACATACAAATGTATTTAACGTTAGATGTATCATAATTGTATGATGAATAAACAAATCAAATAACTGCATTGTGTGTATTTTCCACGTTGTAGTCCAACCCTCATAATTAGCGTAAGTCAGTTGCGTTCTAGCACCTCACATCGTACAACTACCTGACACAATTTGTTAAATGTACATGCCTATTTTATAGTTATTGAACCGCTTGAAATTATTGAACTCCTTGAAGCTGTGTCTCGCTGACGGAATCTAAGCGGGAGATAGTTATTCAGTTTTGTCAAAACAGAGGTCAACCTTTTTTTAAATGCACGGATTGAAAAACAATTTCCAAAGTACTACATACATTTAATCTCCAGGGGGGGGGGGGGGCTGTAGTTTTTGTATTGGACAAATTATTTATATCAACCCGGCTCAGCGGCGCGCTGACAATTTCAAATTTTACTACATGTTTAGATAGAACAGTTATTTAAGTAAATTATTTGTTTCATGCGGAGTATTCCCGAAATTATTTATTTCAAAAATTATCCACCCCCCCCCCCCTTGTAGATTGAATAGTGACCCCCCTTACGAAAAAACTTAATAATCCTGATATATAAGCTTACTAGGGTTTGTATTATTGCCATGTGACTTTGTAAACATTGTTTATTGATGTAGATGTTATATCAGACAGTCGGTATATTCCAGGACTTCGCTGTAAAGGCGACACTATTTGGTCACATTTCAGTATTAACATTTCAATATTAACCCTTAAAAATATTTTTATACAAACCATAGAGACTCCCATTTTTTTCAATTTGAAATCATCATAAATGTCTTAAATTGGCTCTTTTGTGTCATCTGAATATCTATGTTATGGGTTTACGGCCATTATAAATATCCTAGTCTTTCTAGTAGGGCAGCTACGGCACTTTATCAACCGAGCGAGTGGCAAAGGTCTGATAGTTCATTCCAATTCACTTCGCATGTTAAATGGTTACAATAAAAAAACATCATGTAAAAAAATTACATAAATAGAATAAAGCCAAATGAATATTATGATATTCCCTTAACTTAGGAAATAGTAGCCTTTACACTCAATTATTTATTTTAATTATGTCACAATTTTCCCAATCGCTTTCAACAATAAAGTGAAATAATATATGATAAAATGAAATATTCCATACAGTTAGCGACATAACATAATATAATATCTCTCACCCCCACTAATTTAGAAATAACTTTCAATGAATATAGAAAATAACCTTGAATGAATATAGAAAATAGAAAACAAAATCTGTTTTTACATATAATGTACTTCTAGATTTTTTATTGCAGCAAATATAACATTCACTGGAATAAAATGAAATTATACTTTATATGTATATAACACACATTTCCGTATTAAATGTCACCAGTGCCTGATTCATCTGAATCAGCATTGTAAACTTCATCATCATCGTCTTCACATTCTAGATTTTGATTAGTCAACCTCTCGGACAAAATTTCATGACCCTGCTTTCCGTAAAACCAATATAATTATGGAGTATCTTCCCTTTGTCACTTCCCACATTCCACAAACAAGTCTGCTTGTTTATCGAGTCACGCAAAATAGTTCTTTAAATTATTTGTAGAAGAACAGGCTTACAAGGAAGGTGGAGTGATGCTTCACATCCTTTCAACTTTCGTAATGGGTTTTTATTATCCTGTAGCTTAAAAAAATTATGACAAGTAACTGATTGTTGACTACTTCAATACAACTTACATACAAACTCCCCTAATCTCAAAATTAGGTCTGCTGACGGCTCCTAGTGCGGCAAAAATATTCAAATTACCCAGGGGGCAAACATCATTTTTTTGGAAAACAGACACGGCGTGTTGTAAAAGGTTGGGCACTTGAAACAATATCTACATATGTCTAGGATCACAATCTAGGTGCACAACCTTGCAAATCGACTACTCAAAATTGGCAGGAAGCCAATAATGGCGTCCATTACCGAAAAAACTGAATTTGTCAATATCTTGGTCAATATTTGAGATATTTTGTTTTTAAAGTTATCTAGACCCATATTTTGAGGGTCAAAGATCACGATAAAATCACACTTGATGCAATATAATGTATCCTTGAGATACTATCACGTTGAGTTGTGCTGTGTTTTGTTAGCATAGAACATAACAATGTAAGTGCGTCGTCATCCCAATGCATTTAATGAAGTGTAATGTAAAATGTCTACACATCTTAGCATTGCTAGTTGAATCTTATTGCTTATGGTGGCTGGTTATTTTGAAATATTTATGTCTGGTGGTGGTGTGTTGGGGGTAGTTAGAAGCCAAGTTACTCAAGTTCAGCATGTCAACAAAGAGGATCATAGAAGGTGGTGTGTCAATGAATCCTGAACCTGCAAGGAAGAAAAAGACTACCTCTCTTCCCAGACTATGCAAAGTGCATTGTGTGTCAGCAATCTAGTGTAAAGCCACTGCGTAATATCACATCCAGCAAATAGTTTATTCTGGCATTGAATGCTAGACAAGATGACACTTATATTATGCTATGTGATGATGTAGAAGTGGGGACATGGCTTGAGGACTAGGTTCCTAAGTGGAATGATAGATGTAGAAACTGGTATACAAGCATGAAAAGTTATACCTATGCTCAAACAAAACGTCATCAGAAAGGAGGTGCAGCAGACTCAGTCCAGCCAGAATGCAGTAGGCCTACTTCTGAGCAACCTCACATAAGTACCAGACAGAACACACCAATATTTAAATCAAAGAGCGCATGTGTGATCTGCAACAACAAGTGCTGCAGATGCAAAGCACCAACTAGCTCGGTTTTCCATAAAAACAGCCAAACTGCAATCTTGGCTCAGGCTCAAAAACTGATAATAGAGGATATAATGTTAAGATTGATTGGTGGCAAATGATATATGCTATCACAAATCTTGTATAAATAAGTTCAAGGCCATCCGCACACTAAAGGGGGGCAACAAAGCAAACAATGTATGCTGTGGCATTCACAATATTAATTCAGAAGAATAATGAAAAGTGTATGTGGCTTCCTGATAAAATCACTACGAGACCAGTATAGAACCATTATCGAGGAGTAGCAAGTAAAAAATGCTGATGAATAAGCACTCTTAAATGGAAGCTGAAAGAGAAAAACGATAAATCGATTGCCATATTTAGTCAGGCATGTGGATCATGATTTATTTGTGCATCACCAATACCTCTCGGCGATGCCCTGGAAAAGCTGAGGCGTCTAGTAGAAGACAAACACACAAGTGATGATCATAGAAGACTACAACGTGCCGCAAAGATACACAGAAACGTTGCTGAGCAGTGCAAGCAGGAATTACATATCCAAAAATCAGCTGACATATCATTTTCAGCAGCTGAGAAAATGGCTCCAGATAAGCTGTTTAACTTCCCCAGCATGCTGCTCTCTGAGAAAGCACCAGATCTTCTCGATTATAAGTCTAGACAACTTTAAAAGCAAATTGTAGATCACAAATACGTTCACGCTTAGTACATGTAGTATGGCTGCATTCATTCGGGCAAGCCGAAATTCAGGACTGCGCTCAATCAATCGAAATTAGGGCTATTTAAAAGCGTCTATTATCACTCATACACTAAGTGTATGACATGAACACCCACTGCTGACAGGGTCACCCTGTCAATAAGACATAACAATCACTGCTGAGAGGGTAACCCCGTCAATAAGACATCAGGGTGACCATGTCAATAAGACAACAAACCCCACTGCTAAACTGTAGTCAGTAGGCTTACTTCATGCTGGCTGTACTACCGGCATGATGCTTTGAACCAAAGCTGGGTTAATGTTAGCCCGCCGTCTGTGACGCTGGCCCACATTCAGCGTGGCGCCAAACACGACACGTTAAACCATAGACAGTGGGCCAACATTAGCCGAGCATTGGGTCAACGTCGCGTGTTTGAACGCCTGCACGATAGAGGAGAGAACACACAGACACAAACTGAGCGGACGAACTGAGCGGACAAAGGTAAACCAAAATGTCCCCACCTATTCAGAGGGGAGACATAGCTATGCTTAGGTGCGGTTTGTCTAATAATGATGACTTATATGGGAAATGATGTTACTCTGTAGTAGCGTCACTCTAATGAATCTATATATATGTACAAATTCACATAGTGACCCATAATGATCAAGTTAATAAATAATAAGATTATTTGACAAAGAGATTGCAATTATTCGCTGGTATGTGAAGTCCAACAACTGCTCTGAACATACTGAACATATCCATATAGCATAGAGCGAAGTCTCTCCAATAGTACTCTCAAAAGGCCTTCAAATGGCTCACAGAAGGGAAGAGTAGGTGCTAAACGAATTATATTAATTCCCCAAAATATAATATGTAATAAACCATCATTCTATCCGCACAGGTGAGTAGAAATACGATGACAAAGAGATTGCAGGGCCTAATAAAATGAAATGAAATGAATCGGGCTTTAGGCCACCTTTGTGCACATATAGGCTAAACTGGGCCAGGAGAACCTCCTGAGGATGGTGAGATGATTGAGATGACACTGTCCTCCAGACACAGGATTCGAAATTCGAGCCCTGGCGGTCTGAGGCCGAGCACGCTACCTCTCGGTCACGGAGGCTCCCCACAATACTAACTTTCACACGTGGATGGGGGAGAAACAATTTTGTTTCTTTCAAACCGCCGAGACCGGGAACCGAACCCCAGACTCTGGCGTGAAAGGCAGCGGTGTTAACCACTACCCTAGGGCCCCCGCCCTGCAGGGCCTAATATTTACTATGAAAATCATTTTTGCAAAAATTAAGGATTTTGGCGGCTATTTTGTTTTGAGCTATTTATCTCAAATTGCTCAACACTGGTGAAGGGTTATATGGTTATATGGACAAGTCAAATCTGCAGAAAAAACTATAGACCACAAAACAAGGTTACATGAAATAACCGTTGCTGGCTACCGGACTATATAAGAAAATATTCTCTTTTTCACAATATTCACAATGCTCAAAATATATTTATATTGCGCCATATCTCATAGGATTCTATGGCGCAGGCATTTAAAAGTCATATTAAGGGCCAATTTTTTTTTTGCAAAGATGTACAAAAAAACACAACACAAAAAATACGAAAAAACGCAAAATACCCCTCCCCCCACTCCCCAAAGTTGAAGAACTCATGTTAAAAACATACTTTTATTCAATATTCGTTAAATAAAATTCACAAATAATCAATCTTTATACAAACATGATTGTATACTATTTGTTGTCCGTAAGTTTCGACAGATACTCCACATCAAATGTGCTGAGAACAGGTGTACTTCTGGTACGCACTGCAGTCTCACACATCGGGGCTGTCCTTGTTGACCTTTACAACGCTGACATTTTTTTTGTATAAATCATGAAAAACAACGATTTTTCAATTTTGAAATAATCATAAATGTATTAGTTAGCTCATTCCGCTTCATTTGAATACCTATGTTATGGGTTTACGGCCATTATCAATATTGTTACTCTTACAGTGTCGTCGAGTGCAGACGTCAGAATCTGACGTCTACAGTCGTCAGATTGTGACGTCTAAAGTCAATCCCCACGCCGTAAGGGTTGAATTAGATATTTTCATGGTAAAGAATATTATACTATAGCGTAAAGCTGGTTTTATTGAAATGCGAGCCCCTCTGGTAAGATGAAGAAATTCATGATCATTTTTTCTATTCAGACAAGAAAAGAATTGAGTCAAATTACATATCTTGCACGAATGTAGGAAATAGAACGATTTGTTTTAAAGTAGGGCATGATATGGGGTGTCGAGTGTCTATGTTGAACATCAAGTATATGTTTTCTTCCTAATGTCTTGCAACATACATGTAATAAAAATAATCAATCGTTATAAAATATATCAAACTGGCTTCAAACATATCAAATTTCCCAGCCCATTTGTAAAGTTAACAATAATATTGTCTATCTTGAAATGTTTTCATTTATTTGGCGTGTGTGAAATTTAGAAATATTTCACGTACTTATCATTGCGTGATTTTTATGACACCGTATTATATATTTATTTCATGGCTGTGCTGCTCTGCAAAGACAAACAGCAGTAACTGATCACTTATGAAGTAAGCAGTTACTGCTGTTTCACTGCATATGGAAATCTTCCCCAGAAAGACAGCCATTCACAATATTTTATTTTTTTTGCAGACGGCTGGGTTATTGGACCATGAATACTATATAATAGTCAAAATGCATGAAGTCAGTGTGTTCATAGCCTCGGTACGCCCCCTTGACCTTTGTTTTCAGTAGTAACTGTTTAAAATAAATAATATAATAGCCAGATTGTAATCTGGTAATAGGTAGCAATACATGCTCTGTGACTACAAATTATGAATATACAATAATTCAAGACCATGTTCTAACATCCCTGGTATTGATTGTGCTTCGGACTGTTGTATACATTTACTTAATACTGTAATATATATATACACATGAAAAACAGATTGCCTATTTTATAAAAGTCATATACAATCTTACTAAATGATGTCGTCCTTGTGATGTTCGTGTATGGTGCAATCTCACTAGTCAGGATACTATGATTGCCTATTGTATGCTACATTTGCTTACTTAACCCCCTACACCGCTGAAACATTTTTGTATAAACCATGGCGAACAAAGGGGCTTTTTTAATTTGAAATTGTCATAAATTACATAGCTAGCTCTTTCTGCTTCATTTGAATACTCATTTTATGGGTCTGCGACTATTACAAATATTGTAATTCATTAAGTGAGGGTATCGTCTATATACGTCAGAATTTGACGTCTACAGACGTCAGACTCTCCGTGTTGAAAGGGTTAATTGTATTTTTATATGCTGGAATCCAATTTATTAATCCCACGAATTATAACTGTGAACTCATGCAGCAGGATTCACTTTGCCGTGTGTGTTAGCCCTTAGAACAGTGATGTCGACTTCAGTAGACATTCTGTGTTTTCAGCAGCACATGTCGGCCATAACCAGTTGTTAAAATTAAAGTATGCTTTAAATCTTTAAACACTGATATATGTTGGGGCTTACATTTCACAAATAACACATATTTTCAGTCACTTGAAGTTGTGGATCGCGGTAGCGAGACACAACTTCAAGTGGCTGAAAATTTATATTTTATAGCTCAGTGGTCGAAGGGTTATTAATTAAAACCATCAAGTGTGGTGGCTGTCATCATAGGGTGTCTCTTTGCTGTTCATGCACCCACGAAGCGATGACCAAGTGCCGGGTTGACACTGGAAGCATCAAACCAACAGTGGCGCAACGTGTTGTTTTCACTAGATACCGGTAATGATTGAATCAGAGAAAAACACTGGCTTGGCTGCCTTGACCCGAATCTCTGTCAAATCCTTCGTTGTTATTGCCTGAAAGAAAACAAAAAAAACTATTAAAACCGTAAAAAAGCATTACTCAGAATACATGCTGACCCAATATTAGTTTAATGTTGAACCACCGTCTGGGGTTGGCTAGTTCACTATAGCTAGTGAAGTGTTGGTATAAACATTTTTATTTGGATTTCCAGGTAGTACAAGTGCTAATGCAAAGGATCTCCGTGAAGTGTATCTTTTTAGAAAATATAGTCTTCTTTATCTTTACGTTTTACCCGCTCAGTTCAAACTTTTACAATCAATCAACATAAACTAAAATGTATACAATAACTATTTATTACCATGTGACCGGTTAGGCCACTTCCATGGCCATACATTATGTCACCCATGTTATTACATCGTAATTGTTAGTGTTTCATCAAATAAATTTAGCTAAATAACGCTTTACAAGATTAATGTTACTATTCCATGTCCATACATTACGTTACCCATTTTATTTACATCGTAATTGTTAGTGTTTTAAAAAATAAATCTAGCCAAATCTCGCTTTACAAAATTAATGTTACTATTTCATGTCCATATATTATGTTACTCATGTATATTATTACATTGTAATTGTTAGTTTTCTATCAAATACATCTAGCTAAATCTCGCTATATTAATGTTACTGCCCATTCGTCATTATGTTACGTATGTTATGCGCTGTTACGTCGTTTTTCATCAAATACATGTAACTGTATCTCTTCCTGCAAATGTTGTACTGTGTCTGTTGTCCATTATAATTATTACCCACGCTCTCTTTACAGGGCCTAATACATCGTAATTGTTAATACTTTACCCTAGCAAATCTAACTATAGGTCTACGAATGCTGTTATTATATCAGTGTCCGTGCATGTTGTTACATCGTAATTGTTGGTGCTAACTATATCTGTCTCTACAGGTGTCACATTCTAATCACCTCCGCCAAGAAGGCTAAGTTTTTGGTGTTGTTACGATAATTTATTTCGGCGATGGATTGCAATCTCTGACTGACTCACTGTCTAGTTTAACATGCCACTCGTACTCATACTCTTACCGAATAGAATAATGATCTGCCAAGTCAAAAAGCAGTATCTACTTACTTGCAAAATCAGCAGATGCCTTTTGACTCTCAAATATAGTGCAATCCAAAGGCTTACTGCTGTTACTGCTGTTTGTCTTTGCCCTAAAAGTTTGTTATATGTCTCTAGGGCGGGGGCCCTAGGGTAGTGGTTAGCACCGCTGCCTTTCACGCCTAAGTTCGGGGTTCGGTTCCCGGTCTCGGCGGTTTGACAGAAACAAAAAATGTTTCTTCCCCATCCACGTGTAAAAGTCAGTATTGCAGGGAGCCTCCGTGACCGAGAGGTAGCGTGCTCGGCCTCAGACCGCCAGGGCTCGAATTTCGAATCCTGTGTCTGGAGGACAGTGTCATCTCACCATCCTCAGGAGGTTCTCCTGGCCCAGTTTAGCCTATATGTGCACAAAGGTGGCCTAAAGCCAGATTCATTTAATTTATATGTCTCTAGTACTCATTCCGTACGAGAACAACTATGTTTCAACCCCTAAAGCGCTGATTTAATTTGTAAAAAAACATCGCAAACAAATGGGTTTTATCAATTTGAAATCATCATAAATGTCTTCGTTAGCTCTTTCTGATTAATTTGAACACGTATGTTATGTGTCTACGGACATTAGAAATAGTTTTACTTTTACAGTGCGGGGATCGACTTTTGGTGTCAGAATCCGACGTCTACAGACGTCAGATTCTGACGACTAAAGGCGATCCCCGCGCTATAAACGTTAAATCTTACCTGTGCTCTGCAACAAAATGGTTAACCAAATTATTCACATTCCGCTAATGTATAATATGTTCACTTAAGTTTGTCGGTGGATTTTTTTTTGCATAATAATTGAGGCCTGGCTTACTATTCACTAAAACATATACTTATTTTACACGTTGACAATATTAGAAGCTTTAGAAGTTTGTTATTTACAAACCAAGCTGACCAATAAATACTATGGTCATTATGATATCTACTATATGCCCGGAAGATAATGGTCTCATATTAGCTGTTGTTGTTATAATTAACCTTTTAATCACCGTTATCATCTTTATGCACCACATGACATATTTTAAATAAAAAATAATTTTGTGAGAAATGGTATCGGGCCCATAATTCATACAAATAGAGATGATTTTGGGCTTTCATTTTATACACTAGATCTGGGAATTTCTACAGAGCCCCTCGTGGGAACGATTTAGTAAGTCTTGGGAACGGGTTAGTATGTCGTTGGAATAAGTTACATAATGTAGTGGGAAAAAGTTAGTAAATCGTGAGAACAAGAACTCGTTCCCATGACTTACTAACTCGTTTCCTCGAGATACGTAACACGTTCTCGCGACTTACTATTTCGCTCCCACAACTTACGTAGCTCGTTCCAACGACTTACTAGCTCGTTCCCACGGCTTAAAAAATATAGTTTGCATGTCCCGAGAGGGCCTCCGTATATTTCATATATTAAAGTGACCTGATTTCACTTTGAAATGGAAATTGTGCCAAACATTGACAACTCAAAGTGAATATAAATAATTAACTAAAACAGGGCCCGTGTTCTCGTACAAATTACGTATGCTTCGGATTGGTCGAGATGACCATCTCTCTGAAGTCTACGATATATCGTAACTTGTAGGCCCTACGAGAATATGGGCCCAGGTGTTAATCTGGCAATACAACGGCCAATACTTATTCAGAACCATCTATATAAATATAAATCTGTCACTCAAAGAAAAACAGCAGTAACTTACTGCTTACTTGAAAAGTAAACAGCTACCTGCTCTGTGCCTTTGTGTGGCAGATATATCCTAGACAACTCACCTAAATTGGACATATCTTTCATGGGGTGTCGGTTGATTTTGTTGTCGGCTTCTTCCGTGTAGTCTCGGGGCGGTTCATCTAACACCTCCTCCACGGGTGGCCAGTGGAACTCAATGAGAAGCAGGTAGAGCCAAGCACCAATCACCATGCCTATATAAGGCGCGATCCAAGGCACCCAGAACAAGTTATAATCGCGATGCCTGCAGTATATAAGTACCGTATTTATTATCCTCATGAAGCAAACAGACAAACATTTCATACCTGGCGGGTTACCCCGCTAGGCGCTGAATGCTTTTCCTTACATTTGCATTAATTTGAGGCTCAAATTCCTGTTTAAAATAAATGTAAATACGACTGCCCATATATTATTGTAAAAAAAATATGCTTGCGAAAGCAACGATATCACTGCCTTGTGAATTATCGATTACAAAGTAATAAGGATCCAAACAATTTGGTTTAGCTCTTTTCACCAGGTGGTGCTTCAGAATTCATTGTCAGTCAATACAAAATGCTTTATCGAATGAAACACACGGTTTCTTGTTTTATTTCTTACATATTGTATTTGCGTGTTTTTATATAGTAACTAATAAATCGTTGTATCAGCTTAAATAATTATCATGGGGATGTAAACTCAAACACTCGTTTTGTCAGCTTCCCCATCAGCAGTAGAGTGATACGAAAGAAAGCTTTTAGTCAGCTTGGATTCCAGGCTGATTTATCAAATCAGGTCCTTTTATCAGGTATTGTACGATGGATGTTAACCCTGTAAGCCATCACGATGCATTAAAGCATCATTTTACATCCCAGAAACAGAGTTAATTTTTCTACAACAAAGGTTATTGGAATGAAAATTTGGTTGGGCACTTGAAACAATATCTACATATGTCTAGGATCACAATATAGGTGCACAACCTTGCAAATCAACTACTCAAAATTGGCAGGAAGCCAATAATGGCGTCCATTACCGAAAAAACGGAATTTGTCAATATCTTGGTCAATATTTGAGATATTTTGTTTTTAAAGTTATCTAGACCCATATTTTGAGGGTCAAAGATCACGATAAAATCACACTTGATGCAATATAATGTATCCTTGAGATACTATCACGTTGAGTTGTGCTGTGTTTTGTTAGCATAGAACATAACAATGTAAGTGCGTCATCCCAATGCATTTAATGAAGTGTAATGTAAAATGTCTACACATCTTAGCATTGCTAGTTGAATCTTATTGCTTATGGTGGCTGGTTATTTAGAAATATTTATGTTTGGTGGTGGTGTGTTGGGGGTAGTTAGAAGCCAAGTTACTGAAGTTCAGCATGTCAACAAAGAGGATCATAGAAGGTGGTGTGTCAGTGAATCCTGAACCTACAAGGAAGAAAAAGACGACCTCTCTTCCCAGACTATACAAAGTGCATTGTTTGTCAGCAATCTAGTGTAAAGCCACTGCGTAATATCACATCCAGCAAATAGTTGATTCTGGCATTGAATGCTAGACAAGATGACACTTATATTATGCTATGTGATGATGTAGAAGTGGGGACATGGCTTGAGGACAAGGTTCCCAAGTGGAATGATAGATGTAAAAACTGGTATACAAGCATGAAAAGTCATACCTATGCTCAAACAAAATATCATCAGAAATGAGGTGCAGCAGACTCAGTCCAGCCAGAATGCAGTAGGCCTACTTCTGAGCAACCTCACATAAGTACCAGACGGAACACACCAACATTTAAATCAAAGAACGCATCTGTGTGATCTGCAACAACAAGTGGTGCAGATGCAAAGCACCAACTAGCTTGGTTTTCCATAAAAACAGCCAAACTGCAATCTTGGCTCAGGCTCACAGGCTGAGAATAGAGGATATAATGTTAAGATTGATTGGTGGCAAATGATATATGCTATCACTAACCTTGTATAAATAAGTTCAAGGCCATCCGCACACTAAAGGGGAGCAACAAAGCAAACAATGTATGATGTGGCATTCACAATATTAATTCAGAAGAATAATGAAAAGTGTATGTGGCTTCCTGATAAAATCACTACGAGACCAGTATAGAACCATTATCGAGGAGTGGCAAGTAAAAAATGCTGATGAATAAGCACTCTTAAATGGAAGCTGAAAGAGAAATACGATAAATCGATTGCCATATTTAGTCAGGCATGTGGATCATGATTTATTTGTGCATCACCAATACCTCTCGGCGATGCCCTGGAAAAGCTGAGGCGTCTAGTAGACGACAAACACACAAGTGATGATCATAGAAGACTACAACGTGCCGCAAAGATACTCAGAAACGTTGCTGAGCAGTGCAATCAGAAATTACATATCCAAAAATCAGCTGACATATCATTTTCAGCAGCAGAGAAAATGACTCCAGATAAGCTGTTTAACTTCCCCAGCATGCTGCTCTCTGAGAAAGCACCAGATGTGAAGTCCAACAACTGCTCTGAACATACTGAACATATCCATATAGCATAGAGCGAAGTCTCTCCAAAAGTACTCTCAAAAGGCCTTCAAATGGCTCACAGAAGGGAAGAGTAGGTGCTAAACGAATTATATTAATTCCCCAAAATATTATATGTAATAAACCATCATTCTATCCGCACAGGTGAGTAGAAATACGATGACAAAGAGATTTACTATGAAAATCATTTTTGCAAAAATTAAGGATTTTGGCGGCCATTTTGTTTTGAGCTATTTATCTCAAATTGCTCAACACTGGTGAAGGGTTATATGGTTATATGGGCAAGTCAAATATGCAGAAAAAACTATAGACCACAAAACAAGGTTACATGAAATAACCGTTGCTGGCTAAATATTCTCTATTTTACAATGTTCAAAATGCTCAAAATATATTTATATTGCGCCATAGCTCATAGGATTATATGGCGCAGGCATTTAAAAGTCATATTTAGGGCCAATTTTGTTTGCAAAGATGTACAAAAAAACACAACACAAAAAATACGAAAAAACGGAAAATACCCCCCCCCCCACTCCCCAAAGTTGAAGAACTCATGTTAAAAACATACTTTTATTCAATATTCGTTACATAAAATTCACAAATAATCAATCTTTATACAAACATGATTGTATACTATTTGTTGTCCGTAAGTTTCGACAGATACTCCATATCAAATGTGCTGAGAACATGTGTACTTCTGGTACACACTGCAGTCTCACACATCGGGGCTGTCCTGGTTGACCCTTACAACGCTGACATTTTTTTTGTATAAATCATGAAAAACAAAGATTTTTTTAATTTTGAAATAAGCATAAACGTATTAGTTCGCTCATTCCGCTTCAATTGAATACATATGTTATGGGTTTACGGCTATTATCAATATGTTTGCTCTTGAAGTGCCGTCGACTTTAGACGTCAGAATCTGACGTCTACAGTCGTCAGATTCTGACGTCTAAAGTCAATCCCCGCGCCGTAAGGGTTGAATTAGATATTTCCATGGTAAAGAATATTATACTATAGCGTAAAACTGGTTTTACTGAAATGCGAGCCCCTCTGGTAAGATGAAAAAATTCATGATCTATTTTTCTATTCAGACAAGAAAAGAATTGAGTCAAATTTTATATCTTGCACGAATGTAGGAAATAGTACGATTTGTTTTAAAGTAGGGCATGATATGGGATATGGGGTGTCGAGTGTCTATGTTGAACATCAAGTATCTGTTTTCTTTCTAATGTCTTGCACCATACATGTGATATAAATAAGCAATCGTTATAAAATATATCAAACTGGCTTCAAACATATCAAATTTCCCAGCCCATTTGTAAAGTTAACAATAATATTGTCTATCTTGAAATGTTTTCATTTATTTGGCGTGTGTGAAATTTAGAAATATTTCACATACTTATCATTGCGTGATTTTTATGACACCGTATTATATATTTATTTCATGGCTGTGCTGCTCTGCAAAGACAAACAGCAGTAACTGCTCACTTACAAAGTAAGCAGTTACTGCTGTTTCACTTCATATGGAAAACCTCCCCAGAAAGACAGCCATTCACAATATTTTATCTATTTTGCAGACGGCGGGGTTATTGGACCATGAATACTATATAATAGTGAAAACGAATGAAGTCAGTGTGTTCATAGCCCCGGTACGCCCCCTTGACCTTTGTTTTTAGTAGTAACTGTTTAAAATAAATGATAGAATAGCCAGATTGTAATCTCGTTTTAGCTAGCAATACATGCTCTGTGACTACAAATTATGAATATACAATAATTCAAGACCATGTTCGAACATCCCTGGTATTGATTGTGCTTCGGACTGTTGTATACATTTACTTAATACTGTAATATATATATACATGAAAAACAGATCGCCTATGTTATAAAAGTCATATACAATCTTACTCCGTGGAAATGATGTCGTCCTTGTGATGTTCGTGTATGGTGCAATCCATAGATCCAGAGAAAACCTATGATCGTTTATTGTATGCTACATTTGCTTACTTAACCCCCTACACCGCTGAAACATTTTTGTATAAACCATGGAGAACGAGGGGTTTTTTAATTTGAAATTGTCATAAATTACATAGCTAGCTCTTTCTGCTTCATTTGAATACCCATGTTATGGGTCTGCGACCATTACAAATATTGTAATTCATTAAGTGAGGGTATTGTCTATATGCGTCAGAATTTGACGTCTACAGACGTCAGGCTCAGGGTTAATTGTATTTTTATATGCTGGAATCCAATTTATCAATCCCACGAATTATAACTGTGAACTCATGCAGCAGGATTCACTTTGCCGTGTGTGTTAGCCCTTAGAACAGTGATGTCGACTTGAGTAGACATTCTGTGTTTTCAGCAGCACATGTAGGCCATAACCAGTTGTTAAAATTAAAATATGCTTTCAATCTTTAAACACTAATATATGTTGGGGCTTACATTTCACAAATAACACCAATTTTCAGTCACTTGAAGTTGTGGATCGCGGTAGCGAGACACAACTTCAAGTGGCTGAAAATTTATATTTTATAGCTCAGTGGTCGAAGGGTTATTAATTAAAACCATCAAGTGTGGTGGCTGTCATCATAGGGTGTCTCTTTGCTGTCCATGCACCCACGAAGCGATGACCCAGTGCCGGGTTGACACTGGAAGCATCAAACCAACAGTGGCACAACGTCTTGTTTTCACTAGATACCGGTAATGATTGAATCAGAGAAAAACACTGGCTTGGCTGCCTTGACCCGAATCTCTGTCAAATCCTTCGTTGTTATTGCCTGAAAGAAAACAAAAAAAAACTATTAAAACCGTAAAAAAAGCATTACTCAGAATACATGCTGACCCAATATTAGTTTAATGTTGAATCACCGTCTGGGGTTTGCTAGTTCACTATAGCTAGTGAAGTGTATAAACATTTTTATTTAAATTTCCAAGTAGTACAAGTGCTAATGCAAAGGATCTCTGTGAAGTGTATCGTTTTAGAAAATATATTCTTGTTCATATTTACGTTTTGCCCGCTGAGTTCAAACTTTTACAATCAATCAACATAAACTAAAATGTACACAATAACTATTTATTACTGACCGGTTAGGCCACTTCCATGGCCATACATTATGTCACCCATGTTATTACATCGTAATTGTTAGTGTTTCATCAAATAAATTTAGCTAAATAACGCTTTACAAGATTACTGTTACTATTCCATGTCCATACATTACGTTACCCATTTTATTACATCGTAATTGTTAGTGTTTTAAAAAATAAATCTAGCCAAATCTCGCTTTACAAAATTAATGTTACTATTTCATGTTCATATATTATGTTACTCATGTATATTATTACATTGTAATTGTTAGTTTTCTATCAAATACATCTAGCTAAATCTCGCTATATTAATGTTACTGCCCATTCGTCATTATGTTACGTATGTTATGCGCTGTTACGTCGTTTTTAATCAAATACATGGAACTGTATCTCGTCCTGCAAATGTTGTACTGTGTCTGTTGTCCATTATAATTATTACCCACGCTCTCTTTACAGGGCCTAATACATCGTAATTGTTAATACTTTACCCTAGCAAATCTAACTATAGGTCTACGAATGCTGTTATTATATCAGTGTCCGTGCATGTTGTTACATCGTAATTGTTGGTGCTAACTATATCTGTCTCTACAGGTGTCACAATCTAATCACCTCCGCCAAGAAGGCTAAGTTTTTTGTGTTGTTACAATAATTTATTTCGGCGATGGATTGCAATCTCTGACTGACTCACTGTCTAGTTTAAAATGCCACTCGTACTCAGACTCTTACCAAATAGAATAATGATCTGCCAAGTCAAAAAGCAGTATCTACTTACTTGCAAAATCAGCAGATGCCTTTTGACTCTCAAATATAGTGCAATCCAAAGGCAAACAGCAGTAAGCTGTTACGGCTGTTTGTCTTTGCCCTAAAAGTTTGTTATATGTCTCTAGGGCCCGGGTAGTGGTTAGCACCGCTGCCTTTCACGCGAGAGTTCGGGGTTCGGTTCCCGGTCTCGGCGGTTTGAAAGAAACAAGAAATGTTTCTTCCCTATCCACGTGTGAAAGTCAGTATTGCGGGGAGCCTCTGTGACCGAGAGGTAGCGTGCTCGGCCTCAGACCGCCAGGGCTCGAATTTCGAATCCTGTGTCTGGAGGACAGTGTCATCTCAATCATCTCACCATCCTCAGGAGGTTCTTCTGGCCCAGTTTAGCCTATATGCGCACAAAGGTGGCCTAAAGCTCGATTCATTTCAATTATATGTCTCTAGTACTCATTCCGTGCGAGAATAACTATGTTTCAACCCCTAGAGCGCTGATTTAATTTGTAAAAAAAACATCGCAAACAATGGGTTTTATCATTTTGAAATCATCATAAATGTCTTCGTTAGCTCTTTCTAATTAATTTAAACACCTATGTTATGTGTCTACAGACATTAGAAATAGTTTTACTTTTACAGTGCGGGGATCGATTTTAGGTGTCAGAATCCGACGTCTACAGACGTCAGATTCTGACGACCAAAGGCGATCCCCGCGCTATAAGCGTTAAATCTTACCTGTGCTCTGCAACAAAATGGTTTAACAAATTATTCACATTCCGCTAATGTATAATATGTTCACTTAAGTTTGTCGATGGAATTTTTTTTGCATAATAATTGAGGCCTGGCTTACTATTCACTAAAACATATACATATTTTACACGTTGACAATATTAGAAGCTTTAGAAGTTTGTTATTTACAAACCAAGCTGACCAATAAATACTATGGTCATTAAAATATCTACTATATGCCCGGAAGATAATGGTCTCATATTAGCTGTTGTTGTTATAATTAACCTTTTAATCACAGTTATCATCTTTATGCACCACATGACATATTTTAAATAAAAAATAATTTGTGAGAAATGGTATCGGCCCCATAATTCATACAAATAGAGATGCTTTTGGGCTTTGTTTTATACACTAGATCTGGGAATTTCTACAGAGCCCCTCGTGGGAACGATTTAGTAAGTCTTGGGAACGGGTTAGTATGTCGTGGGAATAAGTTACATAATGTAGTGGAAAAAAGTTAGTAAATCGTGAGAACAAGAACTCGTTCCCATGACTTACTAACTCGTTTCCTCGAGATACGTAACACGTTCTCGCGACTTACTATTTCGCTCCCACAACTTACGTAGCTCGTTCCAACGACTTACTAGCTCGTTTCCACGGCTTAAAAAATATAGTTTGCATGTCCCGAGAGGCGCTCCGTATATTTCATATATTAAAGTGACTTGATTTCACTTTGAAATGGAAATTGTGCCAAACATTGACAACTCAAAGTGAATATAAATAATTAACTAAAACAGGGCCCGTGTTCTCGTACAAATTACGTATGCTTCGGATTGGTCGAGATGACCATCTCTCTGAAGCCTACGATATATCGTAACTTGTAGGCCCTACGAGAATAAGGGCGCAGGTGTTAATCTGGCAATACAACGGCCAATACTTATACAGAACCATCTATATAAATATAAATCTGTCACTCAAAGAAAAACAGCAGTAACTTACTGCTTACTTGAAAAGTAAACAGCTACCTGCTCTGTGCCTTTGTGTGGCAGATATATCCTAGACAACTCACCTACATTGGACATATCTTTCATGGGGTGTCGGTTGATTTTGTTGTCGGCTTCTTCCGTGTAGTCTCGGGGCGGTTCATCTAACACCTCCTCCACGGGTGGCCAGTGGAACTCGATGAGAAGCAGGTAGAGCCAGGCACCGATCACCATGCCTATATAAGGCGCGATCCAGGGCACCCAGAACCAGTTATAATCGCGATGCCTGCAGTATATAAGTACCGTATTTATTATCCACATGAAGCCAACAGACAAACATTTCATACCTGGCGGGTTAACCAGTTAGGCGCTGAATGCTTTTCCTTACATTTGCATTAATTTGAGGCTCAAATTCCTGTTTAAAATAAATGTAAATACGACTGCCCATATCGTCGCCTCGGAGCTAAAGGATCCTATCTGACACTCGTCAGAGTGGCAGATAGGATCCTTTAGCTCCGAGGCGACGATATATTATTGTAAAAAAATATGCTTGCGAAAGCAACGATATCACTGCCTTGTGAATTATCGATTACAAAGTAATAAGGATCCAAACAATTTGGTTTAGCTCTTTTCACCAGGTGGTGCTTCAGAATTCATTGTCAGTCAATACAAAATGCTTAATCGAATGAAACACACGGTTTCTTCTTTTATTTCTTACATATTGTATTTGCGTGTTTTTATATAGTAACTAATAAATCCTTGTATCAGCTTAAATAATTATCATGGGGATGTAAACTCAAACACTCGTTTTGTCATCTTCCCCATCAGCAGTAGAGTGATACGAAAGAAAGCTTTTAGTCAGCTTGGATTCCAGGCTGATTTATCAAATCAGGTCCTTTTATCAGGTATTGTACGATGGATGTTAACCCTGTAAGCCCTCACGATGCATTAAAGCATCATTTTACATCCCAGAAAACAGAGTTAATGTTTCCACAACAAAGGGTATTAGAATTAAAATTTCCATAAAACTGGTTCACCAATACATTGCAACTTTTTTAAATTTTGCATCCACAAATCATCTTAATCGACCACAAGTCGTGAATTGCGACAGCAATTCGCGGCTTGTAGTGGATGAAGATGACAATGGTGAATTCAGGGTTGAAATGATTAACAGTTTTCAGACAATGTACACAACCGCCTGGCTAATCTTATCACAGCAAAATAAATACAAGTGCACAAAAAATTGTTTTCACTCATGGGCGTCGTAAAAAATCAAAACGTGCCGTTAATTATGTTTTATTCCAGACAGAGATAAAGTCATGTCAGTGATTATTGATTTAAGTCGCTTTCTGCATAATCAAGGAAGCCCGAAACCGGAACTATGCCCTACTCTTATTTCGAATGCCTTCAAGGGCTCTTTATAGTGCACAGTACATATAATTTATTGACATACATAAAAGTATTTACTGACTTATTTGTCAGGAAACACCATCATTCATTATCTTTATGGAGCAGTACACTTTATGAGTTTTTTATTACTGAATGTCAAAACCCAATCATAACGTCCCTTAATAAGCCTTTCATTTCGTCATATTTTACTTTGTAAAGTGTGACATCTGAATTTCACTTCACAGAATTCATTTTATTTTACACTTACGGTCAAAATATGAAAAGTATAGCCCCCCACCCCCCTAACACTGCACTAAAGTATTGCCAATTATTTTTTTTAGTTTTTTTCAAAATTTTGAATGATTTTATAGATAAAACCTTTAGGCCTACCGCCAAGTTATACAATTGGACTTTTCACCTCATTCACGATTTTGAAATCTTGTTGACTGATGTCATGTTTTATCTTTAACATGTCCAAAAGCTGTCTAATGAAAAAAACGTAACAGCTTGAGATGTAGGGAAGGAGATACTGCTATTTGCCTTTGCAGTCCAGTACAGTTACACTGCCGTGTCAAAGCAAAAGGCAGTATCTGCTTGTTGTAAAGTTAGCAGATACTACCTTTTGGCTTTGCACAACAGAGAAGTTCTACTCACGAGAATGGATCAGTTCCATAGCCGGCTATCGCCGTGAAGATCCTGGGTCCCAAGTCCCTAGCCGGGTTCAGGGGGAAGCCACAGTTGTAGCCGTATGACAAGCCGATCAGGGCGAAAATGAGTCCAATACAGAAGGGGATCATTCCTTTAGGAGGTCTCATGTTACGCTCGTCTAGTATCGCCAGGATCAGTATCATAGCAAAAGCAGGAACCATTATCTGGTAAAACAGACCTTAGAGTCAGAGTGTCTCGTAGACCACGCAACTAGATGATAAAACATTCAACCCTTACAACGTTGACATATTTTTGTATAAATCATGGAGACCAAAGGGTTTATGTCAATTTTAAATCATCATAAATGTCTGAGCTGCTTCATTTGAATACCTATGTTACAAGTCTATGGCCGTTATCAAATTGCAATTCCTTCAGTGCGGGGATAGATTTTTGACGTCAGAATCTGATGTGTATGGGCGTCAAATTCTGACGTCTTAAGTTGGTCAAGGCGCTGAAAGGGGTAATCAAGGGCCAAGGGCCCATCCCACTATGTCTTAGACTACGTATCTTATGATCTGAATTTTTTCTGATTTCCATTGGAAAAATAAAATCATCTTATCTATTTTAATGGAAATGAGAGAAAGTTCAGAATACATAATATTAATCTTGATATCTTTATTATGTTTATTGATTTAGATCCCGAAATCACCACATTTTAGAGTCAGTCTCTTACAGTTGCAAACTACTTTTTAATAGCCTGCTTTTCGCACTATAAAAACAAGACAAATTATATGTAGCTTAAATGATATTACGACAAAACTGTCATATTATATAACAAAAAAGTATGTTTGATAAAACAATTGCCAGAATAATATATATTTCGATTTGCGTGATTTCAAAGGGCTTGTAGTTTATAAAATTCCTGTTGGGCCGAGTGTCCTTCTCGAAATAACGGCCATAGATTGTAAACTATTGGATATATGGTGGATATCAACAACTACATTTATTCGTACCTGTTCACCAAATGCTGATGCCGTAGAGAACCATGGCTTGGGATAGGTGGCGTAGATGCCCGCCGTGGCACAGGGATCTGGGTCCGTGCTGTGTGTACCATTACAAGCCTCCTGTAGAGCGTCTGCATAACACATAACATTAACCTTTACACCGCTAATAACGAGTTTTTACAGTTTTTAATTGGTTTTATTTACCGATCAAATGACTTGGTCGTTCTCAATTTTTTGAGTTTGTGGATCGCGGTAGCGAGACACAAGCTCAAGTGGTTGAAAATTTAACCCTTTCAAGCCTGAGTATACCATTGTCGTCTTCATCCACTACAAGCCGCGAATTGCTCTCGCAGTTCTCGACTGGTAGTGGATGAAGAAGACTTGATGTGGTTGAAAAATTAAAGAAAATTGCCATGCATTGATAAACCAGTTTCATGGATATTTTCGTTCTGAAACCCTTTTTTGTAAAAAATTCAGGGATGTAAAATGATGCTATTATGCATCGTGAGGGCTTAAATGGTTAAATAAATTACCTTAGCAGGATAAAGGTTACCATTATACTTTCAGTGATATATCCTGAGCCTTTTCCTGGAAGGCAGTGAAACTCTATGTGTGAATGTGATGACTGGCAAACATTAAAGGCTGCCTCAGTGGCATCTTACTTTCTCTCTATTCTTAGTATGCGTTTTAAGCTAATTTCGAACCAAGTATTTCAAAATATCACTGAAAGCCATACAATAGTTTCTTATAGATGATCAGTTATTCAAATAATTTAATTTGAAAATGTCTATTCATGAATTTGTTTTTCGTTAGGCCTATGTAATGCTGGGAATTTAGTTTGCAATTCCAGCTTCAAATGAATGAAAAAGTGATATCAATTCTGCAGCACAGTGGTTATTACCGACTGTACTCGAATATTTACTCCGTAGCCACTTCTGCTTCTGAGTACGTATTTATATAACTTTTCGTTAGTGTAGCAGGGAGTAAAGAGTGCCACTTATCAATTGTTCAGTATTTATAGAGACTATTAAAACTATTTATATATGACCTAGAACCTGGTGGTTACCTGCGTTAACCCTTTAACCGCCGGTGTCGCATATATTCGGGTTTTCAATTTTTATCATTCAATTTTTATTAGCACATTAAGTACCACATTTTAAATATGTTAAAGATAAAATGTGACATCAACCAGCAAGATTTAAAAACAGATGACCTCCATTTTGTCAAATCTGAATAATTTTCACTCACTTGAAGTTGTGGATCGCGTCAGCGAGACATAAATTCATGTGGATAAAAATTAAAATTAAATAATTTGGCGGGTAAAGGGTTAAAAGAACACATATGCTCCATCGTAGCGACCCCCATTATATATAATATGTTAACGCTAACAGATATATAAATAAATTTAAAAACATATGCGATATCCTAATCACAAGCCTGATTATAAAAAATAACAAAGCAAATAATAATAATCTAAACAAATTCAGCGCAGTAATAGTCAATCATAAATTACATAGATTAGATAATAATGTAATATCTTCTGAAGTTGTCACAATAGGAAAATATAATTAGTTATACGTTTTGATTCTGTTTCGTTTTTTTCAATGGAAAGCATTTTGTGATCCCTCCTCTCTACTATTTTTGCCATGTACGATATATGTACTAAGAATTTATATATACCGCCAAAATGAGAATAATATTGACGAATACGCATTTCCCTTATCCACTATGAAAATTTAGCAAATGTGTAAAATTTAGGGAGATTATACTACTCTAAATCTCTTGTACTCTGTAATGACAAAACAAATTTTATATTTTTTGTTCAAACCTGTGAAAAAAATAGGATATACGTAAATGTTGCATAATAATTGCATAATTCCATACTCCAAACTTTGTTTCCGAATGTGTGTAATTCAAGCCAATGATGATTCTATAAAACTATAATTACATACATTACTGTTTCTTTTTAAATAACAGCATTGATCATAAAATAATTAAACTATAATGATAATCTATAACTATAAAATCAACATATTTATCAAAAACTAAAAAAATGTTACCAAACCTAAGTTTGGTGTTTATCTCGTGGGTTGTTATGAGCTACTTACCCCAGTACACTCCATAAACACACGCGGCCCCCGTGAACGCTCCCAGGTACTGGGCCAGGCTGTAACATACAAAACGCTTCCAGTCTAGACGTCCTATACTCCATAATGCTCCAGAGACGGCGGGGTTGATGTGTCCTCCTGTCAAATGGAGCAAACATAAAGGGGGGAAACAAAACAACGACATTAGAAGATAATGTGGCGAATGCTCGAAGAAAATAATAAAACAAAAACACACAAATTAGCAAGAAAGTAAGTAGCAGCAAGAGAGCAAGCAATAACAAACACGAACAAGCTAGCAAGCAAAAACAAGCAAGCAACCAATCAGCCAAACAGGCAAACAAACAAACAAGAAAACGAAAAAACAAGAAAACAAGAAAACGAGCTAGAAAGCAGACAAGCAAGAAAACAGGCAAGCAAGCAAAAAAATCATAGCATTGACGTGACGTGTCATGAAATTATAATTAAAAAAACGTGCAATGCAATTATTGATTAGTCTGTATGATGTATATAACAACTCACGGTGTCTTAAGGTCGTCGTAAGCAGTATGCATACAATCAAATATATTTAAAATAGCACTGATGCAATTTATGTCTATATTTAAAAAGGGAGGTTCAGTCCAAAAATAAAGTTGTTTGGATACCATAATGTTATTTATAGGTGATCTATCACCCCTTATATAGTATGAATAATTATGTCCTTATATGGGGTGATTGGCTATCATGTGACCCTCGCAGAGGGTCACATGATAGCTAATCACCCCACATAAGGAAACACTTGTGCCCCATCTTGTGGCCACTTTGATTTATTTGTCAAAAATTTATTCATACTGCATAAGAGGTGATAGATCACCTTTAACTTGTCAGTGTATTAAATCTTCTGAACTGTTCAACATGCATCTCAAACAGCTTATCAGGGCAAAGCAAAACTCATCTCGTCGTGACGTTGCTTTTAAAACCCAGATGCAACGTCACCTAAGCAACCTTAGCCGCGCTACATTGGTTAACCCTTTCAACCCTGAATTTACCATTGTCATTTTCATCCACTACAAGCCGCGAATTGCTGTCGCAATTCTCGACTTGTAGTGGATGAAAATGACTCAAAGTGGGTGACAAATGAAAAAAATATACTGTTATTTTTTAAAAATTTCCATGAGAATTTTCGTTTTAAAATCACTATGTTCCAGGAAATTAAGTTATTTTTCTGAGATGCTAAATGATGCTTTAATGCATCGTGAGTGTTTAAAGGGTTAAGGGCTAAAATATATGAAAAAAATTACTTTATTTTTTTATCACTTAAGTAAACATGTTATACTTGGTCGGAAAATAGCATCTGCTTTTTTGTAATGAAAAAGCGAGAAAGTTAAGATCATCTTGATACAAGTATAAAGATTTTCAATGCGACGGGCCTCTGGCTCCATGGGTACATTAATTAGTATTATGTAGCTGTATGCTACATTGCAAAGCCGGAAGGTAGTATCTGCTTACTTTTCAAGTAATGAGTTTCTGTCTTTGAACGGTGTTAGCAAACACGTTAAATCAAAGCGGATTTAATGTTGACCCGCCGTCTCCGACGTTGACCGAACGTTAAATCGGCATTGGTTTAGCGTATCGTGTTTGCTGGGGTCATATGACTGACCTGATACTCCTCCTGACACCCAGACTCCCATGGCCACGGCAAATCCCCAGGCCATGGATATAGAGTGCCACGAATCATACGTGGGATCCCCTATCTCCATGCTAAACACGTACTGGGCCACTGACGCATCTCCGAATAACTGTAAAGAAAAATAAGGTGTGTGTATCAGAATGTGAGGCAGTGTATTGTTTAAGCTTAAAGGTATGGTCAACTGTCAAAATTCGCAGGACAAGGGTCTCCCAGAATGCAATAGTGCCCGTGGGTAGGCCCAGTCCCTATTCTATAATAATACTAAATATGACTTTCATACCCAAAGCCTCATTACTGTACTGTACTGTACTGTACTGTACTGTACTGTACTGTACTGTACTGTACTGTACTGTACTGTACTGTACTGTACTGTACTGTACTGTACTGTACTGTACTGTACTGTACTGTACTGTACTGTACTGTACTGTACTGTACTGTACTGTACTGTACTGTACTGTACTGTACTGTACTGTACTGTACTGTACTGTACTGTACTGTACTGTACTGTACTGTACTGTACTGTACTGTACTGTACTGTACTGTACTGTACTGTACTGTACTGTACTGTACTGTATTGTACTGTACTGTACTGTACTGTACTGTACTGTACTGTACTGTACTGTACTGTACTGTACTGTATATATATGCTACTGTAGGCCTACACGTGACGGTCCCACGCATGCCTGGTTTACAGTTTTATGAATCTTTAATTAAAACATGGGTTACCAAACAAAAAGTAGGCTCATATGCGGCCGTACGAAAGCAGCATCAATACGGTTAATTACCGCAAAAGCCAGCAATTACTGCTGTTTCATATGCGACAAGAGTTATCTATTGCATTGCACTAGTACCAATGTACCACGTCCCTCTTTAATTTACGGTGATATTAACATTGTTTCCAAGTGAACTCAATAGATTCATCTAACGTTTTTAGATGATTTCTTTGATGTGAATGGCTTATTTGACTATTAAAACAACATAAATGTCCTTTTGAACACAATTTTTATCGTGCCATAATTATGAGGTGCCCAAGAATCTGTTAGTGGACAATTTCTTTCACCTGTCTAATTCATAAAATGGCCTACGCCAAATATTAAACAGCTTTGCTCATCCATTTTCATCATTGTTTTGTCGTGTAAACAGAATCATTGTATGCGTGCAGTGAAATAATCTATACTGAGATTTCTCAACTACAATAACTACAATAAATTACTACATTTTTCTCATAAAGGGGCCGAGTAATGCCATGTTTACTTTTAGTACGGTCTAAATAATGACATGTGCTAAATAATGACATAACCTCACAAATTGAAACAGAATGTCTGACAGTGTTTTCTTGCTAAATAATGTGTGTTCTTTAACCAAAAAAATCTTATGTAATTCGAGTGGTGGAAAGTACTTTAAAATGCTTTTTGTTAACCCTACCCTCTGACCATCTTTTATTAGGAGATCTAACCACGTTGCAACCATATAGCTGATACTAACACATTATTTGAATAGGAAGATGATTTTATTGATAAGATTACCAGTGATTACCAGTATTTTCTAAATACCTCCAGCTAATGTTTCTCTATGTTTATTGCAGCGTGACTAATATCAATGCAACCAAGTCTATGCTGACCAAGTCTATAAGCGTTATGAATAAACTATCAAACAAAACAGCCTTAATAAACGAGTGGTGAACACAATCTGATATTTTCATCAATGTTTATATCTGGCAGTGATATAGTAAATTTATTAATGCCCAACACATATAACCATACTGAAGATCAGATATTATGTAGTTTTGAAGACTGAATTCAGATTGGTTTGATGTTCACTCTTCGTTTTCGTGATCTTCTAGTTCATCTTTTAGGATGGTCGCTGTATTTTAAATAATGGCCAAACCTTACACACAAATTGCAACATAATTTGTGACTGTTGTTTCATTCTCATAAATACGTCTTCTCTAATCTCAAAACAATCTTAAGAGATTCGAGTGGTGGGAAGTATTTTAAAACAATGTTTCTTAACCATACCCTTTCAACATATTTGACTATTTTATGGTGGGATAACGAGCCACGTTCTAGCAGTGTTATGTAGGTATTTTAATAGAAAAATCGGTGCAATTTTATTATTGAGAATACCAGTGCCTTATTAAAAGAAATCTGTAAGGGTCTGTCTGACATATATTAGAAAAAACACTAACTCCTCAGCCGACTGATTATCTGGCACTTGAATCCTGCATTGACGCGACAATTTCAAGCCTAAGTGCAAGGCCATTGCGATAACGATCTTGTGTTCAAATAGCATCAAAAACATTCAATCCCTCACTTATCACGGAAGATTCAAGACAAAATATTCCCGTTACAATATTATACCTCGACTACTTACACCATATGGTCATATTAAGAAACCAACATAAAATCACCGATTTTTTTATGATTTCAGCCTGCTGGGGACGCTTTAAGTTAGGACCTATTGCATAAAACGAAAAAGGTGGAAACAATTTTGACAAAAAAACGTTAGTCTAATTAGTCTCTTCTTTGTTCACTACGTTTTGAAAAGAAACGTCATCCAATGCAGACTGAGGAATCAGATAATGTTACCAGGAGGAAAAGGGTTATAGTTTATACAATGCTGTTAAACACGAATAAAAATGCATCACGATAAAATATTATGAAAAAAAATATTTTTAAGTGTGAACACAAAAATGTCTTAATAAAATAGTGTAACATATTTTTTCTTTTATAATGTGTCAAAATACTAGACTTGAATGACTTTCCTTGATTACACATTTGTCAACGTTATTTGTTTTTATTTTATAGTTTTAATAAATTCTGATGAAATAATTTCAATTTCTGGTGCACTCCCGTTCAATTATGCACTGTGCCGCTTCAAATCAATAGTACATGTATAAATTCACAGTTTCTGATAGATTGTTATTGGTTTTGAGCCATTTTGTCTGGGCATCATATAAAAATGCATACATACATCCATACATAGCCTTTTTAACATGGGTGGTAATGGGGATAAATGTCATCAGCGATTGCAATATGTTCCACCACTCTAATCACGTAAGACTTTTGATATACAGGACACTTTGATGACAGTAAAACAATTGAGATCGTTTCTGTTGCAATTTGTGTGAGGTCATATCATTTAAAGACTGTACTATTTTAAAAGAACGTTAATTACTATAGTTAGATTCACATTAACCATGGTGAATGAATTTCGCAGATTTCTCAGTCAATTCTCAGTCAATATTCATTAAATTTTACACACACTATTTCCTATTCATGTCGTGACTAACCTAAAAGTATTTAAGAAGTTAGACCATTTGACATGTAGTAAATAAATAAAAATTTTGCCCTCTATAAACCCATTAGTTTCTTCTCATAATTGTATTACATGTCAAATGGTCTAGTTTCTAAAATACTTTCAGCGTAGTCCCGACATGAATGGAAAATAGTGTGTGTAAAATTTCATGAAAATTGGTTGAGAATTGACTGAAGAATTCGCGAAATTCAATAATCCTAGTTGACGAATTTAATGTGAATCTGATTATGTGTATTTATGTTGTTCCATGGCTGTACATTATTTGGGGCGGTACCGTGTAATCATCCATGTCATGTTATCTGATACGGATCAATAAACATAATAGTTACAGTTACCAGACTGTTGATATCTTTGACAAGTCCTGTACCATTATGTATCTGCCTATAATTAACTCCCTTTATCATTTGTATCTAATCACTGAGAGACCATTGACTTTCACCCAGGTCAGCACTGATGTGGACTTTACCTCTTTTCATGACTTTTTAACCCTTATCCTGCTGGGTAAATCAATTTAAATTTTCACCCACTTGAGGTTGTGTCTCGCTACCGCGATCCACAACCCCAAGTGAGTGAAAATTGCTCACATTTTTTTATTTGAGACCAAACTTTTACACATTTTGATGTTTAAATAGTTATTTTATTCCCATCAGCAGTGAACTAACCGGCTAGTAAACACGATCAAACGGATTACAAACGATTATTGTCGAGATTAGCAGACAAAGGGTCTGCCATAAAAGGGTCTGCCATAAAAAAGAGCGATGGTTATTCTTCTTAACATAGACAATTTTTAGCTGTCCTAATTTTAATCGTACGTGGCCCTATAAGCGGTGTATAGATTTATACATCGGTATGTAGGCTACTCAAAATGACTTAATTAGTCCGCAAAAACGACGAATTAATCAACTGATTTTCATCGAATTTAAGATGTGTCTCGCTAGCGCAATCCACACCTTAAAGTCACCTTATTATGCTATTAACTCGTCGACAAATTCCACTGATCGATCATTCAACACGGTCGAATTCAGTTTTCCACGGGCATGATAATAAATATGCTACCCTATAGAAAGGTTCAATTGCTGACTGACTGACTGACTGACTGACTGACTGACTGACTGACTGACTGACTGACTGACTGACTGACTGACTGACTGACTGACTGACTGACTGACTGACTGACTGACTGACTGACTGACTGACTGACTGACTGACTGACTGACTGACTGACTGACTGACTGACTGACTGACTGACTGACTGACTGACTGACTGACTGACTGACTGACTGACTGACTGACTGACTGACTGACTGACTGACTGACTGACTGACTGACTGACTGACTGACTGACTGACTGACTGACTGACTGACTGACTGACTGACCGACTGACTGACCGACCGACCGACTGACTGACTGGCTGGCTGGCTGGCTGGCTGGCTGGCTGGCTGGCTGGCTGGCTGGCTGGCTGGCTGGCTGGCTGTATGGCTGGCTGGCTGGCTGGCTGGCTGGCTGGCTGGCTGGCTGGCTGGCTGGCTGGCTGGCTGGCTGGCTGACTGACTGACTGACTGACTGACTGACTGACTGACTGACTGACTGACTGACTGACTGACTGACTGACTGACTGACTGACTGACTGACTGACTGACTGACTGACTGACTGACTGACTGACTGACTGACTGACTGACTGACTGACTGACTGACTGACTGACTGACCGACCGACTGACCGACCGACCGACTGACTGACTGACTGACTGGCTGGCTGGCTGGCTGGCTGGCTGGCTGGCTGGCTGGCTGGCTGGCTGGCTGGCTGGCTGGCTGGCTGGCTGTATGGCTGGCTGGCTGGCTGGCTGGCTGGCTGGCTGGCTGGCTGGCTGGCTGGCTGGCTGACTGACTGACTGACTGACTGACTGACTGACTGACTGACTGACTGACTGACTGACTGACTGACTGACTGACTGACTGACTGACTGACTGACTGACTGACTGACTGACTGACTGACTGACTGACTGACTGACTGACTGACTGACTGACTGACTGACTGACTGACTGACTGACTGACTGACTGACTGACTGACTGACTGACTGACTGACTGACTGACTGACTGACTGACTGACTGACTGACTGACTGACTGACTGACTGACTGACTGACTGACTGACTGACTGACTGACTGACTGACTGACTGACTGACTGACTGACTGACTGACTGACTGACTGACTGACTGACTGACTGACTGACTGACTGACTGACTGACTGACTGACTGACTGACTGACTGACTGACTGACTGACTGACTGACTGACTGACTGACTGACTGACTGACTGACTGACTGACTGACTGACTGACTGACTGACTGACTGACTGACTGACTGACTGACTGACTGACTGACTGACTGACTGACTGACTGACTGACTGACTGACTGACTGACTGACTGACTGACTGACTGACTGACTGACTGACTGACTGACTGACTGACTGACTGACTGACTGACTGACTGACTGACTGACTGACTGACTGACTGACTGACTGACTGACTGACTGACTGACTGACTGACTGACTGACTGACTGACTGACTGACTGACTGACTGACTGACTGACTGACTGACTGACTGACTGACTGACTGACTGACTGACTGACTGACTGACTGACTGACTGACTGACTGACTGACTGACTGACTGACTGACTGACTGACTGACTGACTGACTGACTGACTGACTGACTGACTGACTGACTGACTGACTGACTGACTGACTGACTGACTGACTGACTGACTGACTGACTGACTGACTGACTGACTGACTGACTGACTGACTGACTGACTGACTGACTGACTGACTGACTGACTGACTGACTGACTGACTGACTGACTGACTGACTGACTGACTGACTGACTGACTGACTGACTGACTGACTGACTGACTGACTGACTGACTGACTGACTGACTGACTGACTGACTGACTGACTGACTGACTGACTGACTGACTGACTGACTGACTGACTGACTGACTGACTGACTGACTGACTGACTGACTGACTGACTGACTGACTGACTGACTGACTGACTGACTGACTGACTGACTGACTGACTGACTGACTGACTGACTGACTGACTGACTGACTGACTGACTGACTGACTGACTGACTGACTGACTGACTGACTGACTGACTGACTGACTGACTGACTGACTGACTGACTGACTGACTGACTGACTGACTGACTGACTGACTGACTGACTGACTGACTGACTGACTGACTGACTGACTGACTGACTGACTGACTGACTGACTGACTGACTGACTGACTGACTGACTGACTGACTGACTGACTGACTGACTGACTGACTGACTGACTGACTGACTGACTGACTGACTGACTGACTGACTGACTGACTGACTGACTGACTGACTGACTGACTGACTGACTGACTGACTGACTGACTGACTGACTGACTGACTGACTGACTGACTGACTGACTGACTGACTGACTGACTGACTGACTGACTGACTGACTGACTGACTGACTGACTGACTGACTGACTGACTGACTGACTGACTGACTGACTGACTGACTGACTGACTGACTGACTGACTGACTGACTGACTGACTGACTGACTGACTGACTGACTGACTGACTGACTGACTGACTGACTGACTGACTGACTGACTGACTGACTGACTGACTGACTGACTGACTGACTGACTGACTGACTGACTGACTGACTGACTGACTGACTGACTGACTGACTGACTGACTGACTGACTGACTGACTGACTGACTGACTGACTGACTGACTGACTGACTGACTGACTGACTGACTGACTGACTGACTGACTGACTGACTGACTGACTGACTGACTGACTGACTGACTGACTGACTGACTGACTGACTGACTGACTGACTGACTGACTGACTGACTGACTGACTGACTGACTGACTGACTGACTGACTGACTGACTGACTGACTGACTGACTGACTGACTGACTGACTGACTGACTGACTGACTGACTGACTGACTGACTGACTGACTGACTGACTGACTGACTGACTGACTGACTGACTGACTGACTGACTGACTGACTGACTGACTGACTGACTGACTGACTGACTGACTGACTGACTGACTGACTGACTGACTGACTGACTGACTGACTGACTGACTGACTGACTGACTGACTGACTGACTGACTGACTGACTGACTGACTGACTGACTGACTGACTGACTGACTGACTGACTGACTGACTGACTGAAATGAATAAATGAACTAATAAATGGCATGGGATTTAACTGTTCGAGGCCGAGCATGCTACCTGTCTCTCACGCATGTTCCCCATAATGATGAATGTGAAGGAGAAGAGACTTTTTTTAAACCTGTGAGAGGCCTGGAACTCGCGAGCCTCGGCGTGACAGGCGGCAGCGCTTAACTACTGAACTAATGTCCCGCGTCAAACATGTATAGAGTAGGCATATTGCCATTTTTAACGCATGAAAATATTTTATGAGAACAACAATGTCATTGCTTGCACATTTGAGAGATTGACTAAAGATGAAATGTATACATATATATATATAGGCTTACACTTTTCTAGGTATTAGCTCTAACATGTTAATGCAGACTTCATTTAATTTTACTATATATACGCCTATAATAGTATCACATAAATTGCATGCCAATCAAATTGCACGTCTGAAAGCAAAATCTGTTATAATAATTGGCACATATTGCACACTTATATTGCGGTTTCAATATACTTGATCAGAATTTTAGTGGCGAACTAGCTTCAACCAAGGAGGTTAAAAAGAGCTCAACTATTGATCAATCCTTGTGAATCAAATGTCTCAACTTATATAAATGCATCTAGCTCAATATCTACCTTATAGTATCTGTTTCAACAATTTTTTTCGCTGTAAACACGATACCTGCGAACAACGTTGTTTTAATGTTAGTTCAACGTTTTCGACAGTGTCACCACATAAAACCAACATTGGCTCAAAGTTTCGTATTTGCTGAGTTAAGTGAACTTTGAACAGTTCGGAGCACTGTATATGCAAAACCTCGATGAAAAATATCAGACCGACCCATTTTTGAGCCAAAATTACCCATCGGGGCCGGCTGCTTGGTTGTCTTTAAAGCAGTGGCTATTGACAGGAACACCCCTGTCAATAGTGCATTTATGCGCGTTAGGGACAGGGAGATGATCAGCCAATCAGTGCTTCCCACACATCACGCCTCCATTTTCCGAGCAAAAGGCACACGAGTTGTTAAAATGGCTGTGATAATAGAAGCTGGTGCCTCCTTCTCAAAGTGGGAAAAGTGAATAAGACGTTGAAAAACTAAACTGAACCTAATTGGTTGTTATTCACCCTGTCAACAACATATTCTGATGCACTGTTGACAGGGTCACCCTGTAAATTATGCATAAATGATCACTCTTGACAGGGTGACCCTGTCAGCAGTGTTTGTTAATTCAGTATTGACAGGGTGACCCTGTCAATACAGTTTCAACTGTTATTGACAGGGTGACCCTGTGTAGTTCTAAATGCACTATTGGACGGGTGACCCTGCCAATAACTGTTGAAACTGCAGTATTGACAGGGTCACCCTGTCAATAATAGCCTACGACTTATTTTATTCTACTAACTCCCTGATGATAATATTTTAATCGTTTAACTACCTGAGAATCATATTTTATTTGGACAGCGTACACATAACACGCCCACTGCTTGAGAAGATTTAACATGTGTGCTTCACCATAGAGTTCACACAGTTGACACTCGATGATGTGATCAAGGTTATTTAGGCCAAAACATCGGCGTACTAAATTCAGTCTGTTCACACCATTGGCTGCGGGAGATATCTCACTACGGATGATGATGTGTACACCGAATGATGGAGATAAACAACTATAACCTAAAACTCTGCTGAAATGCTACTTAGTTCACTGATACAATATGACCATAGTCTACTCTAATAATTAAAAAAAAAAAAAAAAAATGCCCCCGAACCCCCACTTTTTTTCCGTGAAAGCTGCCGTAAGCCATTATGTTTTTAATCGCTTTTATCAAAAAGTAGTCAGCTCATCAGAAATGCCTAAAGAACAATCAAGTCAAATTTGAAGGCGATCCAAGGTTGTATAAGATATCGCGTTCACAAGATTTTTGGGGTGGCCACCTTGGAAAGCAAAACAATAAGGGAATGATTTCCCAGTCCCTCAAGTCATATCTCTGAAAACTGAGCAAAATTTATCAGTTAATTTTTTAGTGAGAGCTAAATTAATTTTCCGGCAATATCGAGAACATTTAATTATACCCCAGCCAACACGAGAGGTTGGTCCAGCGTCGGCTTCTGGGACAATACATTAAGGCATTTAATTTGCAAAATATCAAATGTCAGGAGATCTACTTTCAATCAATCTTTTTTTTAAGTGGATGGACTTGGTGATAAGGCCTAAAAGGGGGGGTCCACCTCAAGCTTTGTAATATGTCATCACAAACATGTCATTTTACGTCAATGTAGGCGACATACTTGAAGTACTAGTAATGATCACTCAATGATGGACAAGGGGCACAGACACTTAGTTCTCTCACGCTAACACCAACACTGATGTACAACGGCAAACAGCAGTAACTGTTTACTTGACAAATAAGTAGTTACTGCTGTTTGTATTTTTATAGCAGAGCAGATCATATCATTAACCCTTAAAGCGCTGGATTATTTTATAAAAACCCTGGGAGACCAAAGGGTTTTTTCAATTTGAAAGCATCATACGGGTCTTAGTTAGCTCTTTCTGATTCATTTGAATACCTATGTCATGGGTCTACGCTACGGCCAGTAGAAATATTTTAATTTTTACAGTGCAGGGATCGACGTTAGACGTCAGAATCTGACGTCTACAGACGTCAGATTCTGACGACTAAAGTCGATCCCCGCGCTGAAAGGGTTAAGCATCGATACGATCGTAAAATTCAGTGAATATATACTCACAAAAATTACATTATGTTTCTTTATACAGTGAACGAAAAACATTTTTTCCAAAATACCAAGACTTCTAATTAAAGCTGCAATATATTATTCGATTGTAATTGACAGCTGTATTTTATATCGAGTTTTAATCATTTAATTTTTAAGATATGTCGAATAATGCATATTACGTGATCCACCTGTACAACATCAATCGCGTCGCGCTACTATTTCTGGCATCTAAACCGTTAGCAATGATATTAAAAGATGATTTTATGTTTAAAGTTAGGAAAACTTTAGCATAAAGCACCCTAAAGGTTGATTTTATAAATAGAATGCATGTTTTATTGCAGTCCTGTCGATAGCGACATTATTTATGGATATGGATTTACTCAATCAAACATAAAATGCAAAGTGTGTGTATCTTTAATTAGAGATTTCTGCACTTCAAAAATATGCGCGATGCGACTGATCAAGCATGATATATATATAGATGTGCCACTAGCATGTAAACAGTTAATTAATTGATCTGTTACTCGTGAGAGAAAGATATAGATAATATTATCTTCCGTTATCTCACTTGATATCGCTTTGCCCCAGGGAGACTATCCTGTTTCTAAAGTTGCGCACCCCCTATCTGACATTTTGATTCCTATGTAGTGGTAGTTATATTTTGTCTGTAACCCTTTCAACGCTGGGACCGTCTTTATACGTCAGACGTATAAAGACGTATAAAGACAGTCCCCGCACTCAAAGAATTAAAATATTTATAATGACCATAGACCCTAATATATGTATTCAAATGAATCAGAGAGAGCTAGCTAAGCTATTTACATTCAGTCTGCTCGGTTCAAAGAAAAATAATTCAGCGTTGCAGGGGTGAATCAACCTGTTATATATGGTTACTGATGGCTTGACACATCCTAGGAGGGTTGATTATATCAAAGGAGAACTTTATCGCATTGACGAAGTGGGGTGTGATATTATGGCTGTGTAGAACAGTTAATTATTAATAATCACATCTATTTGGAGACGGAACGTATGTCTGTTTATTACCAAGAACTTTATATAAAGTTCTTGTTATTACAAACAAAAGTAGTTTTTTTTATTATAATCGGCCTTCACGTTGCAATTTCTGCAACACTTTCAATCTCACGGCTCGAGTAGAAAACATCAAATGACAGCTCAGAACCACCTCAATATCATGGAGTACAACATCTTAGTTCTATGAATTAACTTGAAAATATGACTTAATTATAGTACCTGAATGGGCCATGTGTGCTGAAAGGGTTGATGTGTTTCACATGTGTAGACGTATTTGAGCGCATTCACGCTAACCCTTTAACTGCTATGTTAATGATTATCACATGTGTGGACGATATTCTACCCCCTAATTTAAATGACAACTGAATGACGGCGGTGATTGGTTGATCTCGTCATGTGACAGGCTGAGCCACTCCTCGATTGGTCGGGGGTGGAATACAAGACTTCGAGCAAATTTTCTGTTTTTAATTTTTCATTGAAATAAGCTCCTGGGAATCAAACAGCTGTATGTTAAATTAGGGATGGAGACACAGTGTGTGGGGGGGGGGGGGGGGTTGAGAATTCCGCCTTATGGTGATAACACACACACGGTATCTGTTAACGCTATCTGACACCTCTGGATTTGTTCAGACGCAGACCTACAAAATATCACTCACACATCAGCTGCCAGAGCTGGTAGTCTAACAGCATACGGACCCAGATCTTAGCCACATGATTGGTCGAGATGGCCATCTCGACCAATAGCATGCCTAAGATCTGGGTCAGTGGCTTTTAGAATGTCGGCCCCGGGGCTGGAAAGATACGAAGTATCAAATGAGGCAAACAAAATGACAGATGTTGTCTGATCTGGAGATGAAATGCAACATGAGATTATAGGCTAGATATAATTATATCTAGGCTAGATGTGATAATAACGACTAAAACCCGAAATAAATGTGCTTATGTCGACTTTATATTCATTTTGAATTATCACTGACATTTGTTTCTGTTATTTGTGCACCACTCTTAGCGTGAGCAAATGAGTGAGTGAATGGCTAAATCATTTAACCCTTTAACCGCCGGTGCCGCATATATTCGGGTTTTCATTTTTTATTATCACATTAAATACGACCTTTTAAACATGTTAAAGATAAAATGTGACATCAATCAGCAATATTTGAAAACAGTTGACCTCCATTTTGTCAAATCTAAATAATTTTCACTCACTTGAAGTAGCGGATCGCGTCAGCGAGACACAACTTCAAGTGGGTGAAAATTCAGATTGAATAATTTGGCGATTAAAGGGTTAATGAATAAAGAATGAATGAAAGAATAAATGAATGAATGAATGAATAGACTTCAGATCATTTTTGGAACACAAGCCCAACTATAAAAAACCTCACGAGGATGTTGATATTAAGCAGATAACAGTGTCCTCAATACAAGACGCGTTATATCGAGTACGCTATAACGAGCTGCGGGCTCCGACGCAGCAGGCGAGCAGCGCTAACAACCACATATTAACACAAGGGCCTGCGCATCAGATTGAGGCAAACATAATTATACAGCGTAGTATGTTCACACCTCCCCAAAACAAGGAATTATAAATTTAGTTCATCTAACATATCTGCTTTCGTAAAGGTTCAGTAATAATATTGAATGGATCTTGACTGATTAATTTCATTATAAATTTATGATATACTAATAACGTACGCATTATTCTGTGAAGCGCAGTGACGTCACTCGGTGAAAACAATGTTATATAAGACCCCCTCCCACATACTTCATTTTGTGAAACTCAGTGACGTCACTTGGTTATATAGGTTATATAAGATCCCTCTCCCATACTTCATTGCATTAACCAGCTCGGTGAGAACAAAGGAGGTCAAGGTCATTGAGTTTCACAGAATTGCTGCTATGGAGCTAGCGCCTGCTGGCTAGTGCGGCAGAATAGTATGTAGGAATTGAAGAGCTGGTATTTAGGAGTGAAGTGTCACGTTGACATAGTACCTTGTAAATCGCCACCAGTACTTTGTTATGTAGTTAATGTGAACTACAGCCGGAGTACCAATGTTTCTAAGCAAATAACCCTTTCAGCACGAGGGCCATCTTTAGACGTCAGAATCTGCACTGAATTTTTTGAAATATTTATAAAAGCCGTAGACCCATAACATAGCTATTCAACTGAAGCAAAAAGAGCTAGCTAAGACATTGATGATGACTTCAAATTGAAAAAACCCTTCGGTCTCAATGGTTTATATAAAATTATTTCAGCGTTATTAGAATTAAAACAAAGAAAATAGACGATATTATTAAAGAGGTTGTAAGTTGTTTTATCTGGTTATCACATGATATTAAAATATTTGGCTTTTTTTCACTCATTTAAAGTTGTGTGTTGCGTCACTTTAAACCCTCACGATGCATTAAATAATCATTTTACATCTCTGAAAACAGAATTAATTTTCCTACAATCAATGGTTTTAGATTGACAATTCCCATGAAGCTCTTTTACCAATACATGTCAATTTTCGTAAATTTTAAAACCACATAAAATCATCTACATCCACTACAAGTCGAGAATTGCGACAGCAATTCGCGGCTTGTAGTGGATGTAGATGACAATGGTAAACTCGGGCTTGAAATGGTTGATGGCTATTGTGGGCCTGCATAAAATTACGTTATTCTCCTACCATGCCACCCGCCTCTCTGTGGGGCTGCTTGTTATGCAAAAACTGATAGTAGACTTTAGTCAAATTTGTCAAAGTATTGTTTGCTGGTTACAATGTTGAACAATGTAGATATGTGTACTTATAGGCACCGAGTACAATCCCTGTTGGCACATAATATTATCGTCTGTTGACTTACTGACGTGTTCTCAAACCTTGTTTACTACTCTATGCAAATTGAATTTTCAAGGCATTAGCCCATAAAGGGCTGACATGTGTTTGTATAAACTATTGAGACCAAAGTTCTTTCTAAATATGAAATTATCATAAATGTCTTGGTTAGTTCTTTCCGCTTCATTTGATTACCTAATGTATGGGTCTACGGCCTTTTGTATTTACGTGGCATTCCCGCACATATAAAAGGGGTTCTCTGATGTATCTCAATTTCACGTGAAAAATGCCAAATTTTGTACTCCACAAACAGCAACTATATAGCGGGCTGGCTTAATTTGTCCGAAGCATCACATAACTTGAATTGCAAGTTAAGAAAAAAATTAGGTAGTACGCCTTTTTATGTATAAATAACCCTTAGCATCAGCTGTGGCATATCAATAAATGAAAAAGCAAATATTGGGTATATAGTAATTCTGAAAACCGTGCCCTTTGTCAAATAAATAAAAGATAGGAGTTCATTTGAAAACAGTTCAGCCAACAATACTCTCTTTTCAAAGGAGGAATTGGTCTTGTATTGACACGATCTACAACTTTAAGTGAGTGAAAATTATTCAGACTTGACATAAAGGAGGACAGCTCTTTTTAAATCTTGCTGATTAATGCCAAATATATTGGAGACCGGCGGTGGTAATAACGCAGAGTTATCAATTCCACAGTTGAGAGGATTAATAGGTTGTGAGTGATTTTTGCTGAATCTATTATTTCTATAACTATTAGCAGTAATTTATTAAACATATGTTCACGATTTTTTGGTATGATTCAATTCAACATAAGTTGGTGACGTAACTGGTGATAGGGGGTGAATGAATGAGTGGTGTTTTAGGCCACCTTTGTGCACATAAAGATTAAAAATGGGCCCGGAGAACCTCCTAATGAAGGTCAGATGAATGAGATGACACTGCCCCGAAGACAAAATTCGAAATTTGAGCACTGGGTGTCTGAGGCCGATCTTGCCACCTCTTGGTCGCGGAGAGTCCCCACTGGGAAGTCTGCAGCACCAGACATTGCCCCGATGTCGGTATGATGCTGGCCCAGCGTGGCAGATTATGAGCCAGCATTAGCCCAACATTGTACCAACATCTTGAGCTGTCACTGTCCTTGATCGTTGTTTATGTATGCACCTTGTAAATCGTCAGAAGGATCCCCAGGAATCACAAACCGTTTACCCAATGTTGGATTCGTGTTTGGCCAGCGTAGAAGACGGTGGACCGGCGTGAATCCAGCGTTGAGTGGACGTCTCGTGTTTCCCGGGGAGTCCTAACATTGCTCAAACAAACAACATGATAGATTTAAAGCCCATTGTCGCATGAGAATGGTCAGCGCACTTTGGATCAGATCAGGTAATAAAGTTTTCAACGGTTTATATAATTGTTTCCACCAGCTAAGAGCATTTAAAGCTGACCTCTCCACTCAACCCTTTCAGTGCGGGGGCCGACTATAGACGTTAGAATCTGACGTATATATACGTCAAATTCTGACGTCTGAAGTCGGCCCCCGCGCTGTAAGAATAAAATATTAATAATGGCTGTAGACTCATAGCATAGGTATATTCAGATGAAGTAGACGGAGCTAACTAAGACAATTATGATGATATTAAATTGAAAAAAACCTTAGATTTTCATTGTTCATACAAAACTATTTCAGAGCTTTGAGGGTTAAAGAGCATTTCACATTGCGCAATGTGCCGCACCATCTGTACCCGAATCCCATATGCGCATCACAGAATCTGAAATGGGTGATCATTTCTTTAAGGTGCGCAGAATAAATGGGTTTTAGGCCACTTTAGTGCACATACATGCTAAACTGGACCAGGCTATCTTCCTGAGAATTGGAAGATGATTTGTACTACACTGCCCTCCAGATAGAAAATCTTACACAATCAGGATAGTGATGTAGGCTGCACAGTGTGTAGGCTTGTATGTATAGGGGGTCTCAGAAAATGAAAATTCGAAAAAAAATCCTAATAATATTATTGTGCTCGAATGTTGGTGCGTGGGTGAAATTCCTTATGGATTAAAACAATATAAATCTGAAAAAGTAATGTTTTGCATCCCGCGCGCCTGTTCACTCATACTTTGCACGAAGACCCGCAAAGTAAATGATAAGGAGAAGTCCCATTTTAAATTTCACAGTAATGTCATCTATATTGAGGACACTTTCTATTTTTTAAAGGGATGTTTAGGCTCCATCCGCATATTAACCTATCTTTATTTCTTGTATAGATTTGTATTTATAGTCATCTAAATCATGCAACAGCTCATTAACCCTTACAGCGCGGGGATCAACTTTAGACGTTCTCCATGAATTATACAACAATATTTCGGCACTTTAACCCTTTAAGCCCTCGCGATGCATTAAAGCATCATTTTACATCCCTGAAAACAGACTTAATTTTCCCACAACAAAGGGTTTTAGAGCGAAAATTCCCATCCAACTGATTTACCGATACATGGCAATTTTCTGTAATTTTTAAACCACTTCAAGTCATCTTCATCCACTACAAGTCGAGAATTGCGGCAGCAATTCGCGGCTTGTAGTGGATGAAGATGACAATGGTAAATTCAGGCCTGAAAGGGTTAAGAGGTAGTTCAGTGATGTACTTACTATTAGGACCATAGTCCCTAGGAACTCAGCAATACTTTCTCTGACCAGTGGACTTGAGATGCGGCATTTCGCCGCCACGCTGTCTATCCAAACCATGTTCACTCACAACCTGGACTCCTACTCCTTAGAAACCTGGATCCTGCTCAGTGAACAACTAAACCGAGGAGGATCAACATAGAATCATCCGAGAAACGCTGAGAGGCTGTCAGCAGAGTCCACGTGGTCCAGCCTTCTTCAGATTCTACGTTATGAATTGAGTCTATTTGAGCTAATCCACTGAGCGGTGAGAGCAGCTGAGCCTGACTGAGCTGATGTAGGAGTGATAGCGGACTATGAGCTGTCACAGGGGGACTACAGCGGACGCCTCGCAAATGATGGACACTTGTGGAACCTTGCCCCCTACCCAGCAAACACGAGACGTTGATCCAGTTTGGACTTAAAATTGGGCCAACTTTAAGCCAACAGTGGATCAACGTCTCGTGTTTGATGAGGAACATACCCAGCAAACACAAACCATTTGCATAACATTTGTACAAGGTTGGGCCAACGTCGAAGACGTTGGCCCAACCTTGTACAGATGTTATCACACCACTAAGTCAACCCTCTTAACCCCTCCGACTGCTAAAATACCGTCAATTCGGGCTTGATCCCTGGAAATCAGATCATCGTACTTATTGCCATAAGAACAGCACATAAACCTAATATGATGCATGTCAAATAATAAAATTAACTTAAACTACAGAATCAATCCTAATAATCCACAACCGTAATCGCCTAGTCATTTATATTTAAATACCTTTCAAGTTCTGCATATTTATTTTAAAATTATATATTATAGAACTTGCAAGGTTATTTGTAATTGCATTATTACGCTGCTACAGCGTATTGTACCTTGACATTTAGACTGATATTTAGTGAATTTTCATCTCCAGAGATAATATTTATCTTGATTAAATAGCCACTTGACTCCGTGGCAATGACGAGATATATGCAAATGGACGCGTTAGATTATCAATTATCAACAGGTATCTTATACGACAGATAGTAACCAATATCAGAGATAACAAGGTTTAATTTAGCAAACAGACAGACGATCTGGATAAACTAATGTAATTAAAGGAGTATAATAATTGACCTAGCCGTACATGGGTCATGCATATACACAGTAAAGATCAAACATTTGTATAACATTTGTACAACGTCGGCCCAACGTCTTCGACGTCGGACCAACATTCTACACATGTTATGCAATTTTTTTTTTTATTGGGTAGTCGTGATACATGTGTGTGAAGCAGTGCCAAGGATTATATGATAGGATGGAAAATGAGTGAGTGGATATTGCATTACGTTGCTTTCTGCACAATCATGGCAATATTGAGACAGAACGAAGCCCGAAGCCGGGTTTATGCCCTATTCTTATTTGAAAAGACAAGTACAATTCTGCAATGATTTACCTCGCAGTTTGGTGTACGTCATAATAGGGTTTGTTTATCCTGTTTATACAGTATCACGAATCAGCAATTTTAGCCCTTAAAGCGCTGAATGATTATGTTTAAATTATGCAGTCCAAATGTTTTTTTCAATTTCAAATCATCATAAATGTCTTAGTTCGATCTTTCCGATTCATTTGAATACTTGAGTTATGGGTCTACGGCCATTAGAAATATGGTGTCCCTTACAGCGTGGGGATCGACTTTAGACGTCAAAATCTGACGTCTACAGACGTCAATTCTGACATCTAAGGTCGATCCCCGTGCTGTAGGAGTTGAGATGTGATCCCTTCTTTGTCAATCGTATAAGAACTTATAAGTATAATAGCGGACCCTAATATAATGTTTCTATTATTTTTATTATTATTATTATTATTATTATCCTTACCCCGTTGGAAAGTAAATGAAATGAATCGGGCTTTAGGCCACCTTTGTGCACATATAGGCTAAGCTGGGCCAGGAGAACCTCCTGAGGATGGTGAGATGATTGAGATAACACTGTCCTCCAGACACAGGATTCGAAATTCGGGCCCTGGCAGTCTGAGGCCGAGCACGCTATCTCTTGGTCACGGAGGCTCCGCACAATACTGACTTTCACACGTGGATGGGGAAGAAACATTTTTTGTTTCTTTCAAACCGCCGAGACAGGGAGCCGGACCCCGGACTCTGGCGTGAAAGGCAGCGGTGCTAACCACTACCTTAGGGCCCCCGCCCCCGTTGGAAAGTGAAGTGGCCGACCGTAATGACAGAGCTAGGACACTGGCCCAGCATTGCCCTAGCATTGGATCAACATTCCTAGCAAACACGAGATGGTAAACCAGTAACTAGCGATAAACTATATATACTAACGTGTCTGGATAAGTTTGTACATCCATCTATAGTGCGACCTCACACTTTCGCCATTTGGTGTTCGATAGTTTGCTGTCTCGCAGTTTTGTTGATTCACATCGCCTTTTCACTTTATCAGTAGCGTTTTGGTTTGTGTGATTTAGTACTTTTGTTTCACTGGGAACAAAAAAGTAGACACCATACTACGAAATAACGAAATAGCGTACAAAACAACAGAAATATAAACCTAGCCAGAGTATTGTATTACTGTTTTCTACTGCCCTCATTTTTTAAAAAAGAATAGAAAGAGAGGCGTGTTATGTGGAAAAAAGGCCACGTAAAAACCAACGTACCAAACCACCGTACGAAACAACGAATGTACGGGTGAAACTCCGAAACAGCGAATTTGCAAAATAACGAGATAGCAAACAGACGAAAGGCCCTATCAGAGCACACATACTACTATCAGCCTATAAACAGAGCAGGTCGTTACGTAGCCTCTGGAAATGTTAACGAGCTAGGACTGCTTCAGTTGTTTGGCCTGCTTCAGCTTGTCACAGATAAATCTTGGTAAAGTCTTGCCTGGCGACGCCACAAACCATAATGTACCCCGGAAAACCCGAGGTCTTCAGCCTGTGCTGGGTCAATGATGGCCAGCGTCTTAGACAGTAGACCAGCATTTAACCGGCATTGATAATCAATGAATTAATTCGAGAAATGTAAGGTTTGTGTTAGTCCCAAAGTGAATTTTTAGTTGTTCATGAGACAAAATACTGTTTTTATCTTGTCGTGTCGATCTATATATGTCTCGTAAAAGGTAATTCATCTTCTAGTATCCTTGGTTCATTGATAGTTTTTAGATGTGTAGATAAATACCATACATACTCGGTATATGTACGTGGAATATTTCTGTGTATTACTGTACATCAAATAACCTTCAAGGTCAAATGTAAAGGATTTTATCATGGTCAAATTGTACATAATTCTGAAGAATATAGAAGTATCTATCAAAATAACCATGTCATTGTGGCTGTTACCGTCAATGTATACGTCAAATTCGGGAAAATAACATTCAACCAGTCATATGATATAGATACTCAAATCAGTCAGCTCGCTGTTGAAAATCATGTGAACAATGTGACCAATGATGAGGCGTTCATGTTTACATCAGAAAATCATGTGAACACGATGACCAGTGAAGTTTGTCCGAATTGTACGTCATCATTTGGTGTAGGCGTTCTTGAGGGCTCGGCAGATGTTCTGAAATTTGACTGAATAAAAAGACACATTATATTTTTTTTAGCCAAAATAATCATCTTTTCGTGTAAATTTCATTTACCCTTGTTTACTCCACTGATCTATATTTTAACGCTGAATATATATATTTTTTTAAATTATATTCATTACATTTGCTTTTCAAGAACCTGTAGATCCATGAGTGTATATCAACCCTTAAGGCGCTGAAATACATTTGATTAAACCATAGAGATCATTTTTTTTAATTTTAAATCATCATAAATGTCTTAATTAGCTGTTTCTGCTTCATTTGGATACCTCTGTTATGGGTCTACGGCCATTATAAATATTTTTACTCTTTCAAAAGGTTAAAAACATTTTTTCAAAGAGAAGTCAAACTTACCTCCCAAGGGTCCAAGCTAACAAAAAATAGCATTAAAAGACATAGGAAGCATTGTCCACCCCTTATATCCCCGGATCCTGGTCTAATACAGTTAAGTGGTAGGGCAGTACACCATACACTTGGAATAGCATGTATAACCACACTGTTATGTCACTTCAAACTCTCAGAAGCAACGGGCCACATGACTGAACTTCCTGGTGAATTCCTTAGTCAACAATGTAATTCTTCTTTCTATTTAACCCTTTCAATCCTGAATTTACCATTGTCATCTTCATACACTACAAGCCGCGAATTGCTGTCGCAATTCTCGACTTGTAGTGGATGAAGATGATTTGATGTGAGTGAAAAATTAAAGAAAATTGCCATGTATTGGTAGACCAGTTTCATGGAAATTTTCCTTTTAAAACCCTTAGATTTAGCGAAATAAATTGTATTTTCAAGGATGTAAAATGATGCATTAATGCATCGTGGGGGCTTAAAGGGTTAAAGAAACAATGACCAGAGTGCTCGGTTTTAACCCTTAACCCTTTAACCGCCGGTGCCGCATATATTCGGATTTTCATTTTTGATTATTTTAGGTAAAATGTGACATCAATCAGCAATATTTGAAAACAGTTAACCTCCTTTTTGTCAAATCTGGATAATTTTCACTCACTAGAAGTTGTGGATCGCGTCAGCGAGACACAACTTCAAGTGGGTGAAAATTCAGATTAAATAATTTGGTGGTTTTGAAAGGATTAAATATTTTTGTATAAACCATGGAGAGCAAAGGTTTTTTTCAATTTGCAATCATCATAAATGTCTTAGTCAGCTCTTTCCGCTTCATTTGAATACGTATGGTATGGGTCTACGGCCATTATAATTTTCAATTTTTTCAGCGCGGGATCGACTGAGCGTCTTCAGACGTCAGATTCTGGCGTCTAATGTCGATAACCGCGCTTAAAGAATGGCTATTGTACATAATGCATGTGATGTCACCAGGTTGATCGATGTAACTGTTGTTTTGCGACATATTTTTGTAATATTTGACTCCATGAATTAAGCACAGGTGAAGATGTCTAGACAAACATCCTCACCTGTGCTTAATTCATTCATTCATACATTTATTCATTCATTCATTCATTCATTCATTCATTCATTCATTTATTCATTCATTCATTCATTCATTCATTCATTCATTTATTTATTTATTTATTCATTCATTCATTCATCATTCATTCCTGAGGTGTTCAGTTTATATTAAAGGTCATAATCGAATCATTTTTTATAATTTCACGTTTCATATACTTTTGAAGATTACAACCATTTTTCTAATTTGCAGGAACTATTGCATTGAAGGTGGCATCATCGGTTCCTTTTGTCAATGTATCTTATCAGGGAGATTAATATTTAACCAGTAATAATGAGCTTGGCCTGATTATTCAAACCAGTCAGCTCAGCGCTCACAATCATGTGAACAATGTGACCAATGAAGTTTCTACAGAATATCCTCGTCTCTTTCATAAAAAAACTATACGCAATTCATTCTGTAATTTATTCTAAGTCTCTTTTACAAAATAACCACACGTAAATCATTCTCTAATTTATTAGTAGGCCCTATTAAGTAACGTTATTATTGCAATGTACGAACAGCTGAATGACTTCACTTTACGTGACATCGGATAAATTAATTATCTCTTTATTATTCACTTTGAAGTACGTGTACTTGACTCACATTTCGCCGAGTCTACGATCTTTATACAGAATCCCCCAAACCAATACTGTATAGTGCTAGGATAGTGACGCAGCCGCTGGCCCAACCTTTAAAAAAACAGTAGTTCAATGCACAGAGCTGGCGGCGGCTAGGCTGTGGCTTAACGTTCAGCTAACGCGAATGATTGCCAGGTGCTGCTTCACACAGGCAAATATGTGGCCTATGTCTTATTTGAAGGTCAAGCGCGAAGTTTCGTAAGTCGTTGTACTATTGTAGATTATGCAGATCTAGCTATGTCACTGCTATTTGTGTGAAATATTATATTTTAGGGCGAGACAAAAAGTAATGTGCACGTCATATAATCACTATCAGATAAATTATTACTCATCTGCCCGGGATATGGCAATATATGTATTTGATGATTAAGGAATGTGCTTAATTACAAGTATCATTTATATAAACACAAATCAGTGCATGATCTAAATTTTAGTAGGTAATAACAAGCTCTGCAGAATAGATGCAGGTCCCAGGCAGAATGTGTGTGTATGCATGTTGTGTATGTAATAGTACACCTATATAGCCAGGTCTTTACATGGACATAGAACATGTTCAGCGAATGCTCTGCGAACATTCGCCATATATTCGCCGAGGTAGTCGCCGTACATTCACCAAGTGTTCGTCTTACAGTCGCCGAAAACTAATATGCATATGTGAATTAGTAGTCGCTATCAACTCGTTGAACATCCGTAAAGCATTCGCCGAACGCATTAACCGAAAGCTTATTTGCAAATGAAATGCGAATGCAAGACTAATGCTCGGCGAACAGTCGCTGAGCACTCGCCGATCATTCGCGTTGCATTCGCATTCGCGCTGCATTCGTTGGTAAACTCGGATTCGCCGTACATTCGGTAAACGTTCGCTAAGCATTCGCTGAAAGCATTCGCCTACATCTCTTTTTTTTACTAAATCAAATCATGTGTACCCGATGAAACTTACACGCAATGTACGTCATCGGGGGGTGTTTCTGAGGGTTTGGAAAATGTGGCAGAATATGAAAACAATCAAATCATTTATTTTTTCGTGATAATTTTTAACACCACTCTTCAAAGTAATGCTCAAACTATAATGAGTTAACACTGTTTACTCATTCTCCCAAAATTCTTTTGCTGCTAAGTTAATGTATTTAAATTTTCAGCCACTTGAAGTTGTATCTCGCTACCGCGACCCACAACTTCAGGTGGCTGAAAATTAGTCATATTTATTTAATTTCAGCAAACATATTTGTAAGTCTTGATGTTTAGACTCACATTTCCTCCCCAATAACAGTGATTTGTTCTAATAATAAAACAGATGTAAAACGACTTTAGTCGTGATCAGCAGGACAAGGGTTAACTGCTGGTTTCCTTGTCACATGACAATATTATATACCGTAGATCTGGTAATTTTCGCATGCCTAAATTTTTGCTATTTTTATGATTAGGGGACTTTTCACGGAGTTTAGAATTCGCAAATTTTTATATTTTAAAAATAATTCTCGCGAGATTCTTGAATTAGCGAAGCTGTTCTTCTCACAAAATTCGTGACTATTAAAATCTCGAGAATATAAATATACACATTATATCATTATAGATGTATCTAACTGACCTCCTGTTACATGCGAATATTGCCGGATCTACTATATAAGCATTTTTTTTAATTTAGCTTTTGATCAATACATTATATTTAAAAACAGATACAAAAATATACACATTATATTCATTATAATATTGTACGATAATGATATATCTAACTAACTAACTAGCCTCTTGTTACAGGTTAGTTTGATTAAATGATAAAAAACGGTGATTGAGCACATTGGACACTAGTAACAAGTACTTTTTCTATTTGATACAAACACATGTTATCATCTGTCAAGCAAACAGCCGCTCGCTAGATGTTGGTATAATGTTGGTGAAGCGTCGCAGACTCTGGGCCATTATGTACCAAAATTGGGAGAATGTTTCGTGTCTAGTTAAGACCAGGCAGTAGTTAGGCCTGTCACTGAAAACAACACTGATACTACCGCGGAGAAAAGGCAAACCACAGTTACTAATTGCTATTCTACCCCCATTTTACCCCATGGTCACTGCATGAAACTGTTCATTCGTGTGCCATTTCAACTTCCCAGGGACCATGCAGTGCAGCAGCTGTTTTGCCGTATTGAACTTATCGTACACATTGCCATCTCTGTCCTACCAGGTACTCATTTTCACTTCAGTCAAGTGACGCATTTGAGGGTGAAGTGTCTTGCCCAAGGACACAACATCTTAAAAAATGTCCCAAGATTGAAAAGGGATAAACATTATATTTCTCTGAAAATCCTGCTCCAAGCGGGATTCGAAACCGCACAGCAAGTAGCGACATCGGCAGAGCGCCACGCTCTAGCCATTGCGCCACGTCCCTCTCTATTATTAGTCTATGTGTCCACAAAATATCATTTTCTAAGCAACGAAACAATATTTCATGTGTAAGACATCTTATTTCAGGGGAACAAAAGACAAATAAAATCATGGTTCAACAACATTTCACGTAGCTTGAAACTGTTATCATAAACTGCAGCATAAAAACAACGCATCTTCTAAACATATGCATGTATATTGTCACTTTGGAACTGCAAGGGTGTATCTCCCACTTTGTAAAGTGTGCGGTACACCATTTTAATTTTGAGGGGTCGATATATTACAAAGCACGGTTCAGCATCTAATCGTATTGCTCTAGCCATGACTATTAGGTCTACTTCATTCCGGACCGTATTTATATTACACAAGTTTATCACTCTTCTGAAAATCACCGTTTATTAATCCGTAAACCGCTAAGCGCGACTATAGTAACTGTTGTTTTTCATAAGTTTTATCAATAAATACAATTACTGATATTCGGAATGAAATGCGTCTTTAGGAAGATTTGCAAATGTTTGGTCTAAAATAAAGCAGTCCCTTGGGATGACATCAGTTTTCGTTTTTAGTTTTGTAATGAAGTAGTGTAACCTCAAGATCATGATGTTATTTTTTTCAGGATTTTTAGATTTTAAAAAATATTGTTTATCAACATTTCTATGAAACCGCTTCAAACCCAAACAAACTTTTTGTACACCTAAACATTTGCTAAAGGACGGTTAAATGTTCCCACAGCATTGGGCCACATGGTGATGCCGTCGGCCCAGCGTTGGGCAGACAATAAGTGTTGCAGGTGTATCACCTCATGTCCTGGCTATAAGACACCAATCAGACACCAATTAGGGGCGATTGCTTTGATCTCCCCGTCCAAGACGTGGGAATATGTGGTGTGAAGTGCTGTATATTGCTGACTTGTTTTGTTCACATGGCAATATACGACCTGGAAATATAACTATTTCACTCTTTTTCGGTGCTTTAAAATTGTTTTTTGACTTTTTCGTATTTTCAGTTAAGATCAGTAGGCTGTATAGCTTCATATATGTTAAATTTTCAAAATTGATAACATTGAAAATGTCTCATCCCAAGGGGTCCCTTTAAACAAATATTATAGAGTTATTTTCACCTACTTGAAGCTGTGGTTCGCGTTAGCGAGACATAACTTCAAATGGGTGGACAATTTATTTAGCGCTTTAATGCTTAGAGATTTTATTTTTAAACAATTAATTATTTCGAATGCGTCTCCATCATAATTTCACTACACAAAAAACATTTTTCTTCAGGAAGAAATCGAAATCCAGTTGACTACTCGGTCGTCCGTTCGGTATTTGGCTCCGAAACGACAACTACAAACGGATATGTCTGATTACGCCTCTGTGCTCGGATACTGTGGACTGAGGCACTTCAAAAAAATTGTTTTTATTTTTCTTTATTTTTTCTCATACGAAAATTCAAATGAATTTCCTAACCCCTGCCCGGTAAAAACAAGGAGCCGACCCAATGTTGGTTTGTAATGTTGGTGTTGACGCTGGCCCAGTATTGGACACACAGACATAATGTTTTATTTGCCAGAAAACTTACAAACATGACAGAATGGTTATTGCTTAAGAACATGAAAATATGAAAAGGCAGGAGATTGTCATTAAGATTGAACCAATCGCTGACATGGAGACCACCTTGTAATGTACATATTACATAAATAAAATATTACAGGAAAATGCACAACAATGACAATGATATAAAATATTTAAAAAATATATTTTTACATACTGTAGGAGACATGTATCAATGAATAGACGTACTTTAAATTATATTGTGGATGAATTATTAGACATGAAAATAGCACATAAATGATGTAGGCGTTATATACATAGGCCTACTATTCCCTATATAGCAATTTTCCTGAAGGCAATTTTCGGGGTACTTTTTTAACATTATTATGTTTTTTATATATAACATATATCATTTAAAGCTGTGTGTATACACTTTTTTCAAGAATATTTAATGGGGTAGTGTTTGCAATTCTAGCAATTTTATAATGAAGACAGATGCATATGTAAATTAGTAGTCGCTATAAATTCGCTGAACATCCGTCAAGCATTCGCCGAGCGCATTCACCGAAAGCTCATTTGCAGGTGAAATGTGAATGCAAGACTACCCAGCAAACATGAGAAGTTGGCCCAGCGTTGGTTTACTGTTGGGCCAACGTCGTAGACGGTGGGCCAACACTAAACCAACCTCAAGTAAACGTCTCATGTTTGCTGGGTAGTGCTCGGCGAACAGTCGCTGAGCATTTGCCGATCATTCGCGTTGCTTTTGCCGTGCATTCGCTAGTAGACTCGGCGAATGCTCTGCGAGCATTCGTCTTACATTCGATAAACGTTTGCTAAGCATTCACTGAAAGCATTCTCCGAAATTATTTTTTTTCAGTAAAGGAAATCATGTGTACACGAGTTAACGATGTTCATTCACTCTCTCAAAATCCATTTTCTGTTAATGTCAGCCACTTGAAGTTGTGTCTCGCTACCGCGACCCACAATTTTAAGTGGCTGAAAATTACTCATATTTGTTTAATTTGGGCAATTCGCCAATCTTGATGTTTAGACACACATTTCATTCCTAATAATAGTGATTTGTTCGACTAACAAATTAGATTAAAAACGACTTTAGTCGTGATCAGCAGGACAAGGGTTAACTGCTGGTTTCTTTGTCACTAGACAATATTATATACTGTAGATCTGGTAATTTTCGCATGTTTACATTTTTGCGATTTTTCTATTTTTCACGAAGTTCAGAATTCGCGATTTTTTTATATGATACAAAAAAAAATCGCGGATCCTTAAATTAGCGAATTTGTTCTTTCCGCGACATTTGCGAAAATTAAAACCTCGCGAATATTAACGGATCTACTATGCATTACACTACAGGACGTTAGTTTGATTAAATGATAAAAAATGGTGATTGAGCACATTGGACACTAGTTACAAGTACCTTTACTATTTGATACAAACACATGACTTACCATACATATCAATACGTGACATAATTTGACTCCGGTTTCTGGCCCATTAAGATTGATGTATGATAAATAATCATTTTACTTTTAGGCAAATGGTTTGCTAGTGATAGCTGATTGCAACTGCTACTATTTGATTTTTGTAATTTAGAAAGCAGTTTGTCGTGAAAAAATAATAATACATGAGCCTTCACATTTTCAACCACTGTTTCGGGACTTTCACTTGACTGAGCTGACAAGATCAGAATGTCAGCATCCCTACTTTCAGGGAGCACAATCTTGTTTCACTACAGAGTTATGCGTATGACGTTTTATGACACGCACAGGAATAATGAATTCAATGATTTGATAATTCACCATTGGTTATTTAGTACAGTGTATGGCTTAGAACCATATAAACATTTGTTTTTTAATTTGTTGACACTATTTCCTACCAACATAATATTATTCCATACCTATAGATACTCTTAATCACTTTATTTCATGCCCACTAAATACTATTTAGTGGCGAATTCGTGAGCACATAATATTATTTATTGAGCTTGAAGTATGATTTTGTAGGTATCAATTATTATTAGCCTATGTGTCCACAATATATAATTTCTGAGGCACAAAGATAGCGCGCATGGGTACGACATAGTATTTTCGAATGGCGAAATACAAAGAGAAATGATAGTTGGAAAACATTTCGCCGTAAGTTTTAAACTGTCATAAATTGCGGCATAAAAACAACGCGCCTTATAAATATATATATCTTCACTTTGGCATTGAAAGGGCGTATCGCTCACTTTGTAACGTGGGTGATACACCCTTTCAATTCTAATGGGTCGATATGTAACAAACAATGTTCAGCAACTAATCACATTGCTCTAGCTGTGACTATTAGGCCTACTCGACCATAGAGCCGTATTTATATTTTACTAATTATGTATTTCTCATCTTCTGTTAACCACCGTGTACATTAGCCCGGCCGTAAACCGCTAAGCGCGACTAAATAGTCGTTTTTAATAGATTGTATTAGTTCCTAATATTCAGAATAAAATGCGTCTTTTTGAATCAATATTTGCAAGTATTTGGTCTAAGCTAAACAAATATAAGATAATTTCATCCAGTTGAAGTTGTGGGTGAAAATAACTCATATTAGTAGCGAGACAAAACTTCAAATACGTGAAAAAATATATTTGATTTATTGTATTATATATTTAGCGCTTTAAGGGTTCAAGACTTTATTTTTAAACACTAAATTATTCCCGATGCGTCTCCATCATAATTTGGTTCCCCAAAAACATTTATCTTCTGTGGTTTGACTCTAAAACGACACCACAAACGGATATACATGCAATTTAATTTTTCTACATATAATCTCAGTTCCACCCAATTCCGTCTTACAAATATAATTCCTAACCCCTGCCCGGTAAACACAAGGCGCTGACCTGATGTTAATTTTCCCAACTTTTTGATGGTAATCATTGACTTTGGTAGCGAATGCAAAAATAAAGGCGTTGAAAACTTATTTGAAATATTTTTTTTTTAATTCACACATTATGAAGTTTCTTTGACCTCGGCCCAGCATAAAACCAACATTGGTTTCAACTCCTCTTTTTATTGGTCTCATCGACATAAAATCGTAAACGACGAGGTTGCATTGTGTACACACTTCACTGGTCATCGTATTCACATGATTTTCTGACGTGAATGTTTTTAAATCATGTCATCGCTTCGCAGTTCTAAGTGATTATAAATAAATGGCCCGTGAAATGACCTGCCCGACATTCATCGTCTATCATCAGCCGGTATGTAGGAAAAAAATAATTAAAACAGGCACGATACATTTATAGAGAGTTGATTTAATGATGTTACAAAGTTCAGATGTTGATACATTGGTCTAACAATCATGCTTGTATAGTGTATATTATAATGTATATAATGAACGAAGCTAAGGATTGCTTAGGGGTCTTGTCAAGTTAAAAAAAATCCAGAATTATTTTAACTTGACAAAACCCCTTAGGGATTCCAAATGCTAGTTATCATTACTATGTTGTAGATATTTGTATGTCCATTTACTTATGCCAATTAATTTATGTATAGCTTTTTATTTATATAATTATTATGAATTTATTTATCTTTTTTTTATGCAAATGTTATATTTATTATATATTTTATTTACTTATTAATGTCTATTTAAATATTGCTTTTGATATGTTTTGATTTATTTTATGGTTTTATGTACCCGTGCGGTGATTTATTTATGCCTATAAATATATTTATTGATTGATTGTAGGTCTATGTCTATTTATTTATGTCAATTTTAGTACAATTTTTTTTATTGATTACTGAATAAAAATCTCTATTTATTTTTTATTCAACAGTTAACATATGACTGACAAATGATTCAAATTCTTACATTGCATGTATAATATTATATATACGGTTTCTCCCTGGATGCATCAAACAAGCTGAACATTGAACCACAATTTTTTGGACCACAGTATTTTACTATCTAGAATTGATTGTAGTGTGACGACCGCTGGTGTCACATCTGACGACTACTTTGTTGTCTCAGAATATTTTGGAAATATAACAATCCCCTGATTCGTAGGTCAAACCTGTAATTTTCACAAAACTATGTGATAATACACACTAACAAAAAGCAATTATTTAGATGTATTATACAATTTTTGTGGAATAAGAATAGCATATAGAATCAGTCGTAACTTATAATAGTGGTCGCACAATTAAGAAATTTTCATCCCATGTAAAACATACCCTTTTCTTCGAAATCCATGATGCTTTGTGTGCAACAATTCAAGCACATACCATACTACCAATATAGACTGATATAAATGTATATGCGCATCAATTTAAACATTGCATCATGGATTATATACCCAGCAAACACAATCCATTGATCTAATGTTGCTTTGATGTTGGACCAGCGTCGTAGACGGTGGGCCAACATCAAATCAACATTGGATCAATGTATTGTGTTTGCTGGGTTTATTACAAAAATAAAAGTGATCGTTTATGAAAAGGCACTTGGGTTACGAAGAAAACATGCTTGGTGAAAGTATAATTAATTTTATTTCAAAAAATATTTCTTTATTTGCATCAAATTTCTTATCTATCTGGTTCAAGCTAATTTCGATTAAGATGGTTTTGAAAAAAACATCTGACATGGTTAAATAGTAGTAGTCAATGAGACACGGTATGTGAGTACCATCATTCCGCAGTATATTGCACAGTGTATGGCTTAGAACCATATAAACATTTAACATAATATTATTCCATACCTATGTATACTCTTAATCACTTTATTTCATGCCCACTAATACTATTTAGTGGCGAATTCGTGAACACATAATATTATTTATTGAGCTCAAAGTATTATTTTGTAGGTATCAATTATTATTAGCCTATGTGTCCACAATATATCATTTCTGAGGCACAAAGATAGCGCGCATGGGTACGACCTAGTATTTTCGAATGGCGAAATACAAAGAGAAATGATTGTTGGAATATATTGTGCCGTAAGTTTGAAACTGGCATAAATTGCGGCATAAAAACAACGCGCCTTATAAATATATATATCTTCACTTTGACATTGAAAGGTGTATCTCTCACTTTGTAACGTGGGAGATACACCCTTTCAATTCTAAGGGGTCGATATGTAACAAACAATGTTCAGCAACTAATCACATTGCTCTAGCTGTGACTATTAGGCCTACTCGACCATAGCGTCGTATTTATATTTTAATAATTATGAGGTTTACACTGTATTTCTCATCTTCTGTCAACCACCGTGTACATTAGCCCGGCCGTAAACCGCTAAGCGCGACTATTGTCGTTTTTAATAGATTTTATTAGTCGAGAAAATTACTAATATTCAAAATAAAATGCGTCTTTTTGAATCAAGATTTGCAAGTATTTGGTCTAAGCTAAGCAAATATGAGTTATTTTCATTCACTTCAAGTTGTGGGTGAAAATTCGTAGCAAGACACAACTTCAAATGGTGAAAAAATATATTTTCTTTATTATATTTGTTTATCACTTTAAGGGTTCAAGACTTTATTTTTAAACAATAAATTATTCCCGATGCGTCTCCATCATAATTTGGTTCCCCAAAAACATTAATCTTCTGCGGTTTGATTCTAAAACGACAACACAAACGGATATACAATAAATTTATTTTTTCTATATATTGTCTCAGTTCCACCCAATTCCGTCTTGCAAATATAATTCCTAACCCCTGCCCGGTAAACACAAGGCGCTGACCTGATGTTATTTTTCCCAACTTTTTCATGATAATCATTGACTTTGGTAGCGAATGCAAAAATAAAGGCGTTGAAAACCCATTTGAAATATATTTTTTTGAATTCACGCATTATGAAGTTTCTTTGACGTCGGCCCAGCATAAAAACCAACATTGGTTTCAACTCCTCTTTTTATTGGTCTCATCCACATAAAATCGTAAACGACGAGGTTGCATTGTGCGGTGTTGAGGTAAATTTCAATAGGAATACCAATGTATTGTCACTGGGAAGACACACGTCTTTCAAAATGAATTGCCGGGTATAAAATCAGAATCAATATAAAGTCAGACATAATATGATAAAGGGCTGACTTCTGCTTGCTGGCTCGCTCAGATTGAGTTAGTTTTCGCGTGTTGACATGCCATTATTAGTGGCTACTCCCACTGCGTAAACAACTGCTTTTGTTCATTTATGAAGCTCGAAATAATGAGCGAAGTTTACCTTACACTGACCGCAGCCAAATTAAAGATTTTTTTACGACCTCGCTGGTCGGCTTGATCCAATAAATGCTTCCTGCAAATAAAATTGTCGATACAGGCTAGATTGCATCTTTTCTTGTCTGCACCGCCATTGAGCATCGTTTTATTGATGTTACGTGGCCGGTTTGCTAGACTATAATGGCAATTGATGTTATTTGCTCCGAATAAAGTAAGCAATGGCGGGTGAAGAGTGGGACCTTGTGGAACTCTCTATCAGAGTAGACGTACGTTTAGACATGGCGATATCATAAACTGGGACCATGACATGGCAGGTAGAGTGAATGATTTTATGGAGCCTTATAAACAGTGACAGGACGTCACAGAGCTCTCACTGACTTTTATAATAATGTGTGCTGACGGCTGACCTTAACCCTTTGACTGCCAATCACGACTATAATTAGATTTATTTCCACATCAAATAACATGCTTAGGGATGCACATTACGTAAAGGAAAGAGGCGGGGGGGGGGGGTTTGAAAAGCGTCAAAAAAAAACAAAAAATCGTTACGTAATGTACAGATAAGACATTTATGGAAGTGAATTTGGCACCAAATAAAATAAAATTCTTACCTACCGATTGGTTGAAGTGACAAAAAATAAAATAAAAAATGAAATAAATTTCCTACCTACCCACTGGTGAAAATGACAACAAATCGGAAACAAACATATATTTTTTTGGTCCTGACAAGAATAGAAAAGTTCAAGTCTGACATTAATCAAGCAAATGCAAAAGATGTTTGTAAATGTCACGTTTGATATACTTTTAATGATTTGAGGTTTATTTCGACATAACACTGTTAATGTTTTACAATTTGTATTTGTAAACTTTTATGAACTGTTGAAGATGGCATAATCGGCTGCTTCTGTCAATGTATACGTCACATCATTGAAATTAATATTCAACCAGTGATAATGAGTTTATCATGGATATGCAAACCAGTCAGCTAATGTGAACACTGTTACCAATGATGAGATGTTCATGTTCACGTCAGAAAATTATGTGAATACGATGACCAGTGAAGTGTGTACAGAATGTACATAATGAGGAGATTTGACTGAGTATATTCACACAAATGATATTTTTGAACCAAATGTAGATTTATTGTAGCGTTGTTCAAAGAGATGGTTGATCTATTTAACGCTGACTATACACTTTTTTCAAAAGTATTTAAATTTTACCTTCAAGTAGTGGGTGCCTGTAACGGAACACAGCAAGTGAATGAAAATAGAAATTATATAAAGTCGCATACCAAGGCCTTAACGGTAAACCTGCCGTCAACACCATGTCAATTTGACATGGTGTATCAATGCCAGCTGTACTTTATTTGCCTTGATAATGTCAAGGTAAATAAAATACAGCTGTTATTGATACACCACAGTGGCCTTAGAAATTGAAAAGTCAACCCAACTTCAAATGGACAACTGATGAGAAAAACACACGCCGTCCACTCAGCCATGCTGGGATTGAGGCTCTCCAGGCGTTTGTTATTATTTTACTATATTTTTTCCTTTAACAATGCTATATATATGATGCTAGCATTGGCCTAGCATTTGCACATCATCGGATCAAAGTTTCGTGTTTGCTGGGATGAGTTGTGCGCCTGATGACCGGTTTAAGTATTCCAGTACTCATCCACGAGGCCTGATTGGAGTACTGATTTACCACAGCTAAGTGCCGAGTATCACGACTGACTACTGTACTCTGTGAAGACAAACAGCAGTAGCTGCTTACTTGTAAAGTAAGCAGCTACTGCTGTTTGTCTTTGCGCTGGGGTGATGCTGAGAAATATACAGCTGGTTGTGCATACTTACGTGAATGACACTTGTGTCAGAGGCGTTTTTAAATCATGTCATCGCCTGAAAGTTCTAAGTGATCATAAATAAATGGCACGTGAAATGACCTGCCCGACATTCATCGTCTATCATCAGCCGGTATGTAGGAAAAAAATAATTAAAACAGGCACGATACATTTATAGAGAGTTGATTTTATGCTGGTACAAAGTTCAGATGTTGATACATTGGTCTAACAATCATGCATGTATAGTGTATATTATAATGTATATGATGAACGAAACTAAGGATTGCTTAGGGGTCAAGTTAAAAAAAATCCAGAATTATTTTAACTTGACAAAACCCCTTAGGGATTCCAAATGCTAGCTATCATTACTATGTTGTAGATATTTGTATGTCCATTTACTTATGCCAATTAATTTATGTATAGTTTTTTATTTATATAATTATTATGAATTTATTTATCTTTTTTTATGCAAATGTTATATTTATTATATATTTTTTTACTTATTAATGTCTATTTAAATATTGCTTTTGATATGTTTTGATTTATTTTATGGTTTTATGTACCCATGCGTTGATTTATTTATGCCTATAAATATATTTATTGATTGATTGTAGGTCTATGTCTATTTATTTATGTCAATTTTAGTACAAATTTTTTTATCGATTACTGAATAAAAATATCTATTTATTTTTTATTCAATAGTTAACATATGACTGACAAATGATTCAAATTCTTACATTGCATGTATAATATTATATATACGGTTCTCCCTGGATGCATCAAACAAGCCGAACATTGAACCACAATTTTTTGGACCACTGTATTTTACTATCTAGAATTGATTGTAGTGTGAAGACCGCTGGTGTCACATCTGACGACTACTTTGTTGTCTCAGAATATTTTGGAAATATAACAATCCCCTGATTCGTAGGTCGAACCTGTAATTTTCACAAAATCATGTGATAATACACACTAACAAAAAGCAATAATTTAGATGTATTATACAATTTTTGTGGAATAAGAATATCATATAGAATCAGTCGTAACTCATTATAGGGGTCGCACAATTTAGAAATTTTCATCTCATGTAAAACAAACCCTTTTCTTCGAAATCCATGATGCTTTGTGTGCAACAATTCAAGCACATACCATACTACCAATATAGACTGATATAAATGTATATGCGCATCAATTTAAACATTGCATCATGGATTATACCCAGCAAACACAATCCATTGATCTAATGTCGCTTTGATGTTGGACCAGCGTCGTAGACGGTGGGCCAACATCAAAGCGACATTGATACATTTCAAATGTATTGTGTTTGCTGGGTTTATTACAAAAATTAAAGTGATCGTTTATGAAAAGGCACGTGGGGTACAAAGAAAACATGCTTGGTGAAAGTATAATCAATCTTTTTATTTCAAAGAAATATTTCTTTATTTGCATCAAATCTATCTAGTTCACGCTAATTTCGATTAAGATGGTTTTGAAAAAAAATCTGACATGGTTAAATAGTAGTAGTCAATGAGACACGGAATGTGAGTACCATCATTCCGGAGTATATTGCACAAAAAATGTTTCAAATATATTATTATAGCTAATACTGTAGGTCTATCTTTCTATGCAAAAAAAACGTATTACTCTGTATTTTTATCTATAAATTATTAAAAAAATATTTGGCGTCCAGTTCATACATAGGGTACGATCTGAAAATTTATGTCAGATTCATTTGCATCAAATAACGAATCGATAAGTCGTAAAACCGTTATAAATAATATAGTATGCGATCATTTTCAGATGCACTTCCAACTACGAAAACGTGAGGGCGACGGTGTATAAATATTAATTTATGAATGTTTTGTGTTTACTGGGTAGGCCTAAACGGGTTTCAATCAAGTATGAAGCCAAATAAAATTTCATCAAAATTATAGTATGCTCACAGTTACTCAAATTATATAATTTGGGAGGGGTGAGGGTGTCCATTTCTCAGAAAAACAAATGATTTTTTTGTCTATTTAAAAAGGGTAATTACGTTAGCAAATCCAGTTTCAAATGCATGCACGAAAAGTACAAGCTACCAAACCAGCAAGACAAGAGGTAATTTCATGGGAACCGTACATCGACAAACAGCGTGTTACATGACGTAGTATTTCCAAAAAAGGTATGCTAAAGGCAATTATCATGGCAACGCCCATCGCTGCCTGAAAATGGGGCGTGTTTGGGAATTGGAAAACGCTACGTCAGCCCTATAGAAAAAAATTATCAGCATCTGTGCTCTATTATTAATAGGCCAATTTGGAAGTTGCGTGATCATATTTTTTGCTGATGATCATCATGGATACTTAGCGAATTCCACCCTTCTAGGGCTTAGATAATACAATAAAAAATAGTGTTCACCTACAAGAGAATATAATCAGTGACTTCTCGCGGTGCTGTGACAAACTCTCGTATAGAACCAGCATCACATCCCATTTTATGGTGTCCTGGACAGCAGCGACTGTAAAAACTTTAGTCGCGCCTTTCTGGTGCATTCTTTCAGGGCTTTCATGTGAGGGGTCCATCTATATCTGGCACACACTCCGGGACCCAGGTGTATAATCCTGCCTGTACGTGACTGCCACGCGGCGGTGGAATCAAGTACTAACACGAAATCTTCACTCTCATGTGACACATGGATGACCCCCCCCCCCCCCCCCGAACAGCACCTGGGCCCGTATTCTCAGAGAAGTTACGATATATCGTAAATTGTACGATATTACGGCGACTGATCTGTAAAGTAAAAAGGTAGTATCTGCTCACTTGTGAAGTGAGCAGATACTGCTTTTTGGTTCCTCATGACAGAGTAGCTGTTTGTCTTTTTAAAAAAATTTATGAGAGGTTGCCTCAGACTTTAAAATTTAAATTCCTAGATTGTATACATGTACAACAAAACATTTAGACAGTAGGGCGTGCAGTAAATTATAAAACATTTATCAGCACTTCATACAACAGGATATGCAGCGCATGTGGCGGTAGATGACCGACACCTATGTACTTGAAGTCATTATACCGGTATAATTACGAAAGGCTGCATGGTTTTAGAAAAAATGCATTATTAAAAAATAGTTTAGTTTCTGCAAAATTACTAGGTTTAATGAGCATAAATTCAGTGAAGTGGAGATCTAATTGCATTCTTCGCTGTGAACTATTTTCAAAGCTGATTTGTTTCAGTTTTTTTGTATTGAATTAAAGCTAGAATCACTGGAACAATTTCTATCTTCATATAAAATATATTAAAGAATGACAAAACTTGTAATTCATAAACCTACTACAATGTATTTAAGGGAAAATAATTTGTCTTGTCACGTGACATATAAATCGTAAACACTTCTAATTAGCAATACGCCTGATTCTGGTGTACTTACAAAGTAAATGTAGTATAAGGGTTCACAATATTAAAATGATTAAAATGAGTCATACATTCTGTTTGGTGGATCAACATGGCTGATAAATACATATTTGCTGAACTTTTGACGTCTTTAATTCACTTTGGGTCACATAAGTAATAAAGATCAGTGGATGGGGCAACAAAACAAAACAATTACTATCATGTTATTGGCAACAAATCATCTAGCGTGATTTATTTCCGCAAGTCAACCACTGTAAAATACCAAATAAGAATTGCGCAAAATGGCTACAGACCAACATGCTGGGCTGCTAAAAGCGTATCTTTTAAATAATAATAGATATAAATTAAGTTATATATTTTTACATTTCTAAAAACAAATATTTCAAACTGATTTTGGCGAATGAAGCCAGTTCATAAAACGTCGAAAAGCAAAAGCACAATATCTCAACGCATATTAGATAAACTAATTTATTGCAAAGTGAAAATTCATCTTAGAATTAATTTTGATTCGAAATAATCTTGGATTGCTCATTTGAGTAAAAATGATAATAAATCAAAATATTGAGGTCTGATAAAACACACGCTGCGTTGTGTTGGCACACTCAACGTCCAACTGAAAAGTCAGGTCGTCCGATATTACCAATTTGCAGTTTGTACTACACAAGATCAATGGCGCGAAAAGTGTGCGTCTTGTGCTGTCGGTCAAACGATCAATGATGAAATAAATATGTATTTTTTTCGAATGATGATGTCAAAGTATAAGAATTATATAAATAAAAATATTTTCATTGCAAATGAGGCATAAGCGAAATAGCGTATTTTGTTGGAGGAAGTTTTTATATCAAAATATTACTTTGCCTGGGCTTGATATAATAAGATCAGAATCCCTTAAAGCTGTATATTAGATAACCCTTTCAGCGCGGGGATCGACTTTAGACGTCAGATTCTGACGTCTCAAGCCGATCTCCGAACTGGAATAGTAAAATATTTATAAAGGCCGTACACATAATATTCAAATGAAACAGAAAAAGCTACATAAGACATTTATGACGATTTATGACGATTTCAAATTGAAAACCCTTTGGTCTATTGGTTTATATAGAAATATTTTAACGCTTTAAAGGGTGAAGTTTTTATGCCCACGAAAAGTTGGTTTTGGTCGTTTTGTAGCCGCGGCTCAAACGATAAGCGTACTTCTCATGAAAGCGTTACCTCCCTATTTCCTCTGGGCCTCAGATTAAACTCACGACGACCTCCATCAAATCTGGAGAAATACATTTTGATATTGCAGCGCCACTGAGCTCTAGTCCCTGATATGAGGAGATGTACCAAATGATATCGTACACAAAACTGAGCATTGTTCATTTGTGGACTTTTCCCGTCAATATTTTAGAACAGCTGCAGACTCACTGTAGTTACATTTGACGAAGAGATGCAGTGACGCGTGTCGGTTTAAGTAATTGTTTTCTGAAAAATATCTGACCTTATGTCTTGATACAAACTTGTAAAGTAGAACTTACCATTTCTCATGTAAAGGTAATAAAGTACATGTTTCTTTGGAATAATATGTATATATGTTTTGGCATGTTTAAATATGTGAACTGTAGTTTTAGCAATAATTATGTTGGATAAAAACTATATTATATTATATACAACGTATGAATTATGCACGTGTATTGAATAGACACATTAATAATACTTACACGCAAAACAGATACCGGTAAACTAGTCCTAGCTATATAGGCCTGCACAAAACAATTGTCGGGGAGGTATAACTATTTTTTTAGGTGATGAGCACGTGCGATTAATATCTTAACCCTTTGAGCGCAGGGACCGTCTTTAGACGTCAGAATCTGACGTCTGTAGACGTCAGATTCTAACGTATAAGAACGGTCCCCGCTCTGAATGAATTAAGTTATTTATAATGGCCGTTGACCCATAACATAGGTATTTAAATGAACCGGAAAGATCTAACTAAGACATTTATGATGATTTCAAATTGAAAAACCCTATGGTCACCATGTTTTAAACAAAAAGTAATCAGCGTTGTTAGAGTTCAGTAAGGTATTCTAGCAGCATTTAGATAACAATGGAATGACAAGTGGTGATTACATATTACCCGTCTCGTTTATGTCATAGTTTGTCACTCACAATCGCTCAGGGGTGCAATTCAAAACTTACAATTACTTGGCTCGACTTGTTTTACATCTTGAGGCTTGGCAGAGGTTAAACGACAAAAGGTCCTGAATTTTTCTGTTTCTATGTTTGAACTTTAATGGTTTATTTTTAGGTTAATATGTTGCCCTTTGAAGTACATGTTATCCCAATTAGCACAAAACATGTGTACACCATTTATACAACATCGGTTGAAAATAGTTATCGACGCGTCTAGCGGTTGAACCACTACATACGTGTTTAAATCATTTTATCAGACGATCAAATCACAGTTATTACGAATGAGCAATTAAAACATGGAGATTTACAAAAGTTTGGTCTCAAGTTGAACAAATATCAATAATTTTTACGCACTTAAGTTGTAGGTCAAGGTAGTGAGACACAAGTGGGTGATTTTTTTAATGTAGCACCTTGAGCGGTGATATCTACTTTTGGCCGCGTTAACCCTTTAACCGCCGGTGCCGTCTATATTAGTTTTTTACATTTTTTATTAGCACATTCCATATCAGCTTTTGAAACTGGTAAAGAGAAAAAGTGATATTAATCAGCAAGATTTGAAATAATTTTCACTCACTTGAAGTTGTGGATCGCGTCAGCGAGACACAACTTCAAGTGGGTGAAAATTGCAATTGAATAATTTTGCGGTTAAAGGGTTCATTGGCACCGCCGCATGGATGAAATATTTTGCACAAACAGACTGATTCTCTTTTGATTCTGATGTGAGATAATATTCAGATTAAATACACCGGACTCAAATACTTGATAGCTATGTTTGATGAAGAACGAAATTTCATAGCCTAAAATTATGTCGCATTTATCCACCAAATAACATAACGTAACACAAAAAATTCAAAAAAAAAATATTTATGAACCGGAGAATAATTTTCAGTTGCCATGAATTGACGTGTGAATTTTGTCAGTTAATCGCATCTCAACATGTTGGAAAATGTGCTCAAATACATACGCTTATGAGGAAAGACAGTTAAAGAAAACAAAAATATTTAATACGCGTTAAAATTAATATCTGGGCTATTTTATTATAAGACCAGCAGATTTTTCTCAACTTGAGATATGAATTGCGGCAGTTGAATTAAAATCTTATAAATTACCTAGATACATTATATTACCTGGGTTGAAACGATTTAAAAAATTAAAGTAATATCTTTAGGAAAGTTTTCAATTGGCTTTGGTTATATAAAGTGAGTGTATTATTTGTCACTACAAGGATTAAAACAAGACAAAACTTTTCAAAAACACTTTTAATTTCGTTTTGAACTTGCTTGTTTTAAAAATAATTGATAATGTCTTATCATCTTAATCTGTTATTATCATAATTTTCATTGCTATTATTATTTTTATAGTGATCCTTTTTTTTAATTTTGTAGTTCAAGCTGTAATTGTCCATTGCGCTGAGTTCTATTTTGACAGTATAAACACACGTACTAGTTTCTTTTTCATTTTTAAAACGGATATTCGGCCTCTTAATCTTAACAAATGGGGAATGTCGCTCATTGTTCCTGTATACTTATCACTGAATTATTTTCTAATAATTATCACAAATTTTGCAAAATTATGACAAGTGATCTTGTCTCGTAAATTGTTGTCGGGAAATAAAACACTTTTCAATTGACAGGTACGCAGTTTGGCAAATTAAATCCTAGTTTATTAGGTAACTTGGGATGCGGGTGGAATAGAATATACGTGTCACTTTAGATAATATCGTCAATTTGATATTAAAGGGTCCTATTCGCCACTTGAAAGTGACGAATGTGACCCTTTAATACCACGGGGGGGGGGGGGAGAGTAAATTTATCTGTAAAAACATTCCCGTTGGCAAACATGAGTTATTTTACCAACTTCGAAGTGTGGCTTGTGGTAGCGAAATACAACTTCAATTTAAATAATATAACGTAGCGGGAATAGGGTTAACTATTTTAATACATGCTTTATTTGTAATGTATTAAACGTGTATTTGTTTAATTTATTTCGTAAATGTTTTTTAAAACATATAATTAATTTTTTTAGAATTTAATTTTGAAAAGGATTTAAAAAATTCAGCAAATACACAGCGTTTCGCCAACGCGTTGCGCGCTGGCAGGGCGACAAAGTTAACGAATACACCTCGCATTGCCAGCGCGAGACACGAATTTAGCACGCTTCATATACGCTATATGTTCGCTGGACATGCGTTAGAAACGCGTTAGATGCTTTGTATCACATTGCTGCCCGTTGAGGACGCCGGGCAGTCGCGGGCAACACGCTTGCCCTGCGCTGCATGAGCGCTCGAAGCAAACGCTGGGCACACGCCAGCAGGTCGCCCAGCGCTCGAGCAACACGCTGCGACTATGTTATTTCTGCAGCTTAACCTTTGGAGCACTGAAAAACGACATTTTCTTTTTAATCCTTTGAGGTGGTGTTTTACACGGCTTTAAGTGCATAATTTGTTTTTAGTTTGTCGAGATTACGTCCAAACATATAATGTTATCATAAATTTAGGACACATTTTTTCTTCAAAAAATGGTTATATATGTACAAGACAATCTGATAAAATTTACTTTAATATTCGACATCAGCATTCTAGAGTTAACGCGCACTTGATGCGTTCAACGCGTTAGCAAAGCGATGTTCATTCGCCATTCGCGTTGAAAACACGCTGTGCATCTGCTACCAGCTTGCTACGTTTTTCATAATCCGACTAAAATATTTATTTTTTATTTATATATATTTATATATTTATTTTTTATTTTTGTATGCGTAGACTGTGCGTCGTTTATGTGTGACTGGGACAAACCTCGGTCAACGAAAACACAACGAGTTTAGAGCGTGTGCTCTACTTGTGCCTAGCGTTAGACTGGCGCTGGTCTGACGTACTTCTGGCGTCTACATTCACACGTGGAAAAAAAAACGCTTACATTTTTGAACTTGCAGAAAGTGTGCGCAGACGCACACAATAAATGAATAACGTTCATCCGGCGTTCTCGTAAAATCATCAACGAATTTTGACGCACGCCCAGCGAATCACAACGCACTGTCCAAAATTCTTCATTTTTTGTGCGCTGTACTTGCGTGATGGTATGTGTGACTGGGCCTTGACATGGAGGGGTAATAACATGCACCCATGCTAAATACTGCTGATAGGATAAGGTTATTAAATCACTGTTATACGTGAATGTGGATAAAGTTAAATTTGCTTTTAAAGGTCATTTTAAATGTCAAATAGTTGAAAATGGATATTTGTCATCATATACTATTTATTAACTATTAATAATTAAAACTCCTTCATTTTATTTTATAATGTATGATTCATAAATTGTCAATTTTGTGCCACCCTCCAGAGCACTGCACTCTGCCGCTGTGATGGTATATGTTTCTCTAGCCCATTGCGACAATTACACATAGACACTAATCATTGACAGGATATATTCTGTCGAAATTCTATTAGACATCTAAACAACTTTTTTTTCTGGCATACGATATTTCTACAGCTCCATGTATAGGGAGTGAATTCGCATCTAATATTATGTTTTTCCTCTTAGAAATTAATGCCATATATATTCCGGAACTTCCCAGTTCTAAACCATTCTTGAAAGTTAAGTGTTTTCCTGTTTATTTATATCAAATTAAGAATTTGTGTGGCGAAGTAGTCGAGACAAATTGTTACTGTGGAACCCGATGATTCTTTTTTTTTAATCATTATTAGACTATATTTATGGAGTGAGTACTTCTATTATGTCTTCTGAAAATAGCACATGATACCAGAAATTAGCCGATGCGTTGTTAATAGCTATAGCAAAGAACTGGGCGTCAGAAATGTTTTTAATTTTCTTAGAAATGTTAAAAAAAGTGATATGTCTGTCAAGTAATATCTAGTAAGTATAATGTGTAACGGTATCATGCGGCCATATATCACACATAATACCCTGCAATTAAAATAGGGTACCCTTTTATTTTCATGCCATAATTATATAATCTTGATTTAATAATATCATATTTATAATAAAACTATTATATCATACTTGTACGTTCCAGAAGTAAAGTGTCATACAACGACATTGTAATGCCATATCTTGAAATTATAAGGCTACAATTAAAAATTATAAGGTCTAGTCACATTTTAATGTCATGTGTTGACACAGTAATAAGGTATCCTGAAAATGTCAATGTAATTTTCGCCTGGACCTTGGAAAAATACTCCTGAATCAGGTTATTGCTGAAGATGTGTAGACTCAGAATCAATGATGACTGTCTGATATCATTGAGAATAATATTGTTAGTAATTCAGATGGCTGAATTACTAACAATAATCTCAATGATATAAGATAGGCATCAATGATCCTGAATTTAGTCAGGGGTGTTCACAGATATTGACTTAATAAATCTCTGAAGTAACCTATCCACTGACAGGTTTAAGTAAATCGAAAAATACATTGTTGCCAGTTTAAAATACAGAATAAGGCTGACTTTGCTAGCCGAATGAAAGTCATAAGCAAATATAAATTGTTTGCTGAACATTTCAATCATACTAACGTTAGTCTGCCTGTAAAATGTCATTAAGCTACAATTTTAAAATCGCTTAAAAGTTTATGTAAGTTAGTAATGAAAAGTAGGGTAATATAAAGTTTTCCTCACTTTTGATAATAAATAATAATCAGCTGACTAAAATGTTTTGAGAATTTTGAGATTCTTGTGACTTATTGCGGTACTGAAATCACTTCAATTAACCCATAACATCATGCTGTTGACCCATTAAAAAATGCATTTGCCAATTAACATCTGTAGGCCAAATGGGGAATCGTTTATGAGTGTTTGAAGCTGGAATTGTTAACGCAACTTTCAGCTGCAAATGAATGAAAAAAGAAATTGTTTTTGAAAAATAGACATCTCCCAAACTGAATTATTTGATTTACTGACCATCCAAAACAAGATATATAAAACATCCTAGTGGTATTTTATTTTGTCTGAAAACGTATATATACGGTCTTAGCAGCACAAAGGTTGAAGGTCAAATAAAATGGGGTTTCTTATTTTCTAAAAGTAGATACATAACGTTGTAAAATATTTAGCTGCTAATCCGACGACTGTCATCGGTAATATTACACAAAAGATATTTAGTTCTGGCACAAAGTGAGAATTCACTCACGCAGTGCGGCAGTGGTCCTGGTATAGCTGTCATTTAATATTATGACGTAGTTGCTGTACCACCTTGCAAAGACAAAAAACAGTATCTGCTTACTTGTAAAGTAAGCAGATACTGCCTTTTGGCTTTGCACGGCAGTGTACAAAGTCCCATATGATGACCCAGGCCATGTTGAGTGAATGGGTAACTTCGCTTGCGCTTCCATGTGTGCGATAATAAAAATAATCAAAACTGTGTCTCTCGTTAATTTATTTACAGCGCGTCGGCGTCCTCTACTCACTTTTCGCTGACAGAAGCCCATTTCGCCTTTTACACACACATCACACGAAATGGGAAAACATGGTTCATTGTTATTTGCTTTATCACCTTTTACTCCGTCGTATAAAGACAAACAGCAGTAACTGCTTACTTGAAAAGTAAGCAGTTACTGCTGTTTGTATTCACGCTGTACAATAACTGTCCTGGACAAATTGACAAAAACCCGTTCAGTCTTTACCACAAACCAGGGGAATGGGGAGAAACCTGCTCATTTGGTGGTGACTCCATCAACCTAATGGATAGGTTGACCATTCCGGGACATGGTGCGTGATACCCCCTTCCCACCCTGGTCAGAGCTGTGTCACTGGGAAAGCTGGACACACAAAGAATCTGGAGTGGTCAGTCCCGGACAAATTGATGGAGTATTCCCAGAGCTCTGGACGTCTGGGCGCACTTCTGAAGGGATGACCTCTGGTCAGTGACCACGGTATACAGGGTCTGCAGTGAAACAGTACCGTGAAGAAGTTTCAAATTAATCACCTCTTCTGAAACCAGTTTCAAGTTATCCTCAAAAATTTCATATTGCCTTGTTTTAATAATTGTGAACCGACACACTAATGGGTGTAATATGCGAGTTCAAAATTATTTTTAAAATTGGTGATTCTATAGATTTGATAGCCGTGCCCTTCCTGTTTCATAAAGAAAATAATCTTTTAAAAATCTCTGTTACATTTGATTTTCTGAAATTTTGTGAAATTGTATCTTTTTAAAGGTCGAATGAAAAGTTTGTTTTTCATTTTGATATACTTTTGATATATACGTTTGATATACTTTTAAAGAATATAAAGTTTATATCGGAGAGGAGTGTCAATATAAGCTGAAGTCCGAGGGGGGGGGGGGGGGTGGTGACTACTGACTGGAGAGTGCGTACACAAGGTCGTTTCTGCTTCTGTAGTATTAAAAAAATACAGGAATGTTGTAATTTTTTGTAATTTTTTTTGGATATTTTACAAGCAAATTCGGCTCTTAGAATGCTGGCCTTATACATACATGTATGTGTTTCAATGGGACTGACATTCGAGGTGGTGACACCACGTAACATCAGCTTGTGCCTAATAGTTTACCATTGTTTCCTTGAGCATTACATATTACAGTTGTTTTTATAACGATTTAATTTACCACCTTTTATTATATTTGTATTCTACCTGCAAGCTTTCCGCAGATCAGTAATGGCTTTGAATTACAACAAGATTATTATCCTTATTTCAGACTTTTGTCATTGAAAAAACATAAAATGTGAACTCATATATTTTTTTCTAATTATACAAAAAAGTTAGTTTACTCATACTAACAAGTGATTTGCTGTTAAAATTGTTTTAGTATTAGTCTATACAATGTTATTTTACCCTTGAAATACCATCTTATGTCATTGTTCTCGTCTTTGGAAAGCTGAATAAATAATATTTGTATTTATTTTTATTAGCCCTTTTTAGTGCGGGGACCGTCTTTATACGTCAGAATCTTCTGACGTATAAAGACGGTCCCCGCACTGGAATAATTAAAATAGTTCTAATGACCATAGAATCGTATTCCAATGAAACAGAAAGAGCTAACTAGGACATGTATAAAGATTTTAAAATTACAACACCGTTTGATCTCCATGGTTTATACGAACAGATTTCAGCGTGGTAAGGGTTGATGTGAACATTGCGATATGGCGGCTCATCAGGAACTGGAGGGATAACGTGGGACTGTATTTCTGGAGACAATAACATGGGCTATCGCTCGTAAATGTGTGGGCGGAGTTCTCTAGAGCCTAAAATACATGATTGTCATCATTTCTATGAAAAATGGCATATACTTTTTATCAGAACTCTTAGATATGTGTTTTTAGTGTCAAAACATATGTTTGGAGGGAATTTCAATGGTCCTAAACGTAAGTTATATATAATATGCAAGATGCCCGCCAATTTTGATAAAATCAAATCTAATTATGCTCCATAATTTATTAACAAGTGAGATATTGCATCATAAGCTGTATTATAATATACCGCAAAAATAAATATAATAGTAAGGAAAATACCACTTAGGCAAAAATCAATAAATGGAGTATTTCACATCATACTACATATATGATAACTAGTAATTTCTATACTAGGAGCCTACTATGCAGTACACACATGTACATGTATATATGTTATGTTTGCCTTCATAATGAAGATATACAGGTAAAGAATTATACAATAACATTTAAACAATCATCAATGGTACATTAATTTTGGTAGTATTTTGTGTAGTATTTAAATGTACAATTTAGCGAAATGCTGAAACCGAATACAATACAATACTTTAACCATTAAATCCCTGAATAACTTTCTGTATAAACCATAGAGATCAAAAGGAAGGATGGACAACTAATTAAAAAGTCTATTTCGTCACCAATAGAGCTTGATGTACATCTTTGACGTATTCGTTGTTCTAGTGGTATTTTTTGCGGCTTGGCATGCCTTCCACGTTCTATTTCAAGACTATGTGAATTTATTCTTAATTTTGATAGCGCTTATATCCATCTTGTGTCAGGGATGTAAAGCAGATAATTCAAACGTCGTACATGGAGAACACATGGAGACCAAAGGTTTTTTTAAATTTGAAATAATCATAAATGTCTCAGTTAGCTCATTTGAAAACCTATGTTATGGGTCTACGGCCATCATAAATTGTTTACACTTTTAGTGCGAGGATCGACTTTAGACGTCAGATTCTGATGTCTAACGTTAGTCCCCGCGCTGTAAAGGTAGTATTTCACGAGCCGAAATTCACGCAAATTGCTACGACTGCTTTGCGAACGAAGAATCGCAAATTCGCAAACTTTTTTCACGACAAAAAAGTCGTCAAATATGCTGTAAACTGTAGTCAAGTTGTTTTGAGAGATTCTCAAGATATTCTCACGAATATAATCAAATTTATCGGGAAAATTCGCCAAATTGTTGCATAACATTCGTGAGAATGTTGCAGGAATGTTTTTAGAGCGTCGCAGTAATATCGCGCGACTAAAGAACAATCTTAAGGATTGTCTTGCGTCAGTCTCACACATTTGCGATGAAGTTCTAACTATCTTGCGACTACTTCGAGACAATTTGGCGACTGTTGGGCAGAACCAATTTATCTATATAAACAGTAAAACTCTCATTGGAATGCATTACAATCATTTCAAAGATTGATGCCCTCGGAAATGAATGTATAATCAAACATTGAGTGTGTTGAAAAAGATGCTGCTGCTGTAGAAGAAGAATGTTATAAACTCGCAGCTGCTGTGTGAACTCCTGTGTAAATATGGTTTCATCAACCAGGTTTTTATAGCAAATGCATCATCTCCAACTGATAATGAACAGGCTGCTGACTATTGAGCAGTGGCTGAGGACGTGGAAGATTAGCTTTGTCTCGTTCAAGTGCTTTGTACAGGCCAGTCCCTTTAAACACACCA